>CM014274.1:41475956-41544359 GCA_004135705.1 Alloteropsis semialata
CGGGGATGATGACGATGGATCGTTGTTTCGACGCCATCGTACCCATCGAAGACAACCCGAACCTTCCGTGTGAGGGTCGGTTGTTGTGGTACGACCGTCAGAACCCGGCGGATCCCATCTTCGAGCTGAACGACTTGGTGGAGAGGGAGCAGTGCCAACTTCTCGCCAAGGGCCTCGATACTATGAAGGAGGTCTTTAATAATATGATCATCGGGCCTTCCCGGGTGAGTTCTTGAGCTTCGTTCTTCTAGTCTTGGCGCCGTTTTGGGGTGCTTCTTACCGCTCTTCTTTTTGTTTTCATCTAGAAAATTATGGAGCGCAGCAACGAGAAGTCGGCGTTCCTTCGCCGGGAATCCGGGCTTTGGCACGCCGTGCAACAGCTGAAGGCCGAGAAGGAACAGCTCGAGGCCCAGCTGACCGAGGCCCGGGAGGCTAGGGAGGAGGCGATTGAGGACGCCGCAGAGGAGAAGGCCACCCTCGAGGCGAAGGTGGATGAGGCCGAGAGGACGGTCATGGAGGCGCTGGCGGCCGCGGACAAGGCCAATCAGGAAAAGGCCGCCACCGTGCAGGAGGTCGAGGGGCTGAAGGCGAAAGTGGTGGACGTTATGGTAGACGTCCAGCACCGCGACCGTGACCTCAAGACGGCCAACGACCAGTTGGTCGAGCTTGCCGGGAAGCTGACGACCGCGGAGGAAGAGGGGGCCCGCCTCAAGGAGATCGCCGGGAAGCGGGAGGAGGAGATCCTTGGTAAGTTATCCCTCCCCATTTCTTGTCGGGCGGTTCCTTTTCGTTCTCCTCGCATGGCGGCGGGTTTGCTTAGACTTGTCTGTCAATGCAGCCCTGCGGAAGGGGAAGGCTGACCTGGAGGCCAAGCTCCAGGCCGAGAAGGGCGAGGTGGCCAAGGCCTTTGCTGCCAACCAGGAGCTGGTGCAGCTTGGTCACGAGCTGAAGGCGGAGTTGGCCAGTAAGTGTCGTGTTTTCGCTCGTGCTTCTTCTCGTTTCCCTCCCTGCAGGATGATACTGATGAAGGGTTGTCTGCAGGGGTTGTCGAGGACCTTCGGAGGTCCAGGGAGGCAGGCGTGCAGAGCCAGAGGGCCTTCGAGAGGAAGTCCGAGGTCCATCAGGCTTTGGTCCAGGCGGTCGAGCGCCTGCTCGAGGAGCTCAACGTTGATGGCGGGCCGTCCCTGATGGATCGCCTCGCCCTTGTCAGAGGGAGCACTCGGGCGCAGGCCTCGGATCTTGCTCGGAGCGTGGCGCGGAAGATCATCGCTATGTTCTTGTCGCACTATCCGACCATGGATCGGGAGGCTCTGCAAGGCGGATGGGCCCCCGGCTACGAGGATGCTGAGTATGACGAGATCGAAGCCGAGTCCTCCTCGTTTGCCGACAAGGTGCTGGCCGCCGCCCTGAAGGACCTTGGGCTGGAGTAGGATAGACATAGGGGACTTAGTCATGATGTAATGAACAAAGTTCCTCTTTAAAGAATAATCGTTGTTGCTCGAAAAACTTGTGTTTTTATCTGTTGTTTGCCATTTTCATTTCCTTCCGAATGCTTTTGGGGGCCATGGGTCGAGATGGAAAGGCGCGAGGTTCCGCCCGTCGGACTCTGTTCCGTAGCCACCGGGGCGTAGGAACTCGGGAGATTGGGCACTCGGACACGCAGCCCCCGAGTAGTTTCGGAAGGTTCGAACAATGACAAGCAGCAGATCGATACGCCGAAAGCAACAACTAGTCGAGGCGGTTCCTTTATTGCTTCTCGGGAAAAAGATGTCGGTCCGAGGGCTTGGACTTCGCCCGCAAGTTGGCGCCGTAGCCGCAGGGGCGTGAGCACTTGAAACTTGGACAGGCGCGGTCACAGAGCCCCTCGAGCTGACGCTCCTTTCTCGCAAGCACAAAAGTATACCGCTTGATCGCGCGCGAGAGCGATCACTTATCGAGTTTTTGCGAAAAAACGGAGGGGCACCGGGCCCCGGGTGGAGCCCCCGAGTGGTGGGCGATCCTGCATAGGGAAGGGATCGCCCGCCGCTTAGCTTTGGGAACTTGCGGGGTACATTTCGAAAAACGATCGTACGCGAACAAAGTACTCAGAACAGCGCAGCACTTTGATTATTATCGCGAATTGAAAAGTACAGGTACTTTTAAGGGTAAAGCGACGTAGCTGCAGGGGCGTGCGAGCCCGCAGGGGAGTGTGAGGCTCCTCGGGAGAGGCGGGGACTCGTCGGGCGAGGTGGAGACTTCTCGGGCTCATCTGCGGCTCCGTTTTGTCGTGGCGCGACCCTTTGCAGGCCTTGTTTCGTGACCTGGGACCCCACGCGATGCAGGGTGCTGGTGGAGAGGCCTGTTTCTCCTTACATCGTTACCCCTCATGCACCTTTTTCGCAAAAGGTGGAGGGGCCGGACCGCGCCGTATTTTTGCCTCGGTGGCCGAAAATGCGGTGTCCGTGTGAGCTGATAACGGGTCAATTCGAGTGAAGCCTCGGCATCCCGCTCGACGGGTTCCGATCGGATCAGCTGGTGATCAGCCTCAAATTCTAGGTGGCGAGATCATCTAGTTACCGAGTCCGTTCGACCGGACTTGGCGGCACGTTGCCTTTCCGTTCGGAGGAAAAACCATGATCTTACTTTCCACCAAGACTCGAATGCAGTTCGGGATGCCCATGACACACGTGCGCCCGGGTACTGGCCGCTGGGACCCATCCCTTGCTGCCCCTTGCTCGGGGTGCCTGGGGCGGCTGTCGAACCCTTCGACGGGCCAGCCTTCGAACCCCTGGCGGTGAACAGGCCGTAGTAGATACTTACCGTGTGGGAGAGAGTTCGACCCTACGCGGGGAAAGGGTCACTCACCACTTATCTCAGTGGGCTCGGAGAGTATCCCGGGAAACCACTACACGATCACAAAGTACTCGAAACGAAAGAGCACTTTTATTATCGCAGGCGAAACGACAAAGTACAGATACTTTTTAGGGGTAAAAGCGACGTAGCTGTTCTATGTTCCAAGCGTTCGTGAGGACTTGGCCGTCCGCGTCCTTGAGCTCGAAAGTCCCCGGGCGGAGGACTTGGTCGACGATGTAGGGGCCTTCCCATGGCGGCGACAGCTTGTGGCGGCCACGGTTGTTCTGAACTCGTCGGAGGACGAGGTCGCCGACTTGAAAGGCCCGGCTTCGGATGTTG
The DNA here is from genome assembly GCA_004135705.1 of Alloteropsis semialata. Classification (NCBI taxonomy): domain Eukaryota; kingdom Viridiplantae; phylum Streptophyta; class Magnoliopsida; order Poales; family Poaceae; genus Alloteropsis; species Alloteropsis semialata. The sequence goes on from CM014274.1 coordinate 41,479,128, forward strand.
CGGTCGTGGTAGCGTCGTAGGGCCTGCTGGTATTTGGCCGAGTGGAGTAGTGCGATGCTGCGCGCTTCATCCAGCTGGTCGATGGCGTCTTCCAGGGAGGCTTGATTCCCTTCGTCGTCGTAGGCGCGAACCCTTGGGCTGCCGTAGTCGAGGTCAGTTGGGAGGACCGCCTCGGACCCGTGTATCATGAAGAAGGGCGTGCAGCCCGTGGCTCGACTTGGAGTGGTTCGCAAGCTCCAGAGGACCGACGGGAGCTCTGCAACCCACCTTGCCCGGAACTTCTCGAGGCGTTTGAAGATTCGTGGCTTCAGTCCTTGCAAGATCATGCCGTTGGCCCTTTCTACCTGTCCGTTGGTTTTGGGGTGGCTGACGGCGGCCCAGTCCACTCGAATGTTGTTGTCGTCGCAGAAGTTGAGAAACTTTTTGCCCGTGAACTGAGTGCCGTTGTCGGTGATGATCACGTTCGGGACCCCGAAGCGGTAGATGATGTCGGTGAAGAACTGGACAGCTTCTTGCGAGCGAACCCTCCTGATGGGCCTTGCCTCGATCCATTTGGAGAACTTGTCAACGGCGACGAGGAGATGCGTGAAGCCCCCGGGTGCTTTCTTCAGTGGCCCGACTAGATCCAGACCCCATACGGCAAAGGGCCAAGTGATGGGGATAGTCTGCAGGGCTTGCGCCGGGAGGTGGGTTTGCCTTGCATAGAACTGACAGCCTTCACAGCTGCGTACGATGTCCTTGGCGTTGGCCACCGCGGTTGGCCAGTAGAACCCTTGCCGGAAAGCTTTCCCGACAAGCGTCTTTGGTGCGGCATGATGCCCACATGCTCCTGCATGGATGTCCCTTAGCAATTCCTTGCCTTGGTCGATCGGGATGCAGCGCATTAGGACGCCAAAGGTGCCTCGCCGGTAAAGCTCTCCCTCGATGAGCGTGAAGGTTTTGGCCCAGCGCGCGATCCGTCGAGCCTCGGTCGGGTCGGGAGGAAGCTTGCCCTGCACGATCCACTCCAGTAGCGGGATCCTCCAGTCGGGGTCCTCGAGGTTGGGCCCTGGTGCTGCGTCGATCTCCATTACTTCCACTTCCTCCTGAGCTGGAGGTTCGGGTGGCTCGTCGTCGAGTCGGATGGAGGGGGCGTGCTGGTCCTTCGCGAATACTCCATGGGGAACGGGCTTCCGGTTGGAGGCCGCCTTAGCGAGGGTGTCGGCCGCCTCGTTGTATCGTCGTTGAACGTGCTTGAGCTCGAGGCCGAGAAACTTGTCTTCCAGCTCGCGGACCGCCCGGCAGTAGGCGGCCATCTTGGGACTGACGCAGCTCGACTCCTTCATCACTTGGTCGACGACCAACTCCGAGTCCCCTCGGATCTCGAGACGCCGTATGCCGAGCTCGAGGGCGATACGGAGTCCGTTGATGAGGGCCTCGTACTCGGCGGCGTTGTTGGAGGCCGAGAAGTGCAGCCGAACCATGTACTCCATGCGCACGCCCAGAGGCGAGACAAAGACCAGGCCGACACCTGCTCCCTCTTTCATTAGCGATCCGTCGAAGTACATGACCCAGGTCTCATGCTCGATGGAGGTCGGGGGAGTCTGGGCCTCGGTCCACTCGGCGACGAAGTCGACCAACGCTTGTGACTTGACGGCGTCCCGAGGTGCGTAGGTGATGTTCTTCCCCATCAACTCGAGCGCCCACTTGGCTATCCTCTCGTCGGCCTCGGGGTTCTGGATCACCTCGCCGAGTGGATACCTCGACACCACCGTGATGGGGTGGGCGTCGAAGTAATGCCGGAGCTTCCGCTTGGTGATGAGGACGGCGTAGACGAGTTTTTGGATCTGGGGATATCGTACCTTGGTGTCGGATAGGACCTCGCTGATGAAGTAAACGGGACGCTGCACCTTTTGGATCTTCTCGGGCTCGCTTCGCTCGACGACGAGGACGGTGCTTACCACATGGGTGGTTGCCGCGATGTAGAGCAGCATGGGCTCCCCTTCCGTCGGAGCGGTCAGGATCGGTGGGTTCTTGAGCGATGCCTTAAGCGAGTCGAGGGCCTGCTGCGCCTCGGAGTTCCAGACGAAGTGATCCGACTTCTTGAGCAGTCGGTACAAGGGCAGGCTCCGTTCCCCGAGTCGGGCAATGAAACGGCTGAGCGCGGCCAAGCATCCCGTGATGCGTTGGACCCCCTTCACGTTCTGGATAGGGCCCATGTCGGTGATGGCGGTTATCTTCTCGGGATTGGCCTCGATGCCTCGTTCCGATACGATAAAGCCGAGGAGCATGCCTCTCGGGACCCCGAAAACGCATTTCTCGGGGTTCAGCTTTACTTTGTTCAGCCGGAGCTTCTTAAAGACAGCCGCGAGGTCGGAGACCAAGTCGCCAGTGCGCCTGGATTTTACTACTATATCGTCGACGTACGCCTCGACCAGTCGGCCGATTAAATCGCCAAAGACGCGTCGCATGCATCTTTGGAACGTGGCGCCCGCGTTTTTCAGCCCGAATGGCATAGACGAATAGCAGAAGGTGCCGTAAGGCGTAATAAACGATGTTGCGAGCTGGTCGGCCAGGCTCATCGCGATCTGATGGTACCCGGAGTACGCATCGAGAAAGCAGAGGGTTTCGCACCCCGCGGTGGAGTCGACCACCTGATCTATGCGCGGAAGAGGGAAGGAGTCTTTCGGACACGCCTTGTTAAGGCCCGTATAGTCAACGCACATTCTCCATTTCCCGTTCTTCTTTTTTACAAGGACGGGGTTGGCTAACCACTCGGGGTGGTATACCTCCCTAATGAAGCCGGCACTGAGGAGCTTTTTGAGCTCTTCACCGATGGCTTTGTACTTGTCCTCGTCGTAACGTCGAAGCCTCTGTTTGACGGGTCGAGCGCCAGGCTTAATATCAAGTTTGTGCTCGGCGACTTCCCTTGGAATGCCCGGCAAGTCCGAGGGCTTCCATGCAAACACATCGAGGTTTGCGCGGAGAAAGTCGACGAGCGCGCTTTCCTATTTAGGATCGAGCGCCGTCCCGATATGGAGGGTGCGACCATCGTTGGCCACGGCAACCTCCTTGACGTCCCTGGCTGGCTCAAAGGAGCACGCAGCACGCTTGGAGGTCTCGGGGATATCCGGGTCCCTGGGTGAAGGCTCGGCGGCGAGCTTCTTGGACTGGACGAGCGCCTCCGCGAATTGGAAGCACTCGGTTTCACAGGTGAACGCATGCTCAAATGAAGTCCCTACGGTGATGACACCTTTGGGTCCGGGGATCTTCAGTTTGAGGTACGTGTAGTTCGGGACCGCCATGAACTTTGCGTATGCAGGCCTCCCGAGGATGGCGTGATACGTCCCAGGAAATCCCACCACTTCGAAAGTGAGGGTTTCGCTGCGGAAGTTCCGTGGAGTCCCGAACGTGACGGGCAGGTCGATCTGCCCGAGCGGTATTGCGTCCACCCCGGGGACGACCCCGTGGAATGGCGCCACGGATGGCCGAAGCCGGGACCGCGAGATCCCCATCTCATCGAGAGTGTCGGCGTAGAGGATGTTGAGGCCACTCCCGCCGTCCATCAACACCTTGTGGACGCGTTTCGTCCCGAAGAGAGGAGCAACCACGAGTGGGTACCTCCCGGGTTGTGGAACATGGTCGGGATGATCGGAGCGATCAAAGGTGATCGGGGCCTCGGACCATTTCAGGTAGGAGGGCACCGCGGGCTCTGTGTGGCAAACTTCTCGTCGGATTAACTTCTCGTCGCGCTTTGAGGGGCAGGCCGCCGACCCCCCGACGATCATCAGGACTGCGCCGTCCTCCCCGGGGTAACCGTCGTCGTCGTTCGGGCGTCCGGCCCCATCTCGGTTCTCGTATGGTTTCTTCTTCAGAGTACCGGCGAGGAAGCTCTTCATGAGTCTGCAGTCCTTCAAGGCGTGCTTGACAGGGCCCTCGTGGTTGGTGCAGGGCGCCTCAAGGAGTTTCTCGAAGTGGTCCCTTGGCGCCAAGTTCCCTTTGGGTTTAGCGGTCTTCCGCTCGGCCGCCGCTACCATGCCGCCATCGCGCCTCCGCTTGTCCTTCCTTTTCTTCTTGTCGGGTCGGGCGGAGGTGCCCTCGCCAACCGCCTCCGACTGCTTGCCCTTGCCCTGAGGCCGATCAAGGGTCAACCGCCTCCGACTGCTTGCCCTTGCCCTGAGGCCGATCAAGGGTTGCAGCGACGGCGTCCTCCCCATCGGCGTAGTCGGTGGCGATGTCGAGGAGCTCCCGGATGGTTCGTGGCTTCCTGCGTCCCAACTCATGGATGAGGGTCGCGCAAGTGGTTCCGAACCGGAACGCGGAGACAACGTCGGTGTCGGCGGTGTTCGGCAGCTCGGTGCAGCGCTTGGAGAAGCGCTTGATGTAATCGCGCAGGGTCTCGTCCTCTGCCTGGAGGCAGTTGCGGAGGTCCCAGGGGTTCCCGGGACGAGTGTAGGTGCCCTGGAAGTTGCCGATGAAGGCATCACGCAACTGCGCCCAGCTGTCGATCTTGCCTGCAGGGAGATGCTCCTAGCCATGTCCGAGCCGAGTCGGCGAGGTAGAGGGGAAGACTTTTGATGATGAAGTGGTCGTCTTGCGCCCCGCCTGCATGGCACGCGAGCCGGTAGTCCTCCAGCCAGACGCTGGGGTTCGTGTCCCCATCGTACTTGGGCACCGTCGTGGGAGCTCGGAAGCGCGGAGGGACCTGAGCGCCGAGGACGCGGGGTCCAAAGGCACGCGGCCCCCTGGGGTCGGGTGACGCACTCCTGCTCCGGTCCTCGCCGCTGTCGTAGCGGCCCCCGCGCCGCCTGTTGTAGGCTCGGCGTGGGCGGTGCTGATGGCGCTCGTCCCGTCGTCTGGCGCCTCCGCTAGCCGTGGCCCCGTGATGATGTACGGAATGCTCCCGATCAGGCTCCCGGGGAGCTCGCTGGCGTGAGGCGGAGCTTTCCGCCTGTTGGACTGCTGCGGTCTCCAGGAGCGCGCGGAGCTGCTGATGGAACCTTCGGTCTTCGGGCGCCGCTGGTTCAGGGTGTTCACGGAGCAGGACAGCAGCCGCTGCGGGTTCTGGGACGCTCGGTTGAAGACCGGCGCGTCATTGGGGTTGCCACCGTCGTTGATGATGCGTTGTTGCACGTCCCGGGCTCGTGCGCGGGCGGCTCCTCCATCCGCGTTTCTTCCGAGCTCGCGGTTGAGCTGTTGGCGCTCTGCCTCGATCTGACGCCTGGCCTCGTCTAGCTCCTGTAGCCTGACCCGCCGGGCATCGCCCGCCGGGGCGTTGGGTGGCGGCGCCGCAGGGGCATTGGCAGGCGGAGCTGCAGGGGCTCGGGCAGGCGGAGCCGCAGGGGCGTTGGCAGGTGGTGCTGCGGGGTCGGCGTCCCTCGTCGAACTGCTGGCAGACTGCACATCCCCGTCGGGGGTGTGACACATGAAGCATTCCCGAGAAGGGTCGAAGTTCGGCGGAGCCCACCTCAACCGCGGGTGCGAGCTTTGCTTGCTCACCGCGCTTTTGGCGGTTGGCAAGACGCAGGGGTCGGACTCCGTCGGTGTCGGGGTGGTCGCCGGGTCGCTTGGCAGGCCTGGCTGTCCCTCCGGGTACATGGCGTTGTAGCAGTCGATGAACTCGCCCGAGGGGAGCTGCTCCTGCCCTCCAACCTGGAGGGCGAGGTTAGTGATCATGTAAGAGACGTTGCGGAAGCGTTCCTGGGACGGGTTCCGTCCCAGGGCGGCCGCCAGGTCCCCACCGAGCAGGTCGAGGACGTAGGCGGTGGCTCCCGTCGTGTCGCGGGAGGGCTTGGGCCCCTCGTGGTGGAGCGTCTTGTCGTCATCGCGGGCAGGCTTGGGGCGCACGAAAGTTGCCCCGATGATGGGCTCCACCGACTTGCTGAAGACGAAGTCGAGGGAGCCGAACCGTAGGTGAGCGCCCGGCGCCAGCGAGGCGCCGCCGTGGGCCATCCGGGCCCTGGTGAAGTGTCGTGACACGCGAAAAGGCCCCTACCTGGCGCGCCAACTGTCGGGGTTCTCTACCGCCGGCAAGTAAATTTCTACGATCGCGTGTCAGGGTCCGGATGGTGACTCGAGAGACAGGGGGTTTAGACTGGTTCGGGCCTCCGGAGAGTAACACCCTACGTCCAGTGTGTGCCGATGTTCTCAAGCCCAAGTCTGTAGTAGGCGGTACAAACTAGTCGGGAGAGGGATAGGGTCCCAAGTCCCTGTGTTGTGCGAGTGAGCATGCTGTTCGTGCTGTGTCCGAGTGTTCGAGTGATGTTCGTCTGTCCCCCCACAGGTGTCCCCTTGTCCCCTTTTATAGCCTCAAGGAGAGAAGGGAGCGGGGGGTAAGTAAGAAGAAAATTACAAGGAGAGTTACTGCCCCCGAGTCCTTTAGCTTGCGCCGCGTGCCGAGCCGTACCGGGAGCAGGTATTGACGGAGTGGGCACCCCGCCGGACCCGGGATCGTACCTCCCGGGTGGTTGGTGTAGACGACTTCTCGGGTAGACTCTCGGGTAGTTCCTGGGTCGTGGTTGACTCGCTCGAGGCCTATGGGAACTCCAGGTGTCCTCTTCGGGTTCCAGGTGTCGTCCGTGGACGCCTGGGATCGTCCTTGGGCGCTTGGTGTTGAACATGCACTTCTCGTAGGGCTGTAGCGCTCCTGTTCGGACGAGACGGGCGCCACTGTGGCTGCCGTGGCGAAGGACGGACGCCCATCATGCTCTGGCGCGGCGGGTACCAAGTGGGTACGGCGCTGGATGGGCAGGGACGGGACGTGGCCGGGTAGTTTTGATCGGGTAAGGCGGAGGCTCCTCGGAGGCGGAGAACTCCCCGGGCGAATCGGAGAGCCCCTCGGAGGCGGAGAACTCCCCGGGCGAGCCGCGAAACCACTCGGAGGCGGAGAACTCCTCGGGCGAATCGGAGAACCACTCGGAGGCGGAGAACGCCTCGGGCGAATCGGAGACTCGTCGGATGGCCTCCGAGCTGCCGGGGTATGGGGAGTTTGCTTTGCATTGGATCTTCGGCTTTTGTTTTTGAGGGGTGGATTATTGTGAGGACCCGAATAAAGGGCTTGATTGGGTACCCCTAATTCAGACCCTCGTCAAGGAAGCGGGGTTCATCAATATTTATATCGCCGAGTAATTTCTCCTCTCGAATTTGTGCTTTGTTGCAGGGTATGGACGACCACTCGGCGTGCTCAGCCCTCACGCTCAGGGGCTGGCGCCGGGACGACCACTCGGCGTGCTCAGCCCTCACGCTCGGGGGCTGGCGCCGGGACGACCACTCGGCGTGCTCAGCCCTCACGCTTGGGGGCTGGCGCCGGGACGACCACTTGGCGTGCTCAGCCCTCACGCTCGGGGGCTGGCGCCGGGACGACCACTCGGCGTGCTCAGCCCTCACGCTCGGGGGCTGGCGCCGGGACGACCACTCGGCGCGCTCAGCCTTTACGCTCGGGGGCTGGCGCCGAGGCGATTGTCGACGTGTCCCGCGGGACCCCGCCGGTCCTTATGCTCCGGGACTGGACGCCGAAGTTAACGTCAGATGATCTAGCCAGATGCTCCTTGACTAACCCTTGGACCGATTCCTACGGAATAGCTTCAAGGCTCGGGGGCTACGGCCAACGGACGCACCTCGCGGCGCATCCGTTGATTGTCTGGCAACCAAGAACAAGGCTACTAACCCTTGGACCGATTCCTTCGGAATCGCTTCAAGGCTCGGGGGCTACGGCCAACGAACGCACCTCACGGCGCATCCGTTGGGAAACGGCTCTCTTTTCTCTCCAGTATCACGCGGTTTTGCTTCCAACTGCAGCAAGCTCGAAGCTCACCAGATGGCACGACCTCACCGACTTGTCGCTCAACCACGTACTACTCGGGGGCTTGTCGGGGGTAGACCCCCAGGGGTACCCAGAAGGTGGATTGGCCCAACCAGCAGGGGGCGGCCCAATCCGAGTGCTATTGGGCCGGGTTGTCAGACTGGGTGGCCCACCACTCGGGAGGCCCACCAGTCGGACGAGCCGGATGGGCACGACGGCGCGCGCGGCAAGGAAGCAGACGGCGTACCCCGCAAGAAGCTCGGAGATCAAGATAAACTAGCCGAAATTATAGGGAAAGATATCTGTAATCGTTATAGGATCGCATCCTTGTATTTCAGGTAGATTATGATCTCTAGCCGACTTGTAACTCAAGGCAGCCGGACTATATAAGGCGCCTTGAGACCCCCCTCCAGAACACGATTACAACCCACACATTCATTCAACCGAGGACAGAACCTAACTACGGAGATCCTTCAGGAACTTCATACACAGCAATCCATACACCCAACACAGAACGTAGGGTATTACGTCATCCTGACGGCCCGAACCTGTTCAATCCTTGCGTCTTGTGTTACCATCGACTTCTAATCCTCGATCTGTCCCTCGACAAATCGACCACGCGGACTACCCTGTGTGGACTGCCGGGTCCATAAATCCGACAAGAGATGGATAGAGCAAAAATAGAAGTCATAGAAAAGCTTCCACCTCCCACCAATGTTAAAGGGATCCGCAACTTCTTAGGTCATGCGGGGTTTTACCGGCGCTTTATCAGAGATTTTTCTCAGATAGCCAGGCCCCTCACTAGCCTTTTAGCCAAGGACGTGCCCTTTGACTTCGATGATGAGTGTTTACATGCTTTCACCATTTTAAAGAACGCTCTCATCTCAGCACCAGTCATTCAACCCCCTGACTGGATGCTACCTTTTGAGATTATGTGTGATGCCAGTGATTATGCTGTTGGTGCTGTCCTAGGACAGACCAAAAATAAGAATCATCATGCTATCTCATATGCTAGTAAAACTTTGATAGGAGCTCAACTTAATTATGCTACCACTGAAAAAGAGCTCTTGGCAGTAGTTTTTGCTATAGACAAGTTTAGATCTTACTTGGTAGGAGCTAAGGTGATTGTCTACATCGATCATGCTGCTTTGAAATATTTGCTTACCAAGAAAGATGCTAAACCACGCCTTATCCGCTGGATTCTCTTACTCCAAGAATTTGATTTAGAAATTAAAGATAAAAAGGGAGTAGCGAATTCAGTAGCAGATCATTTGTCGCGTATGCAGTTTACTGACATGCAGGATCTACCGATAAATGATTTTCTACGTGACGACACCCTACTCAAGGAGACTGCCTCCGACCCCTGGTATGCAAATATTGTGAACTTTATGGTTGCAGGATATGTACCAACAGGGGAGAACAAGAGAAGGCTGATCTACGAGAGTAGACTCCATCTGTGGGACGAACCACACCTGTACAGGTTATGTTCTGATGGCATGCTCAGGCGATGTGTACCAACAAATGAAGCAAGAAAGATCCTTGAGCAGTGCCATGCAGCCCCATATGGAGGTCGCTACGGGGCATTCCGGACAAGGTCAAAGATCTGGCAGTGGATTCTACTGGCCCACAATGTATGAGGATACAAAAGAGTTCATTCGACGATGCCAGCCATGCCAGAAACATGGAGGGATCACTGCAAGAGATGCAATGCCACTCACAAACAACTTACAAGTTGAGCTGTTTGATGTGTGGGGCATTGATTTCATGGGACCCTTTGTCAAATCCTATGACAGTGAGTACATCCTGGTGGCAGTGGACTATGTCTCGAAGTGGGTAGAAGCAATGCCATGTCGAGCCGCTGACTCAAAACACGCGCGAAAGATGTTCCATGAGATCATCTTTCCATGTTTTGGAACTCCCAGGATGGTGATCAGTGATGGAGGGTCGCACTTCATCGACAAGACCTTCCGGAAATTTCTGGCAGAACTGGGGGCAAAGCATAACATAGCTACACCGTACCATCCCCAGACAAGCGGTCAAGCAGAAACATCGAACAAACAGATCAAGAACATTCTGCAGAAAACTATGACAGAAATGGGCAAAGGATGGAAGAGCAAGTTACCAGATGCTCTATGGGCCTACCGAACGGCGTACAAAACGCCGATCGGGATGTCCCCGTACCAGCTGGTTTACGGCAAGACTTGCCATTTACCAGTTGAACTAGAGCATCGGGGGCCATAAGAAAGTGGAACATGGATTTGCCAGCAGCCCAGCAGATGAGAAGGATGCAACTATCAGAATTGGAAGAGTGGAGAGACAAAGCATACCACAGTGCCAGAATCTACAAGGACAGAACCAAGAGATGGCACGACAAGAGGATCAAGGTGAAGGAGTACCACCCCGGGGATAAGGTATTACTCTTTAATTCCAGGGTGAAGCTCTTTGGGCATGGAAAACTTCGAAGCAAATGGGAAGGACCATTCGTTGTGGTGGAGACTTCGTCGCATGGGGCAATCACAATCCAAGATGATGAAGGTAACCTTTTCAAGGTAAATGGTCAACGTTTAAAAGTTTTCTTTGAGCCTGATAAAGTAGATGAGGAATTTGACGTGATCAATTTGGTCATGGATGATTCCCATTTATAATTACACCTCATGTTAAATCCTTAACCCCTAGCACGTGATTGCACACATTTTGGGGCTTAGTGGACCTGTCACGTAGTGCACAAAGAAGAAGAGGGCGACCGGGCTCAAGGCCAGGTCGGCCGACCTGACCAGGTCGGCCGACTTGATCCTAAGCCCGATCGGCCCTATCTTTTGCCAACGTTCTACTCTAACGTCTCTGAAGCCGTTCTGCGGTGGACGAGCGATTCTAACTCTGTTTGATCCGAGAAGAGGGTTAGCCTATCTTTAAAATTTCACCCATCCTCTTCTTCCCTCTCATCTGAGTTCTTCCTCGCCCCCATTCTGAAAACACCAAGCCGCACCTCCCAATTCTCCATCAATGGCCGGAAAAAGCCACCCCAAATCCCGATCAACCTTTGATCTGGATGGAGAGTCCACTCCGGCCAACCAATTGGTGCCCACCAACTTGGAGCAAGCCATGGCCGTAGTTGTTACCCCTCTGGCCAGCATCCCGCCAGAGGAGGACGCGAGGGGCCGCACCAGGGGGTCGGCCGATGTGCTTGGTCGGCCGACCGGCCCTGGTGGCCTCGCACGTTCTCGCTCGGCGGCGCGGTCTCAGTCCCCGAGAAGGATCCAGAGGCGTGACGCACGGGCATCAAGCCCGTACAGAAGGCCGACGACGGGGCAATTGACCCCAAAGAAGACGCCGGCGGCCGCTCCAATCAAGGGGGATGGACTCCCCAAGCTTCAACCAGGGGAGAAGCTGAAGGAGGTGGTCAGGAATAAGTGGGAGGACGTCGTGGCGTATCATTATACGTCCGATGTGTCCATCTACTCTCCTGCCAGCACCCCAGAGCCACGTTTCCGGGTCTTCGGGGAAAGGAAACCCGGTGGTGGCTATGGTAAGGGGCTGTTCCCTCCCCTCACACCTAAGGAGAGGAAGGAGTTGGAGGAGTCGGTGGAATCTTCACCCGCCGGCAAGATCAAGAGGCATATCAAGCCTCCTCCAATTCGCAGGCCTGGGGGCCAATTTGAGAGTGATGATGAAGAGAAGGTCCCCAAGGCTCCCTCCAATGCTGAGTTACTAGAGTTGATTAATCAACTCGGTCATGACCATGCAAAATTGGAGAAGAAGTTCACTGAAGAGCGACTTGAGCGCATAAGTCTTCAAGACGACTTTGATATGCTTCGCAAATCAACAGCCGTGAAACTTAAGCGCTATGCCAAGGCTGCTGGGGATGAAAATCTCTATAATGCACCCTAGATTCCCTAGGCCTTGGATTAGGATAGGCACATTAGTTTCCCTTCTTTTCATTTATTTCATTTATTTCTTTTGATTATCTTGTAATGTGCCTCCGAATTGATGAATAAAATAAAGTGTTTAGCATATTAGGATTGTGTTTTCTTTTTTTTGTTTCCACTTGTTTTGAGTGAAAGGTACAAGTGTGGGGGAAAACGCAACAGGAACAGAGCGATCCAACGCGAAACAGAGAACATCAGAACGCAACAGAGCAGCACGAGAAAGATCTGAACCAGGGGAGTCACCCCCAGGTCGCCCGACCCCACCAGATCGGCCGACCTGGCTTGGGTCCCACCTGATCTCTGTTTCTTCCTGCACGCTGGTTTGGTCATCTTAAACTCTGTTTCAGTTGAATACTCGCAGAACCTGATCAAGGAATTTAAAAACTTAGTAAAATCAACTCTTTGCATCTCATCATCACTTGGAAGTTCTTCTTAACTTACATATATTTTATTCCCTGTACCTTTTGGCTTGTGAAAATCCTCATATTCATAGGAACTCATGTCAACTAGGTTATTGCATTTTGAGATATGGCTTTAATATGAAAGATACCTTTGCTGTTTGAGTACTTGGAATTTATGAAAAGTTTTAAAACTTTGTACCTTGCTATGCTCCTCATGGGTTTGAGAGACAAACACTTACATATATGATCAAACTCTACCTTTGAGCTTTGAGTTGTTTCAAGTCTTGTGACCCTTACTAGAGATTTTTCATGTTTTTAAGGTCAAGATCACGTACACTCCACCATAAAAGCTAAATCCTTACACTGAGGATGAAGCAAAACATGCCTTTGTCTCATGATCATGAAATAAGTACTCCCGAAAAATGACCCTTCTTCCCAAAATTAAGATAGAAAGAAGATATGGGCTAGATGCATAAAAAAAATAATAAAGAGAAGAAAAAGACTCATGCTAAAAGAGCATTAAGTAGAAAAAAAAAGAGGGAGAGAGTGCAATAGCCCATATCCAAAAGAAAAAGAAAGGGAAGAAAGGTCAGGACAAAGGAGTATCATTACATGTCCACCTCATATCACACACTTGCACATCTTGACTTGAAAACATGACTTGTCTCTGATTTGGATCCAATCCTTGGAATGACAACATAAGTAAGAAAAGGTATGTATCTTGAGAGCTCCACTTATGAAGTTCTATTTTGGAGAGTATGAGTGTTGTCTAACCACTATGATCATCCAGAGAGAAACTCTTTGAGGAGCAAGGCATAGGTTTTCTTTGCAAAATTTCAAAACCCCAAGTACTTGAGAGTGAAGTGTATCATGTCATAGAAAATGCTGTTCCTTCCTGCAATAACTCAAGAAGACATGATAGCCACTCATATTTTTCCACTAAGCCTTAATGTTTGGGAATAACCTATATGTTTGTTAATGATCTCCATGATGAAGCTTAGACTTTACTCGAGGGCGAGTAAAGGATAAGTGTGGGGGAGCTTGTTGGCGATTCTTAATGACAACTTATTACTGCCAACAAAGATATAAAATATGATAAAACAAATAGACATAGGGTTGATTACTAATAAATTCCATGAGTTTTGGTGTATATGTGCTTACAGGAATAAAGTGGCAAAAGAAGAGCTAAATTGGGCCCAGGGCCAGGTCGCCCGACCTACCTTGGTCGGCCGACCAGGGTCCAAGCCCAGTGAGGTCCATTTTCAGCCCAACAGCAACAAGCACACTCAGGAGTGATCAGGCATGTTGAAATCAAGACGGTCGAAATGGAGAGTTGGGATTGGGCCACGTGGCAAGCACATGGATTCATGGGCCCACATGTCTAACTTAACCGACACATCTTCGCCATTACCCACCGGAAACCGACTACAGGACCCACTGGCAAGAGACACTGACGAAGTGGGGCCGAGGGGCCACAGCCCTGGGTCGGCCGACCTCCCCAGGTCGGCCGACCTGGCCACGCGCCCGAATCGGCACCGCCTTCACCAGTAACTGTAAACCGTTACCAGGAGTTCATCTGCGCCGTGGAGAATCAAGGACGGTGGATCTGATGGTCGGCCGATCCCCCATAGTCGGCCGACCTGGGCCCACCTTCGGACCGCCTCAACCGCTGCGAACCGACTCTTAACCGCCTCTCCAAGCTATAAGTAGCTGAACTCGGGGCAGGGCTAATCATCATCGAGCAGAAGTGAAGATCCAAGGCGAAGCCCTCCTCATATCCAGAGTAGAAATAGGGAGAGAGTGAGGGAGAGTCTGGAGGAGTCCCGGCCTGTCGGCGACCCTCCACCTGTACCTCGATGGATGCGAGCTACTCAGTAAGTATCCGGGATTCAACTAGTAATTAAGTCTGAGTTATAGATAAGTTAAGTCTCTATTGTGCTTGTGGATTCGTTGCTTTATTTATAAAGTATCTTAATCTTTGATCAAGGTTAGGATAGCTGATATTATCTTAGGCGTGGTGCTTAGGTGTATATCTGCCCTCGTTTGCCTCGTAGCCCCACGGATTAGTAGAGGTAGGCGGCAAGTGGTGACAGCCCTGTCCGTCCTTTGTAATCCTCCACGTACGGGTACGACGTAGAGCTGTTGGCCGGCAATTTCCTAGAGGCCTAGGATACCCCGGTGCCTAAAGCAAGCATAGGAGAATTCTCTTAACTATAATCAGAGCCTTAGTGCTAAGCTATCCTCTCTACTCAGCCTTTATATACACTCGATCGATCCGGCTCAGCTTTAGTGATTAGATATACTTTTACGTTCCCTATGGATTCGATACCTGGTTTACTCACGGGTGAAAGCTACTTCGACAGCCGTGCGCTTGCGGATTTTCTGTTTGCCACCGCTGGTGTCAACAACCTTCAGTTGATGAAGAATTCGTTTGAGCCCCTCTGGTGTTCGATTGTCATGATCTTTTTGATGTCGGTTCATGTGATGTTGTAAGGCATAGTTGTGGGTGGTCTCGAATGTGTGAACGTGAAGAAGCCAGAGAGACCCCCACACTTGATCTTGTACCTGCGTTTATTTCAAACAAGGTGGAAACAAAACAATGGCTCTGCTAGCCTTACAAACCAGGGAGCCTGATCTTTATTGGAATTCAAATATTTTTAGTGTTTTCAAGTTATGCAAATATTTATTGATTTGTTTTAGAGCAAACAAATCTTGCAAGGTAGCTTAGCAGGGAGATTTAAGAAGAATAAATGCACAAAATATTTTGGATACTTTCTTGGTGAAATTCCCCCAAGCTTTGATCTTGCAAGTGAATGCAAGATTTGAGCTTAAGGGTGCCAAATGATTTATCCAGTGTTCATCTTGCTTTATCGTGCAAATTTCTTCCATGTGACTGAAGGTTTCAGATGTTGGAGTTATGCTCGCCGCCCTTTAGTCATCACTTTATCCCTACAAAAAGTTAGTGGACAACAACTACCCGAAGGACCATTTGAGTAAATATCATTATTTCCATAGGGTTAGTTGTTCACATCCACACTTAAAAACAGATTGGTCTTTAATATATTAATAGTAGATCCTTGACGAGGGTCTGAATTAGGGGTACCCAATCAAGCCCTTAATCCGGGTCCTCACAATAATCCACCCCTCAAAAGCAAAAGCCGAAGATCCAAAGCAAAGCGAACTCCCCGTACCCCGACAGCTCGGAGGCCATCCGACGGGTCTCCAATTCGTCCGAGGAGATCTCCGCCTCCGAGTGGTCCTCCGATTCGCCCGAGGAGTTCTCCGCCTCCGAGTGGTCCTCCGATTCGCCCGAGGAGTTCTCCGCCTCCGAGTGGCCCTCCGATTCGCCCGAGGAGTTCTCCGCCTCCGAGTGGCTTCGCGGCTCGCCCGAGCAGTTCTCCGCCCCCGAAGGGCTCTCCGATTCGTCCGGGGAGTTCTCCACCTCCGAGTGGTCTCCGGCTCGCCCGATCAAAACTACCCGGTCACGTCCCGTCCCGGCTCATCCAGCGCCGTACCCACTTGGTACCCGCCGCGCCAGAGCATGATGGGCGCCCGTCCTTCGCCACGGCAGCCACAGTGGCGCTCGTCTCATCCGAACAGGAACGCTACAGCCCAGAGAGAAGTGCATGCGCAACACCAGGCGCCCAAGGACGATCCCAGGCGTCCATGGACGACACCTGGAACCCGAAGAAGACACCTGGAGTTCCTCAAGGCCTCGGGCGAGTCAACCATGACCCGGAAACTACCCGAGAGCTCACCCGAGAAGTCGTCTACACCAACCACCCGGGATGTACGATCCCGGGTCCGGCGGGGTGCCCACTCCGTCAATACCTGCTCCCTGTACGGCTCGGCACGCGGCGCAAGCTAAAGGCCTCGGGGGCAGTAACTCCCCTTGTAATTTTCTTCTTTCTTACCCCCCGCTCCCTTCTCTCCTTGAGGCTATAAAAGGGGACAAGGGGACACCTGTGGGGGGGACGACGGACATCAGCCGAACATTTGAACACAGCACGAACAGCACGTTCACTCGCACAACACAGGGACTTGGGACCCTCTCCCTCTCCCGACCAGTTTGTACCCCCTACTACAGACTTGGACTTGAGAACATCGGCACACACTGGACGTAGGGTGTTACTCTCCGGAGGCCCGAACCAGTCTAAACCTCCTGTCTCTCGAGTCACCATCCGGACCCTGACACGCGATCGTAGAAATTTACTTGCCGGCGGTAGAGAACCCCGACAGTTGGCGCGCCAGGTAGGGGCCTTTTCGCGTGTCACGACATTTCACCAGGGCCCGGATGGCCCACGGCGGCGCCTCGCTGGCGCCCGGCGCTCACCTGCGGTTCGGCTCCCTCGACTTCGTCTTCGGCAAGTCGGTGGAGCCCATCATCGGGGCAACTTTCGTGCGCCCCAAGCTTGCCCGCGACGACGACAAGATGTTCCACGACGAGGGGCCCAAGCCCTCCCACGCCACGACGGGAGCCACTGCCTACGTCCTCGACCTGCTCGGTGAGGACCTGACGGCCGCCTTGGGACGGAGCCCGTCCCAGGAGCGCTTCCGCAATGTCTCCTACATGATCACCAACCTCGCCCTCCAGGTTGGGGGGCAGGGGCAGCTCCCCTGGGACGAGTTCATCGACTGCTACAACGCCATGTACCCGGAGGGACAGCCAGGCCTGCCAAGCGACCCGGCGACCACCCCGACACCGACGGAGTCCGACCCCTGCGTCTTGCCGACTGCCAAGAGCGTGGCAAGCAAGCAAAGCTCGCACCCGCGGTTGAGGTGGGCTCCGCCGAACTTCGACCCTTCTCGGGAATGCTTCATGTGCCACACCCCCGACGGGGATGTGCAGTCTGCCAGCAGTTCGACGAGGGACGCCGACCCCGCAGCACCACCTGCCAACGCCCCTGCGGCTCCGCCTGCCCGAGCCCCTGCAGCTCCGCCTGCCAATGCCCCTGCGGCGCCACCACCCAACGCCCCGGCGGGCGATGCCCGGCGGGTCAGGCTGCAGGAGCTAGACGAGGCCCGGCGTCAGATCGAGGCAGAACGCCAGCAGCTCAACCGCGAGCTCGGGAGAAACGCGGATGGAGGAGCCGCCCGCGCACGGGCCCGGGACGTGCAACAGCGCATCGTCAACGACGGTGGCAACGCCAACGACGCGCCGGTCTTCAACCGGGCGTCCCAGAACCTGGCAGCGGCTGCTGTCCTGCTCCGCGAGCACCCTGAACCAGCGGCGCCCGAAGATCGAAGGTTCCATCAGCAGCTCCGCGCGCTCCTGGAAACCGCAGCAGTCCAACAGGCGGAAAGCTCCGCCTCACGCCAGCGAGCTCCCCGGGAGCCCGATCGGGAGCATTCCGTACATCATCACGGGGCCATGGCTGACGGAGGCGCCAGACGACGGGACGAGCACCATCAGCACCGCCCGCGCCGAGCCTATAACAGGCGGCGCGGGGGCCGCTACGACAGCGGCGAGGACCGGAGCAGGAGTGCGTCACCCGACCCCAGGGGGCCGCGTGCCTTTGGACCCCGCGTCCTCGGCGCTCAGGTCCCTCCGCGCTTCCGAGCTCCCACGACGGTGCCCAAGTACGACGGGGACACAAACCCCAGCGTCTGGCTGGAGGACTACCGGCTCGCGTGCCATGCGGGCGGGGCGCAAGACGACCACTTCATCATCAAAAGTCTTCCCCTCTACCTCGCCGACTCGGCTCGGACATGGCTGGAGCATCTCCCTGCAGGCAAGATCGACAGCTGGGCGCAGTTGCGTGATGCCTTCATTGGCAACTTCCAGGGCACCTACACTCGTCCCGGGAACCCCTGGGACCTCCGCAACTGCCTCCAGGCAGAGGACGAGACCCTGCGCGACTACATCAAGCGCTTCTCCAAGCGCTGCACCGAGCTGCCAAACAGCGCCGACACCGACGTTGTCTCCGCGTTCCGGTTCGGAACCACCTGCGCGACCCTCATCCATGAGTTGGGACGCAGGAAGCCACGAACCATCCGGAAGCTCCTCGACATCGCCACCGACTACGCCGATGGGGAGGACGCCGTCGCTGCAACCCTTGATCGACCTCAGGGCAAGGGCAAGCAGTCGGAAGCGGTCGGCGAGGGCACCTCCGCCCGACCCGACAAGAAGAAAAGGAAGGACAAGCGGAGGCGCGATGGCGGCATGGTAGCGGCGGCCGAGCGAAAGACCGCTAAACCCAAAGGGAACCAGGAGCCAAGGGACCACTTCGAGAAGCTCCTCGAAGCGCCCTGCACCAACCACGAGGGCCCCGTCAAGCACGCCCTGAAAGACTGCAGACTCATGAAGAGCTTCCTCGCCGGCACTCTGAAGAAGAAACCATACGAGAACCGAGATAGGGTCGGAGCCCCCAACGACGACGACGGCTACCCCGGAGAGGACGGCGCAGTCTTGATGATCGTCGGGGGGTCGGCGGCCTGCCCCTCGAAGCGCGACGAGAAGTTTGCCACACAGAGCCCGTGGTGCCCTCCTACCTAAGATGGTCCGAGGCCCCGATCACCTTTGATCGCTCCGATCATCCCGACCATGTCCCGCAACCCGGAAGGTACCCACTCGTGGTTGCTCCTCTCTTCGGAACGAAACGCGTCCACAAGGTGTTGATGGACGGCGGGAGCGGCCTCAACATCCTCTACGCCGACACTCTCGATGAGATGGGGATCTCGCGGTCCCGGCTTTGGCCATCCGCGGCGCCATTCCATGGGGTCGTCCCCGGGGTGGACGCAATACCGCTCGGGCAGATCGACCTGCCCGTCACGTTCGGGACTCCACGGAACTTCCGCAGAGAAACCCTCACTTTCGAAGTGGTGGGATTTCCTGGGACGTATCACGCCATCCTCGGGAGGCCTGCATACGCAAAGTTCATGGCTGTCCCGAACTACACGTACCTCAAACTAAAGATCCCCGGACCTAAAGGTGTCATCACCGTAGGGACTTCATTTGAGCATGCGTTCGCCTGTGAAACCGAGTGCTTCCAATTCGCGGAGGCGCTCGTCCAGTCCAAGAAGCTCGCCGCCGAGCCTTCACCCAGGGACCCGGATATCCCCGAGACCTCCAAGCGTGCTGCGTGCTCCTTTGAGCCAGCCAGGGACGTCAAGGAGGTTGCCGTAGCCAACGATGGTCGCACCCTCCGTGTCGGGACGGCGCTCGATCCTAAATAGGAAAGCGCGCTCGTCGACTTTCTCCGCGCAAACCTCGATGTGTTTGCATGGAAGCCCTCGGACTTGCCAGGGATTCCAAGGAAAGTCGCCGAGCACAAACTCGATATTAAGCCTGGCGCTCGGCCCGTCAAACAGAGGCTTCGACGTTACGACGAGGACAAGTACAAAGCCATCGGCGAAGAGCTCAAAAAGCTCCTCAGCGCCGGCTTCATTAGGGAGGTATACCACCCCGAGTGGTTGGCCAACCCCGTCCTTGTAAAAAAGAAGAATGGGAAATGGAGGATGTGCATTGACTATACTGGCCTTAACAAGGCGTGTCCAAAAGACTCCTTCCCCCTTCCACGCATAGATCAGGTGGTCGACTCCACCGCGGGGTGCGAAACCCTTTGCTTTCTCGATGCGTACTCCGGGTACCATCAGATCGCGATGAGCCTGGCCGACCAGCTCGCAACATCGTTTATCACGCCTTACGGCACCTTCTGCTATTCGTCTATGCCATTCGGGTTGAAAAATGCGGGCGCCACGTTCCAAAGATGCATGCGACGCGTCTTTGGCGACTTAATCGGCCAACTGGTCGAGGCGTACGTTGACGATATAGTAGTAAAATCCAGGCGCACTGGCAACCTGGTCTCCGACCTCGCGGCTGTCTTTGAGAAGCTCCGGCTGAACAAAGTAAAGCTGAACCCCGAGAAGTGCGTTTTCGGGGTCCCGAGAGGCATGCTCCTCGGCTTTATCGTATCGGAACGAGGCATCGAAGCCAATCCCGAAAAGATAACCGCCATCACCGACATGGGGCCCATCCAGAACGTGAAGGGGGTCCAACGCGTCGCGGGATGCTTGGCCGCACTCAGCCGTTTCATTGCCCGACTCGGGGAACGGAGCCTGCCCTTGTACCGACTGCTCAAGAAGTCGGATCACTTCGTCTGGAACGCCGAGGCGCAGCAGGCCCTCGACTCGCTTAAGGCATCGCTCAAGAACCCACCGATCCTGACCGCTCCGGCGGAAGGGGAGCCCATGCTGCTCTACATCGCGGCAACCACCCATGTGGTAAGCACCGTCCTCGTCGTCGAACGAAGCGAGCCCGAGAAGATCCAAAAGGTGCAGCACCCCGTTTACTTCATCAGCGAGGTCCTATCCGACACCAAGGTACGATATCCCCAGATCCAGAAACTCGTCTACGCCGTCCTCATCACCAAGCGGATGCTCCGGCATTACTTCGACGCCCACCCCATCACGGTGGTGTCGAGGTATCCACTCGGCGAGGTGATCCAGAACCCCGAGGCCGACGGGAGGATAGCCAAGTGGGCGCTCGAGTTGATGGGGAAGAACATCACCTACGCACCTCGGGACGCCATCAAGTCACAAGCGTTGGTCGACTTCGTCGCCGAGTGGACCGAGGCCCAGACTCCCCCGACCTCCATCGAGCATGAGACCTGGGTCATGTACTTCGACGGATCGCTAATGAAAGAGGGAGCAGGTGTCGGCCTGGTCTTTGTCTCGCCTCTGGGCGTGCGCATGGAGTACATGGTTCGGCTGCACTTCTCGGCCTCCAACAACGCCGCCGAGTACGAGGCCCTCATCAACGGACTCCGTATTGCCCTCGAGCTCGGCATACGGCGTCTCGAGATCCGAGGGGACTCGGAGTTGGTCGTCGACCAAGTGATGAAGGAGTCGAGCTGCGTCAGTCCCAAGATGGCCGCCTACTGCCGGGCGGTCCGCGAGCTGGAAGACAAGTTTCTCGGCCTCGAGCTCAAGCACGTCCAACGACGATACAACGAGGCGGCCGACACCCTCGCCAAGGCGGCCTCCAACCGGAAGCCCGTTCCCCATGGAGTGTTCGCGAAGGACCAGCACGCCCCCTCCATCCGACTCGACGACGAGCCACCCGAACCTCCAGCTCATGAGGAGGTGGAAGTAATGGAGATCGACGCAGCACCAGGGCCCAACCTCGAGGACCCCGACTGGAGGATCCCGTTACTCGAGTGGATCGTGCAGGGCAAGCTTCCTCCCGACCCGACCGAGGCTCGGCGGATCGCGCGCTGGGCCAAAACCTTCACGCTCATCGAGGGAGAGCTTTACCGGCGAGGCACCTTTGGCGTCCTAATGCGCTGCATCCCGATCGACCAAGGCAAGGAATTGCTAAGGGACATCCATGCAGGAGCATGTGGGCATCATGCCGCGCCAAAGACGCTTGTCGGGAAAGCTTTCCGGCAAGGGTTCTACTGGCCAACCGCGGTGGCCAATGCCAAGGACATCGTGCGCAGCTGTGAAGGCTGTCAGTTCTATGCAAGGCAAACCCACCTCCCGGCGCAAGCCCTGCAGACCATCCCCATCACTTGGCCCTTTGCCGTATGGGGTTTGGATTTAGTCGGGCCACTGAAGAAAGCACCCGGGGGCTTCACGCATCTCCTCGTCGCCATCGACAAGTTCTCCAAATGGATCGAGGCAAGGCCCATCAGGAGGGTTCGCTCGCAAGAAGCTGTCCAGTTCTTCACCGACATCATCTACCGCTTCGGGGTCCCGAACGTGATCATCACCGACAACGGCACTCAGTTCACGGGCAAAAAGTTTCTCAACTTCTGCGACGACAACAACATTCGAGTGGACTGGGCCGCCGTCAGCCACCCCAAAACCAACGGACAGGTGGAAAGGGCCAATGGCATGATCTTGCAAGGACTGAAGCCACGAATCTTCAAACGCCTCGAGAAGTTCCGGGCAAGGTGGGTTGCAGAGCTCCCGTCGGTCCTCTGGAGCTTGCGAACCACCCCAAGTCGAGCCACGGGCTGCACGCCCTTCTTCATGATACACGGGTCCGAGGCGGTCCTCCCAACTGACCTCGACTACGGCAGCCCAAGGGTTCGCGCCTACGACGACGAAGGGAATCAAGCCTCCCTGGAAGACGCCATCGACCAGCTGGATGAAGCGCGCAGCATCGCACTACTCCACTCGGCCAAGTACCAGCAGGCCCTACGACGATACCACGACCGCAACATCCGAAGCCGGGCCTTTCAAGTCGGCGACCTCGTCCTCCGACGAGTTCAGAACAACCGTGGCCGCCACAAGCTGTCGCCGCCATGGGAAGGCCCCTACATCGTCGACCAAGTCCTCCGCCCGGGGACTTTCAAGCTCAAGGACGCGGACGGCCAAGTCCTCACAAACGCTTGGAACATAGAACAGCTACGTCATTTTTACCCCTAAAAAGTATCTGTACTTTGTCATTTCGCTTGCGGTAATAAAAGTGCTCTTTCGTTTCGAGTACTTTGTGATCGTGTAGCGGTTTCCCGGGACACTCTCCGAGCCCACTGAGATAAGAGGCGAGTGACCCTTTCCCCGCGTAGGGTCGAACGCTCTCCCACACGGTAAGTACCTACTACGGCCTGTTAACCGCCAGGGGTTCGAAGGCTGGCCCTTCGAAGGGTTCGACAGCCGCCCCAGGCACCCCGAGCGAGGGGCAGCAAGGGATGGGTCCCAGCGGCCAATACCCGGGCGCACGAGCGTCATGGGCATCCCGAACTGCATTCGAGTCTTGATGGAAAGTAAGATCATGGTTTTTCCTCCGATGGAAAGGCAACGAGCCGCCAAGTCCGGTCGAACGGACTCGGTAACTAGATGATCTCGCCACCGAGAATTTGAAGCTGATCACCAGCTGATCCGATCGGAACCCGTCGAGCGGGATGCCGAGGCTTCACTCGAATTGACCCGTTATCAGCTCATACGGACACTGCATTTTCGGCCAACGAGGCAAAAATGCGGCGCGGTCCGGCCCCTCCACCTTTTGCGAAAAAGGTGCGTGAGGGGTAACGATGTAAGGAGACAGGCCTCCCCACCGGCACCCCGCATCGCGTGGGGTCCTAGGTCACGAAACAAGGCCTGTAAAAGGCCGCGTCCACGACAAAACAAGGCCGAGGATGAGCTCGAGAAGTCTCCACCTCGCCCGACGAGTTCCCACCTCTCCCGAAGAGCCTCACACTCCCCCGCGGGATCGCACAGCTACGTCGCTTTACCCTTAAAAGTACCTGTACTTTTCAATTCGCGATAATAATCAAAGTACTGCGCTGTTCCGAGTACTTTATTCGCGTACGGTCGTTTTCCGAAATGTACCCCGTAGGTTCCAAAACCTAAGCGGCGGGCGATCCCTTCCCTGTGCAGGATCGCCCACCACTCGGGGGCTCCACCCGGGGCCCGGTGCCCCTCCGTTTTTTCACAAAAACTCGACAAGTGATCGCTCTCGCGCGCGATCAAGCGGTATACTTTTGCGCTTGCGAGAAAGGAACGTCAGCTCGAGGGGCTTCGTGACCACGCTTGTCCAAGTTTCGAGTGCTCACGCCCCTGCGGCTACGGCGCTAACTTGCGGGCAAAGTCCAAGCCCTTGGACCGACGTCTTTTTCCCGAGAAGCAATAAAGGAACCGCCTCGACTAGTTGTTGCTTTCAGCATATCGATCTGCTGCTTGTCATCGTTCGAATCTTCCGAAACTACTCGGGGGCTGCGAGTCCGAGTGCCCAATCTCTCGAGTTCCTACGGAACAGAGACCGACGGGCGCCTTTCCATCTCGACCCGCGACCCCTAAAAGCATTCGGAAGAAAGTGAAAATGGCAAACAACAGACAAAAACATGAGTTTTTTCAGCCACAACGATTATCCTTTAAAGAGGAGCTTTGTTCATTACAAAATGACTAAGTCCTGTATATCTATCCTACTCCAGCCCAAGATCATTCAGGGCGGCGGCCAGCACCTTGTCGGCAAACGAGGAGGATTCGGCTTCAATCTCATCATACTCAGCATCCTCGTAGCCGGGGGCCCACCCGCCTTGCAGAGCCTCCCGATCCAGGGTCGGTAGTGCGACAAGAACATAGCAATGATCTTCCGCGCCACGCTCCGAGCAAGATCCGAGGCCTGCGCCCGAGTCCTCCCTCTGACAAGGGCGAGGCGATCCACCAGGGACGGCCCGCCACCAACATTGAGCTCCTCGAGCAGGTGCTCGACCGCCTGGACCAAAGCCTGATGGACCTCGGACTTCCTCTCGAAGGCCCTCTGGCTCTGCTCGCCCGCCTCCCTGGACCTCCGAAGGTCCTCGACAACCCCTGCAGACAACCCTTCATTAGTATCATCCTGCAGGGAGGAAAACAAGAAGAAGCACGAGCGGAAACACGATGCTTACTGGCCAACTCCGCCTTCAGCTCATGACCAAGCTGCACCAGCTCTTGGTTGGCAGCAAAGGCCTTGGCCACCTCGCCTTTTCGGCCTGGAGCTTGGCCTCCAGGTCAGCCTTCCCCTTCCGCAGGGCTGCATTGGTAGACAAGCCTAAGCAAACTCGCCGCCACTCGAGGAGAACGAAAAGAAATCGCTCGACAAGAAATGGGGAGGGATAACTTACCGAGGATCTCCTCCTCCCGCTTCTGGGCGATCTCCTTGAGGCGGGCCCCCTCTCCCTCCGCGGCCGTCAGCTTCCCGGCCAGCTCGACCAACTGGTCGTTGGCCGTCTTGAGGTCAAGGTCGTGGTGCTGGACGTCTATCTGAAGGTCCACCACTTTCGCCTTCAGCCCCTCGACCTCCTGCACGGCGGCGGCCTTTTCCCGATTGGCCTTGTCCGCGGCCGCCAGCGCCTCCATGACCGTCCTCTCGGCCTCATCCACCTTCGCCTCGAGGGTGGCCTTCTCCTCCGCGGCGTCCTCAATCTCCTCCTCCCTGGCCTCCCGGGCCTCGGTCAGCTGGGCCTCGAGCTGTTCCTTCTCGGCCTTCAGCTGTTGCACAGCGTGCCAAAGCCCGGATTCCCGGTGAAGGAACGCCGACTTCTCGGAGCTGAGCTCCATAATTTTCTAAATGAAAACAAAAAGAAGAGCGGTAAGAAGCACCCCAAAACGGCGCCAAGACTAGAAGAACGAAGCTCAAGAACTCACCCGGGAAGGCCCGATGATCATATTATTAAAGACCTCCTTCATATTATTGAGGCCCGCGGCGAGAAGTTGGCACTGCTCCCTCTCCATCGTATCGTTCAGCTCGAAGATGGGATCCGCCGGGTTCTGACGGTCGTACCACAACAACCGACCCTCACACGGAAGGTTTGGGTTGTTTTCGATGGGTACGATGGTGTCGAAACGACGATCCATCGTCATCATCCCCGGCGTCTCCCGGAGGAAGCCCAGGTCCTCGCTTGAAGGGCTCGAAGGGCTTGGGGACTCCACGATCGGCCCCCTGCTGCACTCGCCAACGACCCTCCGCGAGCTACCCTCCGGCGAGTCCTCGAGCACGACGACCTCCGGGGGAACCACCCCGGAGGGCTCGGGTGCTGCAGCGGCTGCCGGGATGGGAACATCTTGACGGGCGCCGGAGGTCCCCGCCTCTGCTTCCTTGGGGCCAGCCGCAGCTCCCGGAGAGGCGGTGACCCCGCGGCTATCCTCCCCGGCCGCGTCGCCAGACACGGCGACCTCCCTCGCTCCGGGGCGGGCCACCTCCTCCTGAGGAGTAGGCAGAGCTGCCTCAACCAGCTCCTCGGCCAGCTCGGCTTGGAGCGCCGCCACGGCCGCCTCCGTGGGGACGGTCTGTGCAAAGGCTAGGCCCGTTGGGAGTGCGTCTCCCGGGCTGTCGCCGTCCCCCTCTGGCACCTTCTCCTCCACAGAGGGCGCCACCCTTCGTGCCACCACCTCGGCCCGCTCCGCCTGCTCCGCCAAGGACACCGGCGCCACCTCCTCGGCCTGCTCTGCCGAGGGCACCGGCGTCACCACCTCGGCCCGCTCCGCCGCGGGCTCCAACGACGCCTTCTCGACCGACTCCGCCGCGGGCTCCGGCGTCGCCTTCTCGGCCTGCTCCGTCGCAGGCCTCGGCGCCTGCGCCGCCAAGCGCAGCGTCTTCTTTGGCGCCACCGCAAGCGGAGTGTCGGCCCGACTGGTTCATCACAAGTCGGGGAATCCGGCTGAGAAAAATGGCAACTACAGAAAAAACAAAAACCACTCGAGAAAAACAGATCATCACTCACCTCGACGAGATGGTCCGAGTCCGCTTGAAACCCGTCGGCGCTGGGTCCTTCGGGGATGCGGGCCTCTTGGATCCCGCGAGCGCCGTCGGGGCGGGGGCCACCGGCGCGGTTGCGGCGTCCCTACCCGAATGGGGCACCGCCCGGTCAGACGAGCCTCCTCCTTCGACCGGTGATGGGTCCGGCCGCCTCGTCGTGGCCCTCACCGGGGCGGAAGGGGCCTGCGTCTCCACCGCGGGCGTCCGGGGCGCGTCCCGCCCTTCGCTTTGCGCCCGCGTCGTTTGAGGGGCCGGTGGCGGCCGCCTATCATCCCGCGGCGCGAGCCTCTTGGGGGAGCGCGACGCCCCCGAGGACGAACCCCCCTTGTGTGTGCGCGCCCCGACAAGTCCCGGCTCCGGCTCCTCTCCCGACGAGGGGAGACCGGGTCCCGACGGGAACTCCCCCCCTCCTCGGGCATGTGACGGGAGGACGGAGGCGTGCGGCTGCGCCTCTCGCGCCGGCGTTCCTCGGAGGACCGCCGATGCCGGTCCGACCGGGAGCTTTCGCTCCTCCCTGCGTCCGGCGGTGGCGGCCCTCCTCTCCCGCTTGACCCCGGTCGCTGCGCCGAGGACGAGGCGGTCACCGCTGCGACCGCCTTAAGCTTCCTAGGAGGCGCGTCATCGTCGCTCTCCTCGTCATCACCACTCCCCGAGTCGTCCTCCACAAACTCCTCGGGGTCCTCATCCTCGGAGACATCCTCTCCCCTTCTCCTCCTCCTGGACCGCTCAGCGTTTCTTTCACGCTTGGCGACCTCTTCCTTCTTCCACCGCTCCCGGCGGTCTTTCCTCGCCTTGGCCCATTCGGCCTCGGCCCGGTTCTTCGCCTTGTCCTCGGGAAGCGGCGGCCGGGAGTAGGAGCAGTCAAGGCCCTTCATCTAAAGAACTCGGGATCAGCCAACTAAAGACTACTCGGGGATTCAAGACGGATGAAGAAAACCTTACCAGAGCCTTAGTGCGGGCGTTCGGGAGCATAGGGAGAAGGCCCGGGGGAGGATATGCGTCGTGGCCCCTCCCCATCGCCGCCGTCACCCGGCGCTCCACCTCGGCCGCCGAGGGCAAGGGGCTCTTCGTCACAGTCCCCACGAAGGGGGCCTTCTCCGGAACCATCTGCCAAATCGGCAGGGTGCGCCGCCTCAGCGGCACGATACCTCTCGAGAGGTACCCGCCGAGGACCTCCGCCGCGGACACCCTCGCGTCGCGGAGTCGCGCGAGGGCCTCCCAGATACTCCCGAGGACCTTCTCCTGCAGCTTCTTCTCGGGCCCGTACGCCCACTCGTCGGGCGCCTTCTCGAACGTCTTTCCAGTGTACACCGGAAGGGGGTTCTTGGGGTCGTTCTTGAGGTAGAACCACATCGGGTGCCAGCCCTTGTTCGAGCTGGTCAGGGTCCCCGCGATGTAGGCCTTCGACCGCCCCTGCTTCGGCTTCAACACGGCGCACCCGATCGTTGCGGGGGCGCCGCCCTCTGCGGACTGCAGCGTGAACTTGAAGAAGAACCTGAAAAGGTCCCAGTGGGCCTCCATCTCCAGGTTCCCCTCGCAGAGCGCCACGAACACCGCCATCTGCTGCACCCCGTTGGGGTTGATGTGGTGGAGCTCCAGCCCGTACTCATTGAGCACGGCGCGGATGAACCTTCCGGCGGGGACGGAGAACCCGCGCTCGTGGAAGGCGACGAACGAGACGACGTATCCCTTCGACGGCCGGGGGTAGTCCTCCACGCCCGGGATCTTCCACTCCTCGGCCGCCGTCAATGGCGGAAGCAGCCCTTCCGCCACAAGGCCCTCCAGCTGCCGGAGCGAAACACGCGAGCGCTCCCAGGTCGACATCGTGGAGCTATCGGAAGGAGGAAGCGCCGGCGGGACAGGGGGCTCGGTCACTCGCTCTCCGGAACGGCGAAGCGCCGGCGGTGGAGGACACAAAGGAACAAGCGCGACAGCGGCGGAGGAGACGAAACGCGCGATGGAAGGTGGAAGGCTCTGGCTAGGGTAAAACCCTAGGCAGGGGCAACGCAGGACTATAAATAGGGGTGGAGCGGAACGGCTGCAACATTAATTGCGCGGGCCCACCACCGGCGACGTGCGACGTGCGCCCGTCGTTTCAACTGACCTCCTCAAAAGGCACGTCCACCCCCCACGCACGGCGGAAGGACGGGCCGACGCTCCCGTGCCCGGCCCGTCAACGGATGGACAGCGGCCCGGCCCACCAACGAGGCGTTCTCGGCAAGCTTCCCGTCCCCGACAAGTTTTCCGATCCCGACAACATCCAAGGCAAACCACCCGGGCACAAAACCTTAACAAGAGCACCAGCTCTTCTCAAGGCTCGGGGGCTACACCCGGCGGGTGCGCTCGCGCGCCCCCACCGGAAGAATCGTGACTTACCATATCTACGCTGCCACTCAGCCTGGGCGCGAGCCTCCATCTCCCCCCAGGCTCGGGGGCTACTGACGAGGGTCTGAATTAGGGGTACCCAATCAAGCCCTTAATCCGGGTCCTCACAATAATCCACCCCTCAAAAGCAAAAGCCGAAGATCCAAAGCAAAGCGAACTCCCCGTACCCCGACAGCTCGGAGGCCATCCGACGGGTCTCCAATTCGTCCGAGGAGATCTCCGCCTCCGAGTGGTCCTCCGATTCACCCGAGGAGTTCTCCGCCTCCGAGTGGTCCTCCGATTCGCCCGAGGAGTTCTCCGCCTCCAAGTGGCTTCGCGGCTCGCCCGAGGAGTTCTCCGCCCCCGAAGGGCTCTCCGATTCGTCCGGGGAGTTCTCCACCTCCGAGTGGTCTCCGGCTCGCCCGATCAAAACTACCCGGTCACGTCCCGTCCCGGCCCATCCAGCGCCGTACCCACTTGGTACCCGCCGCGCCAGAGCATGATGGGCGCCCGTCCTTCGCCACGGCAGCCACAGTGGCGCTCGTCTCATCCGAACAGGAACGCTACAGCCCAGAGAGAAGTGCATGCGCAACACCAGGCGCCCAAGGACGATCCCAGGCGTCCATGGACGACACCTGGAACCCGAAGAAGACACCTGGAGTTCCTCAAGGCCTCGGGCGAGTCAACCATGACCCGGAAACTACCCGAGAGCTCACCCGAGAAGTCGTCTACACCAACCACCCGGGATGTACGATCCCGGGTCCGGCGGGGTGCCCACTCCGTCAATACCTGCTCCCTGTACGGCTCGGCACGCGGCGCAAGCTAAAGGCCTCGGGGGCAGTAACTCCCCTTGTAATTTTCTTCTTTCTTATCCCCCGCTCCCTTCTCTCCTTGAGGCTATAAAAGGGGACAAGGGGACACCTGTGGGGGGGACGACGGACATCAGCCGAACATTTGAACACAGCACGAACAGCACGTTCACTCGCACAACACAGGGACTTGGGACCCTCTCCCTCTCCCGACCAGTTTGTACCCCCTACTACAGACTTGGACTTGAGAACATCGGCACACACTGGACGTAGGGTGTTACTCTCCGGAGGCCCGAACCAGTCTAAACCCCCTGTCTCTCGAGTCACCATCCGGACCCTGACACGCGATCGTAGAAATTTATTTGCCGGCGGTAGAGAACCCCGACAATCCTTGTTGCCATTTTTTTGACATTTATTTTCAAATGTTCTCTTTTTTTCAAATTTTATTTTCACCACTTTCTTTTAAGCACAACTCAAACAAGTTTGAGATGCATCAACATGATCACAAGAGGGTTTTTTGCAATATACTCACAGTGGACCTTCGAAAGGTGATGTACCTCCTTGTAAGGTGATGTACCTCCTTGTATGTTGTGAAACATTGTTGCAGTGCATCCAATGTCTTGGTTCGTCTCCAATTTGAATCAAGCTTGAAAACTTACCTGCTCAAATTTGAAAATTTTCATGTAGAGTTAGTCCATACATACAACCAATATCTATAAAGGCATTACTCCAACGTTCATTAATCAAACTTGACACCATGTATAATTTGATTAAAGCAGGCAGATTAACCTAAGCATCACACTTAATTTAAAAGGCCTATGAATGCACCTATAGATTGCATTCAAACCGGAGCAAACGAGAACAAATAAAGGTAGCACATGACCAAGAATTTTTCAAATGGAGATAAACATGAGTATATGAATGGTGAACTTCGGGTTACCTCCCGGAAGGACTTTGTTTTATGTCAAAAGCAAGACATTCCACTTACCTTGGCATACTCACCGCTGGCGTTAGATGATGAGTTGAGAATTTCCATCGCGGTCGCTCCTTGGATCTTGGTGACATTATTAATGGTGACATGGTCGCTTGTGGATTTACAAGAGCGCACTAAATATCGGGATGCTCCCAACAAGTAGTTGACACAAATGCAAAACACGAGCATGCAACAAACACCTTTTTCATGAAAGCGCGCACAAGAACCAAGAATGCAAGGCAAGGTGAAACCAAGAGGCATATGGGGACAGCTGAGGTGCAATGCCACAATGGCATGTACCCCCGATGTCTTAATCCCATTGAGACTCGTTGGCTATGTTTTTTTTGTTTTTTTAAATACAAACATGGTTGGGAAATAAATATGCCAACTAATTTGAAATGCATGAATGAAACAAATATGATGTGAAATTAGAAATTCAAATGATGGAAAATCAAAACATGATATGCAATTTGTAAGAAACTCGAGGCCTGGCGTTTCTCAAAGCGCGAACTGATCAACCCTTAGATCTAAATGACGTGGTGGGAGCCAGTTCCATTTAACCCTATTGATCGGTCTACCAACCATGTTCTTGCAGTTAACCGACCCTGTAGGGGCTACATGAGTTGGACTAGGAACCCGAATAGATAGGTGATGAAAGATTTCGCCACCCACCTAGACTAGGCACAGTGCCCGAATACAGTACAAAGTCGAGGATCCACCCATTCAAAAAGAAGGCACAACAGTTTGCTCGCAAATGATGTGCAACAAGAATGCTTCGAAACAAATATGATGTGCAACATGAATGTTTCAAAATGAAAGGATAATGCCTGGTTACCTCCAGGCAGGCATTTGAGATTTTTTTTAAATTTTTTAATAGCGAGAAAGGGATACATGAACTAGTATCATCTATAAACCAAAGATAAAAATTTGGCATTAATGGAACTTGTCATGAGACAAGTACAAACCTCCCCCACACTTGGATTTTCATGTCGCGGGACAACAAAATCAAATGTGTGTCGGCCTCCTTCGAATTTGTTCCATCACCAAAACTTACCAAGGTGTTGTAAATGATGTAGCACTCATGTTCTTAAGCATCGTAGCACCGTCGTTCTTTTTAGTGTCAACCTATAACGGTTAGCGACCAAAAATACCTGAGGGAAAACTTAACCGAAGAGCATGCTCTTGCTTTTTTTTCATGTAGCGGATGGGTAGTGATGATGAACATGGATCGATAAAGATCAAATGAATGATGTGATGGTATGGAATGGGGATACATGGACGAACTCGGTTCGACACTAGTACAGCAACCGCTCCCCGGCAACGGCGCCAGAAAACTTGTTGACATTTTTAACGATCATAGATAAATCCGCAAGCGTACGGATACCGATGTAGCTTTAACCCGAGAGTATTCTAGGGTATCGAATCCACAGGAAACGTGTGTGTACTAGTGACGAGTTAAAAATGACCAAGGACAAAAGAAGTGATAAATGTGTAGAAGGTAGAGAGGGTTATTTCTAGGTATTCTGGATAATCAAAGGATAGCTCAAGTCATTTATGTATTACTTGCTTCGGGACATCCGACCGTCCAATCCCGGAAAGGGATGAGAAGGGGGCAAGGCAAGCCAAGCAATGGTCCTACTACTCTCTAGTGCTTCTCACGTGGTGGACTACGTAGGCCGTCAGGGCTGTCACCACCTGGGGCTACCACTACAAATCCGTGGCACTAGGTGTACTCAAAGGTATATTCAACATGATTAGACATCCATCTATTCTATTGAATACTATCTTAGCTTTGCAAGTACTAAGACACCTATCACAGTGAGGAGCCCACAAGTAAATAAAGTAAAGCTTGAACTTAATTAAATATTAATCCAGAAATAAAGAGAAAATACCCGGATGAATACTCGAACCTGAGCCGCATCCGCTTAGGTACAAGAAGAGGAGATGAGCCAACATCCCCGGCTTCTTCCGGACTCTCGCCTCACCTCTCACATATTCTAACACTACATTGGATTTGGATATTGAGCCTTGCTTCACTTCCTTGTAAGTTGAATGAGGGAATGGAGACCTCTATTTATAGTAGACGGGTGGCTTGTTGGAGTGAAGATCCTCAATGAATCTTAGGAGAATATTCCGTTCCCTACTCTCCCCTTGCGACAACTGCCTTGGAAGACCGAAGGAATAGCGCGCAACAATCATCTCTCGCGCGCGTGTGCTTTCCTTGCTTGATCTCATGCGTCCCTACCCCTCGATACGCGTGCTCACCTGACCGCGATCTCAGCGCGGCCGCAACGTGTCCAGCGTGACCTGTTCCTCCGCGCGAGAGCACCTGGGCGGTGAGCGCCCCCTGCTGGCCTGGTCATCGGGCCCCGGTGGGCCAGCTCCATGCTGCGTGCAGTGCATACATGTTCGGTGCGTGCATGTGTCGTGAACCCCGCGTGGGCATCCTCTCGCTGTGGCCTCCGGTGCCCAATGGCCACAGGCCATGGGTCCCGCTATTGGCCTACCCGGCCTATGTTGGATTGCACCTGCATGTGCATAGGCGGTGCTCCCTCACGCCCTCACCTGGGCGTTTCACCAGCCTGGCCGCTGGTCCGTGCGGGTGGGGTCCACTCCCGTGGGCCCACCTCTTAATACTTTGCGTTCTTTAGTAATTTCTTCACCCGCTGCTCCATATATTATAAATAATATATTATTGGAATCGTCTTGACAAGCTCTATGCGATGAAGCACTCCAAATGGACATTTGAGATAGTTTGTGATCATGATATATTTAGATATTTCTCAAACCCTTAGCATCATTTTGGGTATTTCCTGCATGTCAAGTCAAAACACCAACACTCGTGGAATTCATTAGTATTAAACCCTATAACTATGTTTGGTGTTTATATTTCTATTATTTTCTGCAGGAAATGACGGTCAAAAGTGGTACTTAAGGACCGTCAACACAGGGCTGCCAACTCTTTGCTCGGCAAGCCCACGTCCCCACAACCGTCCTCAACACCATACCACCCTCTTGGCCCTTCGCATGCTGAGGGCTTGATATTGTTGGACCACTTAGGACTGCGCCAGGGGGATTCTTGTATCTCTACGTGGTGATCGACAAATTCACAAAGTGGATTGAAGTCAAGCCGCTAGTCAACGCTACAGCATCAAAGGCGGTCGAGTTCATCCAGGACATTGCTCACCGCTTCGGTGTCCCAATCACATTATCACTGATCTTGGCTCCGAATTCACAGGGAGCGAATTCTTTGACTTTTGCGACAACCTGGGAATTGAAGCCCGCTATGCATCGGTGGCGCACCCACATGCCAATGGACAAATTGAGAGAGCTAACGGCCTCATACTCCAAGGACTCAAGCCAAGGCTCTATGAACCGCTCAAAAAGTACGGCGGCAAGTGGGTGCATGAGTTGCTAGTTGTTGACGATCCTTAAGTACCACTTTTGACCGTCCGTTCCTACAGAAAATATATACAAAATGCATTCGCCATAGCTATAGGACTTATATCTAATCTATTCCACAAGTTTTGGTGAATATGTGAGTGCAGGGACTAAATGGCAAAAGAGGAGGGCAACTGGGCTCAGGCCAGGTCGCCCGACCCCACTAGGTAGGCCAACCTGGGCCCAAGCCCAATGGAGCCCATCTTTGACAATAGCAAAGAAGCACACTTCAGGACCATCCTAGCCACTGATTCCATGTGGGTTGAATCCAATAGATGGGAATGGTCCAAGGGGAGGTCACATGGATTGAAGGGCCCACCTTGCAAACTAAATGTACTCAAATGCAGCTATACCACCTGGAACCGTCATGAGGACCCACGGTACAGTCACTCAGCCGAAGATGGGCCCGATCGGTGCCGGTGCCACGTCACCCGACCTAGCCCCGTCGCCCAACCTTGTCTAGAGGCCAAACCGCCTCATCCTTCTCGTGTGCATTCCCACCGCCTTTAGGAGTCCATCTACGCCGTGTACCACTCAAGGCGGTGGATCCAACGTCAGCCGACCTCCTCGCATCGCACGACCTGTGACTGAGTTCGTTCGTCCTTATCTTTCACGTGTCCACTCCCAACCGCCTCTACAAGCTATAAATAGCTGCATCCCAGTCATTGAAGATCATCATCGAGCTGGAGCATCAAGTCAAGGCGAAGCCCTCCTCAAATGAGAGTAGAAATAGGGAGAGAGTGAGGGTGAGTCTGGAGGAGTCCCGGCGTGTCGGCAACCCTCCACTTGTACCTCGGCGGATGCGAGCTCCTTAGTAAGTATCCGGGATTTCAACTAACTATTTAAGTCTGAGTTATAGAAAGCTGAGTGCTTTATTGTGCTTGTGGGTTCGTCGCTTTATTTATAAAGTGCTCTAGTCTCTAGCTAAGATTAGAGTAGTACTATATATCTTAAGCGTGGTGCTTAGGTTATCGACAACCTTTGTTTGCCTCTTAGCCCCACGGATGAGTAGAGGTAGGCGGCAGGTGGTGATAGCCTTGTCCGTCCTTTGTAATCCTGCACGTTCGGGTACGGCGTAGAGCTGTTTGCCGGCAATTTCCTAGAGGTCTAGGATACCCCGGTGCCTAAAGCAAGCATAGGAGAACTCCCTTCGCTATATTCACAGCCTTAGTGCTAAGTTATCCTCTCTACCCAGCCTATATATAAACTCGATCGATCCGGTCAACTTTAGTGATTAGACAGTGCCCTTTCGTTCCCTGTGTATTCGATACCCTAAATACTTCTGGGTGAAAGCTACAACGGTATCCGGACGCTTGCGGATTTACTTGCGACTGTAAGAAATACCAACAAGCTTTCTGGGGCCATTGCCGGGGAAACGGTAGCTATGTTGTCTAAGAACTACAGTTGCCCGTTTATCTTTTATTTTCTTTTCTTTTATTTTATTTTTTTACCCATGGACTCCACCCAAATCCCTGAGTTCTATGCTCCAAAGGGCGAATTATTGGAGCCGCACCCCTCGTCAAATCCTATACAAACAAATAGCTAAGAGATTCGCCCTGCTTTCATAGCTATGGTCCAGGAGACATCCTTCTCAGGACGTGATGAAAATCCATACCATCACCTGCAAAAATTTGAGTTGCTATGCTCGTGTCTGATCATATGAGACAAGACACAAGCAACGAATAGATGGAAGTTTTTCCTGTTTTCTCTTATAGAGAAGTCAAGGAAGTGGTATGACCATACCGTTGGGCTAACGAACGTGAATGGGAGAAGTTACGAGACAGGCTTTGTCTGGAGTACTTCTCCGTTCATCGGATCTGTGCCCTTCGGAAGGAAATTATTAACTTCCAATAAAAAGAGAAGGAAACGATCGCGGCAGCATGGGAACGATTCTAGGATTTGTGCCTTACTGGCACAGATTTAAGCTTTCCGGACTTGATGCTTATGCAACATTTTTTGTCCGATTTGACTAGCAAGGCTGCCCGATTCATTGATATAGCCGCGAGAGGATCATTCTTACATGAAACACCGGCTAGAGCGAGAGAGGTCCTGGAGAATATTTGAGAGCACTCTCCCGCTGCTATGGATGGAACTGAGCAAAAAGACCTTCAACTAGATTCTATCTTACCGGTAGACTTGCCCAGCCTAGATCCAACTCTTGAGACACCATCCGTTAAGGTAGAGGAAACTCAGCCTTTCGGATTACCTTTTGACTTCGAGGATGATCTCTTTGAAAATCATGGAAACACCACGGATCACTCAAGGCACAAGAAGGCTACGACACCCCCTATTCCTCATCCTCCCAATCATCCCCACGAAGCATTTCTCATGAAAGACATAAAGGAGGAATGGTCGGATGGAATGTGGCACTTTTTTGAAGCATTTTGGAATAGTTCACCTTCCATGATCCTTCCATGTTTTATAAGGAGGATTGCCATAGAAACCTGTCTCAACCTCACCATGGATGTCAACATTATGTCATGGCACATTGCGCACACTCTCTAAAGAAATGTTCTGCTAAGGCCATCCGACAAGCTCATCCAAAGTTGTCCTTTTGGACACATCATTCAATGTTGGGGGATCACTAGTGTCGTGGCAATCACGTTAGACAAAATCTAGGTCAATTTAGATTTCCACATCTTTGATACCCTCGATTTTTATCTACTCCTAGGCTTTCCACTAGAAAAGCTTCTCCAAGGAGAAGTATCTCATGGGAGCCATCATGACACGCTTGGGAAAGCTGCTTTTGCCACTCCTATCCCCTGCCCAGAAATTCCAAAGGCAAAGCCTCCTCCCAAACATAGCTCACTCGAAAAGGTGATGTACATGTCACCATTCACCCCGAATTCGTATCTCTATGAGCACGAACGACTCCCAACACCCTCGCTTGAGCGAAAGCTTTGGCCCCATGGCCCTCAGAACATTGTTCTCGACAATAGTCAAGAATCAATCCCGATCATGCACAATGAATCTCTTGAGTAGGAGAACCCAAGGGCCATGGACAGGCTTGAAGCGTTGACTCTGGAGTCTGAGCAAAAGGATTCTATAAATGAGCATGAAACCTTTTCATTTGAAATACCACAAGAATGCTCATTTAAGGAATATCTAGAGTTTACCATGCTTTGTGCCACAATCACATACAAGGACTACAATCACCTTGAGTTCCTCAACTCTAAAATGTTTAGAAGGTTGGTTGTAGATGCATCCATTTATCATAAACATTGCAAATTTCATGGTTGCATTTGTGGCACTAACCTTGCAGCTAAAGCTCCAATGACACATCAACAATTGGCGATGAGCTTGGAAACTACATCGCCAAGAATAGCTGCAATGTAAGGATTCCCCATGGTCGAGCTTCAGACTATAAACAAAGCACTACCGGGAGATGGCCCGGATTATCATTTATTTCCTTTTTAATAAAGGCAAGGATATGTTTTTAGGATAAATTTTCCTTTGGGTATTTTTGGTCACTAACCATTTCAGGTGGAGATTAAGAAGAACGATGGATAGGTGATGCTTAAGAACATGGAGCTACATAAGCTACAAAAACCTCGGTAAGTCTTGGTTTGGGAAAGATTACAAAAGAAGCTTGAACTCCACACACTTGAGTTATGTTGCTTTGCAATGCAGACTCCAAGTGTGGAGGATGTATGTGGGTATCCCGAGAAAGTTCCTTTTGAGCCAAATCTTATTTCAGTTTAGAGCTGGAGTTAGTTCTTGCACATTGATAAAACAATTGAGTTCCAATAAAGGCTCTTGGTCTTTAGAACCAAAGAGCCCTTGTTTTATTTCCACCGTGTATGAATAAATGCAGGTACATGTTGACGCTCGTTAGCGACACACTTTTAGTGCTATTTAAGTGGTGTTTTGGAACCAATTCATATACTAACCCGCCACTTGGCACTTGAAATAACCCCATTTTAGCATATGCATGTATTTTTGGAGGATTTTGGTTTACGTAGGTTTTTGAGCTATAAATGAGCACTTATGGACAAAGACCAAGATCATGCGTGGAGCAGAGGAATGAAGGCCATGTGACTCGGATTTCGTTTGCTCTCATCTATGGTGAACCAATCTTCAAGAATATGGAAGGGCAAAGACTTGATGATAAGGTCGGATGACTTCGGGATCAAGGCAAATCAGGCAGACATATGGAAAGACATCAAGACCCAATCTTATCCCGAAGCAACCGACGTCAAATACCCACGTGCATTGGCAAATCAACTCCCGGAGGGACTAGAAGCTTGCACGCGAAAGATGGGACCGAGGGGCTGCAACAAAGCCCTGGGCCGGCCGGCCTGGCATGTTTTTGCGCCGCCTCAACCTCCCCTTCAAGCTAGGGTTTTCACGGACTATTTATAGCCCCGATGCCCAGAGCCACGAAGATCCATCCACCAGAACTCAGCGAAACCTAGGGCATACATCAAAGGGAGACGACAGCCACTGCAAGTCCTCGAAGTTGTCTAGGGATGGCTTAGGCCAACCCTAGCCTCCATGGCCGCCCTGCGTGGTTGTGCCATGGTGGAGTTCATGAGCTAGTTGCAGTCATCAATGGTATGTACTCGGTGGTGATGATCCAAATACATCTATTATATGAGTAATGTTCTTCATGTCATCCGATCTTTTAGCGACTCGATTCCTCCAATGATCTTGTGCTTTTCTTGGGTTTGCTTTGCTTTCAATCTATTATCGATATAGATTGCTTGGGGTGATCTTGTAGCCATGGTGGCTAGAGGTTCATACCGGCTCTACCAAGAGGTTCAACACGTTCTTCGTGAATGTGCTCTTAAGTTACCCACGCCGAAAGGGAGCATCATGACAGGGTGTGATCTCGTGTAAGGTGGGGCTTTCGGGGGTTTGACCCGTAAAGATTGCTTTGGATGAGATGCATGATGAGCTTGCTCCTATTTGCTAGAACTACAACTAGAAGGCGATAGGCTCGTTTACCCCTTTGGTTGTGCTTAATCTTTGCCTATGTTCATGGGTGTGATCAACCTTTACACTTCAATCATATCTTAAAGGTTTACCTTTATATGCAATCTATGCCTAACATTGGGATTAGATCCGTTTAGCTAGGTAGTTCATTGTTGATCCACATATTGATAAACCTTGGATGAATACTCTAAGGGAAAAGCTATGATGATCCGTGCGCTTGCGGTTCACAATTGGCGCGTCTATGGACCGTCAACAAGCTTTTCTGGCGCCGTTGACGGGGATCAGCAACTCGAACCCTAGGGTGATCTATCTAATTTTTTGGACTAACCCTCATTTTATTATTGTATATATCCTGTGTTTCTTGTTTGTGTCCATGAATATAGATAAAACCCTAGACACAAAGCAATCGAGAAGTTCTCAACATCCGGACTTTGACAAGTCCAAAACTCGCTCTCACAAGTTGATGGCTACGTGAAGATCCGCTCTTTTGTAGTAGGTGCTAACTTTTGTTAGTGGCCCATCATCTGCTATCGAGTCCGCACTCAAAATAATCAATGATAAACAAGGTATGCCACCGTGTCAATTGAATTTTTAAGACTAATGTTTCTTGGAGATTTGTTTGTCCAAGCCATCGGAGATCATGCCCCGACGAAGTCGTGAGATCTGATCATCAACATCTCTGCAAGGTTGCTGTTGAGACAAGCTTTTCACCCATGATCAAAGAAGTACCTTGGAGCAAAATTAGAAACTATAAAGCTCCATCAAGTCTTCTTTCCAACGCATCAAGAATCGTAATTTTTGGAGATTGGTGCAAGGAGTTATGGTAAAATATTTCAACACTACGCGTTCTGAAATCTGCTCGGGACAGAACGTAGTGCTGGAGCAAAACAAGCGTAACTCTTTCATCCGAAGTCCATTTGAAGTGAATAAGCACTCGTTGGAAAGGGAATTTGATTCACATCACAATGGAGCACAATTATGGAACTTATTCTGCACTAGGTGAAGAGGAATTCAACGAAGAATTGGCAGCAGCAAACAACGGAGAAGATGATGATGATGTCGAGGGATTATTGGAGGGCCTTGAGCACAAAAGATGATGATTTGAAGTTGATCAAGACTGGAGGCAACAAGATTAGAAGCACCATGACACCACCAATCTTCTCCAGTAGGATGCTCGAGAAGCTTCTAATTGAGTGATGCTACCAACGAAGGAAACCGCTCAAATCATCGACATAAAGAGCAGGAGCCCCTACGATCCCAACACCTTGGGTAAAGCAAGTATTATGGAGAAGACATATCATTGGAATACCACTTGCTAGTGAATCGAGTCCCCCAAACCAGCACCGGTGCTGGGGCAAGCCGCGCGGGCCGAGGCCGAGGCGCGGAGGAAGAGGAAGGCTGCGGGGGATGGCCCTGACGGCTCATCGTCCAGGCTTGAGTCGGATCAGCCCGCGCAGCAATCTTCAAGGGCTCAGGGGAGCATCTTCGCCCAGCCGGGGCTGCAGCCGAACTCGAGCCTGTTGCCGAGCCAAACGCCTCCACAGGTGCCGCGGGGCGTGCAATTCAAGCGTCCGCGCAAGGGCGGGTAAGTCGTCTTGAGTTTCTGATTGTTGGATGAACAATTCTTGATCTGTTGACGTGTTGAATGCAGGCTCGGGAGCCAAGCGGGCGTCGGCACCCTACCCCGCCCGGGGGCCGGTGACAAGGCGCCACCAAGTCGGTCTACCGCCGCAGAGGCGGGTTCATGGTCGAGCACGGCCCTGATTGTGCCGGAGCAGGTGCCAGTCGGCATGTCGGGGCCGCCAGACCCGCCGAGTCCGCCACTCATCACAGGGACGGGCGACCCAGCGAGGGATCTGCAAGCCGACGCGTCCGAGGTCGCCCTCGAGGAGGAGGTCCCGGAGGGTCGCACGGAGATGGAGGAGCTGCCGAGGAGTCCTCCACCACTTGAGGATGATGACAACTGGCTCCTTGGGGAGGACCTGGATGCCGATCCAGGCGTCCACGTGCCTCCCCAAGGGGAACCAGTCGCAGCCGAGCTCGGAGACGGACCGCAGGCTCCAGAGTTGACTCTGGAGCAGCGGATGGAGCTTGACGCCGCCGACCAAGCGAGCGAGCTCCGGAAGCTGCAAAACGTGGCCGGCGTCTTGACCCGTGTTGTACAGGTATGTCTTCTTGGCGCCATGTTGTCAGTATAACGCTCACAATGACCCTGAGGCCAATGTGTTATGTGACAGGGTTTCTCGGAACGGGCCATGAGAGACCTCAATTTCAGGCGGCAGGCCCTTGAAGACCGCCGGGCCTTGGCGCGGGTCCACACGGATAGAATCCGTGAGGCGGAAGCTGCCAAGGAGTTCCAGAGGCAGAGGGAGCGGGAGCTCGCCGACCTGCAGAAGACCAACGAGGATCTCATGAATGACATGAGCGTTCTCGCTGAAGGTGGGATCTTCGTGCGTTGCTTGCTGATGTATCTTGCCGGACAATTGTGCTCATGGGAGTTTCTTTGTAGAGTCGAGGAAGAGGGAGGACGCCCTTCAGGGGAGGATCAACGAGCTGGCCGGGGCCAAAAAGAAGCTTGAAGACGAGCTGGCCGGGGCCAAGCATGAGCTCGAGGAGGAGGTGCGTGGGCTTAAGGCAGCAATCTTCGCCTCGCCGCCGAATCGGAACACCTGAAGGAGGCCAATCAGGTCCTGAAGGATGCGCACGACCAAGCCATGCATGGTAAGTGTCTTTTGCCGAATCGTCTGGGGCTACGAGGAAGTCGATGGTGCTTATGCATGCTCATCTGCAGGGCTTCGGACAGAGCTGATGGAGTTGAAGCAGGCGGCCGAGTTCAACGCCAATTCCTTGGTGCCTGCCGAGTCCGGCCCGGCGGCGGCGACGTTGGCAGAGCGGCTCAGGGCCGGTCCGACTCGCGCAGCCCAGTTGATGCAACAGACTGCGATCGGCTTCGGGAGTCGGATACTGGCACTGTTCAGGATACACTTCCCGACACAGGAGCTGGCTCCCATCGCCGATGGCATTCCTGAAGAACTTGCCGACGAAGGGTTCGACGAGTTAGTCGAGGAGTGTACCCCTCTGGCTGAAGCTGTAGCGGCGAAACTGGGCCTGTAAAACAATTATAGATGTAAACTCTGTAGAATCTGTAAATAAAATTCCGGTTTTATTTGAAGTATGAATGTGCACTGGTGCTTTACTGGACCCTTTTCCCTGCCGACTAGGACTCTGCGTCGCCCGACTAGCCAATGCCCTGTGCTGTTTAAGCACCCTTTTTGACCCGCTGACCACTGCTCACGGAGAGGACGGCTTACCCAGCTACAATGCTCAGCGGGGAGGCTTAGGTGTAGGGGGCGCGCGGGTTGAGCGCGGAGCTCAGGGTTTCACAGTTGGGGACTCGGACCAGCCGAGTTAGCTTAGTAGTTGCCGGGGGGGAACATAGGGTTGGGCAAGGACTCGGAAGTCGGAGTAAGCAGGTACCCCCCCCCCCAAATATCGTGATGAAGAAGACGCAACCAGGGTCGGGCCCAGTCCCCGAGCATCAGCATGGATGTCGGGTAAAAAGACAACAGCAAGCCATGAGGCAAAAGTAATTTTATTAATACGAGACAGGGAATACATAGCTTTTGTTTAATTTCTACGGGTAGAACTTGACGAGGGGCTTGATGTTCCACACGTTTGGGACTGGGTCACCGTTAGCCCACTGAAGGCTGTATGTTCCTTGCGAAACAACTTCTTTGACAATGAAGGGGCCCTCCCAGGGGGCGGATAACTTGTGCTTGTCCTTGGTGGACATGACTCGGCGCAGGGCCAAGTCGCCGACGTTAAGGGAACGTTCCCGGACGTTCTTGTCGTGGTAGCGCCGTACCTGCTGCTCATGTCTGGCATGTCTAATCAGGGCGGCGAGTCGGTGTTCTTCTAGGCAGTCGATGTCGACCTGGCGGCCGATTTCTGCTTCTCCTTCTTCGTAGTGCTGGATGCGCGGAGCACCGTGGGTGACGTCGGCTGGGAGGACGGCTTCGGAGCCGTATACTAGAAAGAAAGGAGTATATTCCGTTGCTCTGCTCTTCTGCGTTCGCAGGCCCCATATGACATGAGGTACTTCCTTGGCCCACCGGCCAGGGTGCTTGTTGAGTTCGTCATACATGGCCTTCTTGAGCGAGTCTTGGACCATGCCGTTGGCCCGCTCGACCTGGCCGTTGCACCTGGGGTGCGCCGTGGAGGAGTAGTAGACGTCGATGCAGCTGTCCTGGCAGAAATCCCAGAACTCGTGCCCTGTGAACTCGGATCCAAGGTCAGTCACGATGCGGTTTGGGACGCCAAACCGATGGGTGAGCTCTTGGATGAACTTTGCAGCCGTGGCCGACTTGGTGTCGGTCACGACCTTGTACTCAATCCACTTGGTGAACTTATCGACCGCCACCAAGATGTGCTTGAACCCGTCCGGGGCGGTTTTGAAGGGTCCGACGTTGTCGAGTCCCCATATGGCGAATGGCCAAGATGGGGGGATGGTCCGTAGCGCCTGAGCCGGCAGGTGCTTTTGCTTCTGGAAGAACTGGCAGCCGGTGCAGCTGCGTACCAACTCCTTGGCGTCAGACAGGGCTGTCGGCCAGTAGAACCCTGCCCTGTAGGCCTTGCCGACTAGTGTGCCGGCCGCCGCGTGGTTGCTACAAGTACCCGAGTGGATATCATGTAACAGGATGATACCTTTATCTCGAAGGACGCACTTCATGAGTATGTCTGTGGAGGCTGCCTTTCTGTATAGATCGTCGCCGATGACGACGTAGTTTGTCGCACGCTGAGTCAACTTCTCGATTTCTTCCCTCGTATCCGGCGAC
This sequence comes from Alloteropsis semialata, assembly GCA_004135705.1. Lineage (NCBI taxonomy): Eukaryota > Viridiplantae > Streptophyta > Magnoliopsida > Poales > Poaceae > Alloteropsis > Alloteropsis semialata. Next base: position 41,522,777 of record CM014274.1, read on the forward strand.
CAGTTCTCTGTGAGGAAAGCGATGAAGGGGGCGCGCCAGTCTGCTTCCACCATGAGAACTTCGCTGGTCGGCGGGCCACCCAGGGGTGGCTCCGGCTCGGGTACGGGGCTGCCGTCCTCAAGCATCTTGATTGACGGGGTTCGCAGGTCTTGGACGAAGACGCCGACTGGTACTTGGGCTCTGGTGGACCCTAACTTGGAGAGGACATCAGCGGCGACGTTGTCTTCCCGGAGGACGTGGTGAAGCTCGAGGCCATAGAAGTGGGCCTCAAGTTTGCGCACCTCTGCGCAGTATGCGCTCATGGTTTCCTTGGTCGTGTCCCAGTTCTTGTTCACCTGCTCGACGACTAGCTTGGAGTCGCCATAGCACATGAGTAGCTTGATGCCGAGTGACACCGCGATCCGGAGACCGTGGATGAGGGCTTCGTACTCGGCCCCATTGTTGGTGGCCTGGTAATGTATCTGGAGGACATACTTGAGGTGCTGCCCCTCCAGGGAGATGAACAACACTCCTGCGCCTGCTCCCTCGAGGTTGAGGGCTCCGTCAAAGTACATCTTCCAGTGCTCTGGCCGTTCCGCGGGGGTTGGCGTCTGGATCTCCGTCCACTCGGCCACGAAGTCGGCCAGTATCTGAGATTTGATGGCCTCTCGTGGCTCGAAGTTGATAGTGTGCTCGCCGAGTTCTATGGACCACTTCACGATGCGGCCGTTGGCATCCCTGTTGTGGAGTATGGCTCCGAGGGGAAAATTCGAGATGACTCGAATCACATGGGCATGAAAATAGTGTCGTAGCTTCCTGGCGGTTATCAGGAGTGCGTAGAGCAGCTTCTGAGGATGGGGGTATCGGACCTTGGACTCGCTGAGCACTTCGCTGACGAAATATACAGGGCGCTGGACCTTGTATGGGTGGCCTTCTTCTGGTCGCTCGGCGACCAGGGCCGTGCTGACCACATGAGTGGTAGCCGAGATATACAGCAAGAGCTCTTCCCCGGGGGTCGGACCCGTGAGAACCGGGGGTGTGACTAGGAATTCCTTGAGGTCGGCCAGGGCCTTGCTTGCCTCAGGGTTCCACTCGAACTTGTCCGCCTTCTTGAGTATCTTGAAGAACGGGAGTCCCTTCTCGCCAAGCTTGCTGATGAACCGGCTCAGGGCCGCCATCATTCCAGTGATCTTCATGATATCTTTCTTGCACTTTGGCTCCTTGAGGTTGCGTATGGCGTCCAGTTTGACTGGGTTTGCCTCGATGCCGCGCTGGCTGACCAGGAAGCCCAGGAGCTTTCCTGATGGCACCCCGAACACGCACTTCGTGGGATTGAGCTTCCATCTAAATCGGCGTAAGTTGTTGAAAGTTTCCTGCAAGTCGGCGATGAGGGTGTCGGCGTTATACGTCTTGACGACGACGTCATCCACGTAAGCCTCCACGTTGCGGCCGATTTGACTCTGCAGGCAACCTTGGATGGCCTTCTGGTACGTGGCGCCGGCGTTCTTCAACCCGAACGTCATCGTATTGTAACAATAGATGCCGTGTGGGGTGATGAACGCTGTCTTGTCTTGGTCGGATGTCTTCAAGGCTATCTGGTGATAACCCGAGTAGCAGTCATGAAAACAGAGGAGTACGCAGCCGGACGTATAGTCGACAACTTGGTCAATTCGTGGGAGAGGGAAGGGGTCCTTAGGGCAGTAGCGGTTGAGATCCGTGTAGTCAATGCACATTCTCCATTCATCGGATTGCTTCTTTACAAGTACAGGATTTGCAAGCCACTCAGGGTGTTTGCATTCTCTAATGAAACCTGCAGCTAGGAGCTTATTCAGTTCTACCCTAATGGCCTCCTTGCGCTCTTGGGCGAATCGGTGCAGCTTCTGTTTAGCAGGCTTCGCGGTCTTGCTGAAGTCCAAGGAGTGCTCAGCCTTCTCCCTCAGAACACCCGCCATGTCTGATGGCTTCCATGCGAAGATGTCCCAGTTGTCCCGTAGGAAGGAGGCGAGCGCGTCTTCCTATTTGGTGGTGAGCCCTGGCCCTATGAGGGCCGTCTTGGAGGGGTCGTCGAGTCCCAAGCTTATAGCTTTGGGGGCGTCTGCAGGTGCCAGCGCCGTGGGCTACTGCTTCTGCTCCGGGAGGACAGGCTCACCGGTTTTCGCCTTGGGGGCTTCTTCCGCCAACAAAGTGGCGTTGCCGAGTTGATGGGACAGCTCGGCTATCTTGATGGCCTCGCCGTTGCACTCGAACGAGGTCTTGATATCTCCACGGATGGAGAGGACGCCGTTGGGTGCTGGCATCTTCAGAACCAGGTAGGTGTGGTTCGGAATCGCCATGAATCGGGCCAGCATGGGCCTGCCGAAGATGGCGTGGTAGGAGCTCTTGAAGTCGGCTACCTCGAAGTACAGGAACTCCGTGCGGTAGTTGTCAGCTGTGCCGAACTTGACTGGTAAAGCGACTCTTCCTATCGGATAGGAAGCTTTTCCTGGCACAATGCCAAAGAACGGATCTTCGGCGCTCAGGAGCTTGCTGTAGTCGAACCCCATGTTGTTGAGGGTGCTTGTGAAGATAATGTTGAGGGCGCTCCCGCCATCGACCAGGACCTTGGAGAGGAGGACCCTGTCCACGACGGGGACGACGACGAGTGGGTAGGACCCTGGCTCGGGGAGGTGGACCCAGTGGTCGGCGCGGCTGAAGGCAATAGGCATCTCCGACCACTGGAGGTATTCCACCGGCTTGGTGGATACCATCTTCACTTCGCGCTTGTGGAGTTTATCCTTGCGCCGATCTGGGAAGGCGCCGGGCCCCCCAATGATGACGTTGACTTGGCGGTCAGCACGCTGGAAGTCGCCGTTGGCGTCGCGCCGGGCGCCTCCGGTGGTGGTGGTGGTCGGCGTTCGTCGTCATGATGACGTTGATCATCCTGGCGAGCCGAAGCATCGCGGTCGCGCTCGCCACGGCGATAGTCGTCGCGGCGGTCGCGGTCTTCTCTGCGGCGGTAGTCGTCCCGCCGGTCGCCGTTGTAGCCGTCACGACGGTAGTTGTTGTAGCGTCCGCCGTTGTTGTTGTAGCGCTGCTTCTTGGTCGGCGGCAGGGCGCTGAGTTCTTTGAGCAACGCGTGACAATCACAGAAAGTGTGCTTCGCGTCTTTGTGGAAAGGGCACTGATCGTTTAGTGTGTCGTAAAACTCCTCGGGCAGGAACCTGGGTTCTGGCCGGCCTTCTGCTTCTGCTAGGGCTACGAGGGGCTCAGGGCCTCCCTTGCGCCCACGTGACGGCTCATGGCGCTTCGAGTTGTCAACCCGGTCGTCTTCCTCCGGGCGCTTCTGTTTGTTCTTGAATTGGGCCTGTTCAGCCTGATCTGCCCAAACTTCCAAGTTGACCACCTCCATCAGGTCGGAGACCGTGACAAGGTTGGTTTTGAAGAGCGTGCGGAACAGCTGGGTGTCGATGAGGCCGCGCCGGAAAGCGTCGATGACATCCCGATCCTGGACATCGGCGATCTTGTTCCGATTATCAAAAAACCGGTCGGTGTAGTCTCGGAGACTTTCACCCTTCTTCTGCTTGACATTATCCAGATCGAATCTGGTCCCTGGCCGGGTGTAGCTTGCCTGGTAGTTCTTGGTGAAGGCATGGCAAAGGTCTGCCCAACCGTCGATGGTGTCCCGGGGGACGCCCTCAAGCCACAGGAGTGCTTCCTTGCCTAACATCACAGGGAAGTAGGCGGCAGCTTGGTCGTTGGAGCCGTGGGCAGCCTTGACTGCTGTGTGGTATGTCTTGAGCCAGAGCTTGGGGTCAGAGCGGCCGTCAAACTTCTCCACGAGGGCTGGCTTGAAGGACTCGGGCCAACGGATGGCGCGGAGTCGGGCGGTGAAAGCGGCGAAGCCATCGTAGATCTCCTCGCTGCGGTGGTCGCGGCGGGGAGGTTGAACTGGGTCGGCTCGGGGCCGAACATCGTCGCGCCACTGGCGGCGTTCGTCCCGCGGGGGGCCGTACCGTGCGTCGTACTGCTCGCGCTCCATGAGCTCATGAACAACGCGGCGCTCGTCGTCTTCTGCTCCATCGTCACCAGCCTCTCCCACCGGCTGGCGGTCGGGTCGGCCGTACTCCCGGTCGTACCGTTCGCGGCGTTCGAGTTCGGCGATGTCATGCTCCTGGTGTCGGGCATCGAGGTCGGCACGGAGGTCCCGGGCACACTCCCTGATGCGATCACGGAGATCCTCAGGTGGTGGATGTCGTTGGCGCCTGTCGCGCCGCTCCTGGTGGCGTTCACGGCGATGATCCGCATTGCGTGGGTTATGCCGCTCATATTCTTCGTCTTCATGGTGGTTCTGGGCCACCTCTTCCTCTACGACGGGTAGCGGAGGATTCCTCTGGCGATGACCCCGATCCGATCTGCTATGGGCAGAGCGGTGGCTTGAAGAGCGGGTCGTGTTTGATCGCCCAGATCGGGATCTGGCACGATACGATCGCTCGATCTGCTCCTGGGCTGCTTCCAATTGAGCTCAGGCCCGTTGCACCTCAGGGGTGTCAGGCATGTGTCCCAGCTTGGCGAAAGCGGCGGCGACGTTAGCCTGGGGCGTGCGGAACGGCACCCTGGCAAAGGCTCCATCGAGGTTCTGGGGTCGGACACCACAAGGGCCCCGAGGAGGAGGAGGAGGCTATCTTGCTGGGGCCCCCGGGGGGACCACTCCGGCAGCTGCGGCAGCTGCGGGGTCTTCGGCCGCTGCCGGGGGCAGGGCTGCTTCTTCGGCACGTCGGCGGGCTCGATCAGCGTTTCGCTCCCGTTTGCGATCCCTGGCCAGATCTGTATCTCCATCCTGAGTAATTGAATCCTCAGAGACGAAGACTTCACGCCCTGGGGACGTGGTGTAGCTGGAGTCATTGCTCGAGTCGGCCGGGGCCGGCAAGAGCACGCTTGTGGCGACCTGGAACTCGCCGCAGTCCGGAGACTAGGTGGGCTGGGGTGGCATCTCAGATTGGATCTGAGACATATCTTCTCGGAGCCGAGCCGAGTAGGTTGATGAGGCGTTGCGGAGCCCTAGCGGGAGCGTTTCGCGGGGTCGGCTCAGGGCCTCCTCCGACATGGCGATGCACTCGGCAAGGTTGTCTTGGACACGATCCAACCCGGCAAGGAGCTCAGTCGGGGGCGGAAGTCTCCGGCGAGTGCTCAGGCCCGGAGCCTGGTCGCTGATGGAGATTGCATCGAGCCGCTGCTGGAGCGGGGCGATGACTGACGAGGAAGTCGGGGACGAGGTCGGCGCGGAGCTGGTCGGCGCGGAAGCGTCGGGCGTCGGGGTGGAGTCGGAGGCGGTGGTGGCGGCGGAGTGGGTTTCAGCAAAGAAGCTGATACCCTCAAGATGCGTAGCGCAGTCCTTGATGGAGTCGGGGAAGATGACGGAGCGACGATCTGCCATCGAGCTAGCTGTAATGCCTCACGATTACCCCTACCTGGCGCGCCAACTGTCGGATCTAATGTCCGGCAGTCCACCCGGGGGTACCCAGATGGTTGATTTGTAGGCAAAGGGCAATCGCGAGACTAGGGAGCTCGAGGTAACACAGGGACACAGGGATTATACAGGTTCGGGCTACCCGGAGGTATAATACCCTACGTCCTGTGCTCGAGGTCTTGTATTGCTTTGCTCGGCGAGGTTCCGGGGAACGACGGCGAGCTCTTGGTTACAACGGATGAGTGGCGTGGGAATCAGATGGCGAAAAGGATTCAATGACCTCAAGGGGTCGACCTAGGCCGCCTTATATAGGCCGACGGCCTAGGGTTTACAAGTCGGTTATTTCTAATTACTGTCCGGCTCAAATCAGGAAACTAATCCAAGTCGATTACAACATAATTGCTGTGATCTCCGGGCGGGATCTGAGGATATCGCTAAATGCCTTGCTGGTTAAGTCTTCTCCAATCTTGTCCATCAAGCCGGGGATCCTCGTGGGCCGGCCTGGGGTCGGCCCACATCCTTGTCAGACGTGGGGCCAGGCCGACTGGCTATCCGGTCGGTAGTGGGCCCAGGGGTACCCATATCCCACAACCTTGAAGCCTAGGGATGCACAACACGACGCTCCAAAGATCTCAAGATCAAGATCATCAACATCTCAGAATCAATTCGCAAGAAGGTACTGTTCATATCAAAATTCTGCACAATCTCTGAAGAAAACAATAGAATATTTTTGGATATTTAAAAGGCCCATGATGTTCCGGTTCCAATGAAATAAGAATCAAGTCAATCGGAGATTCCTACAAGTGGTTATGATCAAACCATCGAAGGTTGTGCATTCTGAAATTTTCTGGATAGCATGCAGCGCTGAAATAAAATTGAGCATAACTCTCTCGTTTGAACTCCGTTTAAGATGAATAACCACTGGTTGAAAAGATAATTTTACAAACTTTTCAATAGAGCTATACTTTGATATATGTTCTGTTCTGGACACAAGGGAAAATCCATGAAGAAGAGGCAGGGGCAACGTGATGAGAACAAGGTAGAGGAGATGACGATGACAACAATGAAGAAGAGCTTGGGCAATGCTTTCATCAAGCATACATGATCAAATTCAGAAGTTTAGAACAAAAGAAAGACCCCAAGAACATTGGGAGACACAAGCCGGCGACATTCGATACATGAAGATGTTTTGAGCAAATCACTATGGATTACAAAAAGGCAACATCAAGCTGCATGGATGCTTCAGATTCTCGCACGAAGGACCATGGCTTCACAACAATGGGAAGGTACGCGAGAATGTCTAGCTCTGTGACTTTAAATGAAGCGCTTTGTAGGAGGCAACCCGATCTTTTGTTTATTATCTATATAATATGACGGTCTATATTGTGCTCTTTAATCGAATCATCAAGTAACATCATACCATTGCTCTAATAAATGCCACAACTTTATGTTGTATGATCTAAATGTTATTAACGGAGCACTTTGTTATTTGATCCTGGAAAACTTGTAAACCCTTTTGTATACCTATTAGTGTTTTGAGTCTTTTTCTTTTTTGTCTTTTTGAGAGAAATATGAGGTATGACACCCCCTTTGATTCTTGTTGCGATAATAGCCGAAGCCAATGAGCCCAAGCAACGGAAGAGATTGAGTAACTGGAACAAGCAACAATATATTACTTATCAACAGTGTTCTCGGGAATCAACAACCTTTACATGTAGGAGAGGGGCCTCCTTTTATAGGGAGACCAAGGGTCTTTACATCCCCATTGTACCCTTGGAAATCAGGCATCATCCTCTAGACTATATAACACAAATAGCTGAAGGACACTTTGGTACATTTACTCCTCCCAATGTGAATGAGTAGACTTGCAATCCCATGTTTGACTTGGCTTGGACTTGGTCTAAGCCTGCTTCGCTCGCCAAAAAGGAGCTATGCAGTTCCTTGATTTGGCTTCCTCCGAGTCGGGATGACCCGAAGCCGTCTCTCGGCGTCCAAAAGCCAATGGCTCTCCCAAGGACCTGCAATATAGAGCGAACCGAAGCTAGCCATTAACTCAATCATAGCTTTTGACACTCAATAGTATCAATACTTCATCAAATTAGCTTCTAACTTAGTTTGGATAACGTCGCTTTGGTATATTGCTAATCGAGATGACCGAAGCCGATTAGCTTTGGTTTAATTCCCCCGACCGAAGCCAAATTAGGGACCTATTGAGTGATCGAAGCTGATTGGCTTCAGCTCCCTAGTTCATTGCCGCCTTTACGCATGAGAGAGAGCAAAACAAGCAGAGGGTGTTTGTCGGCGGGCCAAATCCCCAACAGTAGCCCCTCGAGGACGAGGGCTTTCTTCAACAGGCCGAGCTCCACGAACTTTGGATTGCTTGCCAGCCCGAGAAACGCCTCCTCCTTGTTGGAGAAAGCCCCCAAGTGCTTCCTAACGGTTAAATTTTGGTACCGTTGCCGTAATTTTGCTTCGGTTAGTTTGAATTTGAAGCGCTGGCTCATTTTTTGAGATTTTCAACGGTCGGATTTTACCGCCCTATAAATAGGACCGAAGGGAGGGTAGAATCTCGCTTGCTTCGCTTGGCGATTTTCTTACTTAGCTTGTGATTGAAGCTTTCGCTTGCTTTGAAAACTCTTGAATCTCAAGTTTTTGGCTTTTTCTTCTCGTTACGAGTAAGTTTTTGCTTTTTGTACTCTATGATTTCCTTCATTTTTTTCTTTGTCTTTTTGCTGTTTCGTTTACTTATTACTTTTTTGTTTGTTCTAGCGGCTCGCACGAAGCAAACCGCTCGTCTGATTGACTCCGACTCCGAAGGAGACAATTCAGACGCTATTGACATGGATGCTGTCGAAGCTCAATCCTTTGCTCAAGAGCTTGAGGTCAACATGGCTGTAGCTCCAGAAGCTCAAATTGCTGTGGAAGCTGATGATAGGGGCAAGGATCCCATTGAGGGTGATCCCGCCGGAGGCGATGACACAGAAGATGCCGAGTCTGCAGCCGGTGATGCCCTTGAGGATGTAGAAGCCGATGTATCAGATCTTTTGGATTATCGGAAGAAGCCAAAGACCACTGTCTTTGGTAAATCCTTTGTTACCTCTGAGTTGATCCCCTTTTATGAGTCAAAAGGATACTTCCTAGCCGGTCACGGACGAGCCCCAGGCACAGAGACTACCCCGACACCTCTTGAGGACGAAGCCGTGGTGTTCAAGGAGTTCTTCTGCGCTGGGCTTCGGATGCCCGTTGATAATGTGATTGTTGATATTCTTGGGAGGTTCGGATTGCAATTCCATCACCTCACCCCCAATGCTATCACTCATCTACTTCGTTTCTTTTGGGCCGTGAAAACGAATGCATCGGATGTTCATGTGGACTGCTTCGTCCGCTACTTTGAAGGGCATCGTCAGACAAAAAGTGTTAAGCTTGACGGCTTTGAATACGAGCCGGACTATGGCAGCGTTACCTTCTGCGCACGATGGAGGCAGACTGATTTGCAAAAGCTAGAACTTACCTTTTGCCAGAAAAACACCTGGGACAAGAATTTGAAAAGCTATTGGCTTTATGTTAAGGTGCCAGCGCTGGAGAATGTGTTAGAGGATGGAACGAAACAGAGATCGTTTCCACTGCACAGTTCTATTGGTCCTTATAACTTCGTTGCCTGCCCTTCTTTCAACAGAAATGTGCCCGGCTTCGACCGCTGTGAGAGCGCCTTTTACAAGGCTAGCCGAGTCTCCAGCAGCCGTGACTTGGTTGAGGAAGGGTTGGCCATGGGGCTCAACGTTTTGTCTGCTGACTGGAAGCCATTTCCAGTTGTCACAAAGCTGTACAGAGGAATGAACAATGTTTGCTTTCCCAAATTTGGGGCAAAGAAGCCGGCCAACATGTCAGATTACTCCTACATTCAGTCCATCGAACTGATGGCTGAAATTCACCGCTGAGGATCATCCCAGCGTGCTGGCAGCCCTGAAGCCAGGTCGTGGCCGTGGGAAGAGGGGTCGTGGCGGAGGCCGTGGAAGCGGTCAATCAGACGAGGGCGGCGACGAAGCTGGTGGCAGCAAAACTGGAGCCCCTTCTAGCCGAGGTGGGAGCCAAAGTCGAGGATGCGCCTCCAAGGTGATTGCCACGAAAAAACGGATTACTACTTCTTCTTTAGAGGCTTCCAAACGTCAAAAGCTTGTGAAAGCTCTTCCCGTCGCTCCGCTTTCCAGTGCTTCTCCTCGTCCCATTGCTTCGGCTATTGAAGTGCCTGTTATTGCTGCACCTATGCAAGTTGATCCTACAGCTTCCGCTGCAGTCGGTGTACCTTCTTCTGGAGGTTTGTTTCTTGTCTACCTTGTCTTTTTGTTTTTTAGCTTCGCTTTTCTTATCTATTTTTGTCTTATTACAGTTAAAGCCGTTGTTGCGCCTCGTCGTGAACGCCTGCCTGGATGCATTGACGATGAGGATGAAGTGAGCTACAGCCGTCTTCTGAGGGAGGATGAGACGAAGGATTTTGCACTTGGTGAAGATGAAGTATCATCTGTCCCGTTCCAGCCATCGTCCTTGGACTTATTAGCTGGTGCAGCGGCCAAGTCCCTTCAGATTTCTGAGGGGCTTACGCAGTCTGCTTCGGCTAACATTGAGGAGCTTCCGCAGACGGCTTCGGCTAACATTGAGGAGCTTCCGCAAACGACTTCGGCTAACATTAAGGCGCCTGTGCAGACGGCTTTTGCTCTTGAGACTGGGCAGGGTTCTGGCGATTTGGTGTCTCCAGCAACTGCTTCGCCAGTTAATTTAACTCATCCGGCTGATGCCGGACTTTCTGCCCCTGTTATGGGCATTAAATCGGCTTCTACGAAGCCAGCTCTTGAATGTGAAGGTACGTTTCGCTTTGTTAATTTTTTATGCCCTTATTTTTTCTTTTTTGATTTGTTGATTGTTTTACCTCAGGAGCAAGTTATACTGGTTATGGCCCCATCGCAGATCGCCTTCGGCAGAGTGGTTTTCGCCCTCCCAATGATATTCCAATTGTTGCTCCAAAAGGTTTCATTTTTTACTGTTATTTCGCACGAAGCCGATTGAGTGCTACTTTTTGTCTTAATTTTGCTTTTGCTTTTTCAGAGCTTGAGACTCGTGTGAAATCTTTAGATTTGGACACACTTTCAATCTCCAGCCTTAGTGGCAATATTCAGGTTTGTTTCTTCTCCTTCGTTTTTTAGTTTGTTGTTTAGCTTTTTTGGTACTTATCTTTTGTTTGTTTTAGTCTATGATGTCCATGCAGGAGCTTTTCGCTCGCCTTCCACTTCGTCTCAACGATGTTGAGAACGAGCGGGCTGAACTTGATAGTTTAAGGAAAGAATGCGAAAGCTTCCTTCAGCTCAAGGAATCTTTGGAGAATGAAAAGGAGCGGTTTCGTCTTGAGCGGGAGACCACCACGTCAGAGATGGCTTCGCTTAAAAGTAAAGTCTCCTCGCTTGAGACTACCCATGAGCTCAATACTCAAACTATTGAGGGGCTTCGGAACAAGTTGGTCGAGAGTTCCACTTTGGAGCATGAAATGAAAAATCAGATAAAGACTCTCGAGGCTGCTAAGGAGAAGGCGATGTCTGATGCGGAGAAATACAAGAGAGAGCTTCTTGTTGCTGTCGATTTGAAGGATTCTCTTGTCTCCGAAGTTGATAGGCTAAGGTCTCAGATCGACAAGCTGAGAGCCGACAAGAAGGATTTGGAGACTGAGATTCTTAGCCGCAGCAGTGGCGTGTTCCTAGAGTACGAGGCTACTCTGAAGCAATATGGAGCCGAGCCGCTGCCCTTCCCTTCAGATGATTTTGACCTTGGGAAGCTTTTCGCATGGTTGGATGATGAGTTCAAGTCCCTACCGGACGTCTTGTCCAGAGTAGGTGATTATGCTGCTCGAACATGCATCACAAATGCTTTTAAGATGCTAGCAGATGAAGGGTGCTCTCACTATAAGAGCTTCTTGAGGAGGGACTTTCAATTTCCTTCAGCTTTGAATCCCGACAAAAAGGAATTTTTCAACGAAGCTGTTTTGGCGACTCGCGCCATCTTTCTCAGGAAATTTTGGTCTGCCACAGGGAGAGAATGTGCCCGAAGCACTGCGTATGATTGTCTCATTAAGGTTAACTTCTTTTACCCTTTTTGTTATTTTTGCTTTCACTCGTATTCTACTTATTCTGCTTTTAGTATTGATTGTTTTATTTATTTTCAGTATAAAGAGGAGCTTGCCCTCGAGCAGCAGCAGAAAGCCGAAGCCGAAGCTGCAACTGCTGGTCCTTCATCATCTCATGCCGGTGCTGACGAGAGACACGATGGAGAGCCGAAGGTGTAGATTTGTTGAGGCTATCACTTTGTTTAGCTTTTGCTGTAAAGTAACACTAAGCGATGTAATATTTGTATATACTCAGATCCCTGGCGAGGGAGTTGTTCTTGAACTCATGCCAATCACCATGCGCGATGGCCCTTTGTGTGTGTCCGGCTTCGCATGGGAACAGTATCAACAATGTTATCCGAGTCGAAGACTTGGTGATTTTTGGGAATTTTGTCACGAGTTTTTTCGTCATTGCGAATTTGATGTGTTTGAATTTTTTAACTCTTTCATCGTTCGACAATCGCCTCGTGTCGAACTTGCTCGTGCGAGAAACGCCGAAGCTGCTCGTTTGCTTCCAGTTAAGGTCGAGCCAGAGGATTTGGATGATGTTAGGGATTTTTCTTACGTGTTTAATGCTCCAAGATTTAGGAGATCTGGCCAGCAATTTGACGGCTATATTTTTTAGATGTTTTGAGTCATCTCTTTGTAAAACACTTTGTAATCCGCTTGGTCATTGTTTCGATTGGAAACACTTGAATGAATGTAAGCTCGATTTGGCTTCGTTGCGAAAGAAACGCCTCCTCCCCCCCGAAGCGAGGTTTATTCGTTCAAGTGTTTTATACTTGCGTGTACCTGTGGTTCGAAGCCACTTTAGCTTTTTTGAGCTTTTGTGCATAAATATGAATGTATGAGAATATGTTGTACGTGAGTTCTGATAGGTTGCCGAAGCCCCTATTACTTGTATTTGCATAAGCTTCTTATTTTGGTTTATAAGCGTTTAGAAAACTGTTAGCCGAAGCTATTTTTGATTTTATATATAGTTGTTTGAGCCAAAGCCCCTTTTACTCTGTTTGGAGTAAGCGTTTTTTGGACTGAAGCCCCTTTTACTCCTTTTTCGAGTAAGCTTTTCCTTAGATCTGAATTGGCCTTACTCTCGGTAGGGTCAATTCAGTTCTATTTGAATTGTCGAATACCAGCGACTTGGTCGAAGCCAATCGCTTTCGATGCTGCTTTTTTGGGGAATACCTCGTTTATATATAGCTTGACGAGTTACAGTAAGCACCGCCTCGTTAAAAACCTCACCCCTTGGTCAGGGTCCCCTTATGAGGAAAAGAGTACGGGCTTTTGGAAAAAGTAAAAATGCTATTCTACTTAATGACTTCGTTTATAGAACACGAAGCCATTTTACATCTTTTTATAAATAATATTTGCGTAAGCTGTCTGCATTCCACGAATGCGGCAGCTCATTGCCTTCGTCGTCGCCTAAGCGAAATGAGCCAGGCCTGTTGCTTTTGATGACCAAAAATGGGCCTTCCCATTTCTGTTGCAGCTTTCCAGCGGGCATGCTTGGGTTTTTCCTTAGGACCCAGTCCCCTACCTTGATATCTTTCTTAACTACCTTCTTGTCTCGCCATTTTTTTGTCTCAGCTTGATACTTGGAAATATTTTTTGCTGCTTGCAGCCTGTATACCTCAATGAGATCCTTGTCAATGGCTTCGCTATCTTTGGGAGCTTCTTGTTGGGTGCGAAGCCCCTTGTGCAGTATTTCCTCTGGGCATACTGCTTCTTCACCATAAAGCAATTTGAATGGGTAAACTGTGTTGCTCTTGATGTGGTGGTGTTATGAGCCCAAATCACCTTCGGCATCTCTTCTACCCACTTGCCTTTTTTCTTACAATTTGCAAGGCACTTTCGAATGGCCGTAAAGATTAAGCCATTGGCTCTTTTAACTGCTCCATTTGTTTGTGGGTGATAGACCGAAGCAAATTTTGCCTTCGTTCCAATCGACATGCAATACTGCCTGAATTCATCACAGTCAAACTGCTTCCCATTGTCTACTGTTATTTCCCTTGGTACTCCAAATCGGCATACAATTTGCTGCCAGAAGAACTTGATCACTGTTTTTGCTGTGATGTTAGCCAATGGTCTGGCTTCGATCCACTTGGTGAAATACTCAACTGCTACTGTGCCATATTTGAGATTTTCTTAAGCTGTTAGAAGTGGGCCAACTAGATCAATGCCCCATCTTTGCAGAGGCCATGTTGGAGTTATCAGCTGTGACTGCTCCGAAGGAGATTTTCTGTTTGCTGCACACTTTTGACACTGGTCACATGTCTTGACTGTGTTCGTTGCATCGATGATGATTGCAGGCCAATAGAATCCTTGCCTCATTGCCTTCCCCACTAAAGCTCTTGGCCCAAAGTGTGCTCCACATAAGCCACTATGTATCTCTTGAATCAGCTCTTTGCCTTCGTTGTGAGAGATGCAACGAAGACAAGGAGCTACAACTCCTTTTTTGTAAAGGATATCATCTATCATCTGATAGCATCTTGCCCTTTGTTGCATGGCTTTTAGATCATCATCGTCAATTGGCTCATAGTATCCCCGAAGATAAGCTATTATTGGGGATCGCCAATCCTCTGAGCTTATTGCATTGATCAGCTTCGGCAGATCATCTGAGTCCTTTATCGATGGTGTTGTTAGTATTTGAAAGAATACATCAGGTGGAAGCTTGTCCCCCTTTGCAGCTGCCTTAGCCAACGCATCTGCCTCTTCATTTTTTGATCTTGGGATGTACTCCACAGTGAAACCCTTGAATTTTTTCTCCATTGAGCGTACAGTGTTCAAGTATTTGATGAGTTCTGGTTGCTTCGCGATGCTTTCTTTTTCAATGTGGTCTGCTACCACCTTTGAATCTGTTTTAACAGTGAATCTCTGAGGTCCCAAAGCCCTTGCTTTTCTGTGCCCCAGTAACACAGCTTCGTATTCAGCCATGTTGTTTGTGCTTCTGTCGCTATTTTTGCAGAACTCCAGATTTGCTGCATATCTCATTTTCACACCCAAAGGCGATTGCACAATGGCCGCTATGCCAGCTCCTTTGTCCCCCCAAGCACCATCACAGTGTATCAGCCAATTTTCCTCTCTGATAGCATTTTGTGGTGAAGGCGATGTCCACTCCGCAATGAAGTCAGCTAGGACTTGAGATTTGATTGATGTTCTCCTTTCAAAGTCCACGACGTACTCTGAACGCTCCGCAGCCCACTTGCGTATTCTGACAGAAGCTTCTTTGTTGTTCAAAAGCTCTTTTAGAGGTTGATCTGTGAGGACTTTGATGTTGTGGCCCTCGAAATAGTGTCTGAGCTTTCTGAAGCCATTATCACTGCATAGATCATCTTTTCAATCTCTGTGTAAAACAGCTTTGATGCGGCCAATGCCTCCGACACATAGTATACTGGCTGCTGAATGGTTCTGCCCTCTATCAGCTTTTCTGTGATAAGCGCTGCGCTTACTGCTGATTGTGATGTTGCGATGTACAGTAGTAGTGGTGCTTTTGGGTTAGGTACTGTTAGCTTCGTGAGCTGCATCAAGTATTGCCTTAGCTCGTAGAACGCTTTTGATTGCTGTGGCCCCCATTGAAACTTGGCTGCATTTCTGAGTGTTGCAAAGAACGGTAAGCTTCGCTCTGCTGCTTTTGCGATGAATCTGTTGAGTGCAGCAATTCTGCCCAATAGTTTCTGCACATCTCTCATACACTTTGGCTCTTTCATGTCAAGGATTGCCTTTATCTTGTCTGGATTAGCTTCTATCTCATGAGCTGATACCAGACAACCAAGGATCTTTCCTTTTGTCACTCCGAATACACATTTCTCTGGATTTAACTTGAGACCAGCTTGTCTCATGCGAGCGAAGGCAATTGCTGTTGGGTTAGTAGCCGAAGCCAATGAACCCAGACAACGGTTGAAACTGAACGACTGGGACAAGCAACAATATATTACTTATCAACAGTATTCTTGGAATCAACAACCTTTACATGTGGGAGAGGGGCCTCCTTTTATAGGGAGACCAGAGGTCTTTACATTCCCATTATACCCCTGGGATCAAGCATCATCCTCTAGACTATGCAATACAAATAACCCAGGGACACTTTGGTACATTTACCCCTCCCAATGTGAATGCGTAGACTTGTGATTCCGTGTTTGACTTGGCTTAGACTTGGTCTTGTTGGACTTGGTCCACGCCTGCTTCGCCAGCTGGAAAAAGCTATGTAGCTCCTGGATTTGGCTTCTTCCGGTCTGAGACGACCCTAAGCCATCTCCCGGCGTCCAAAAGCTGTTGGCTCCTCCAAGAACCTGCAATATAGAGTGAACCGAAGCTTGCCATTAACTCATTCATAGCTTTTGGCACTCAATAGTATCAATACTTCTCCCAATTGGCTTCTAACTTGGTTCAGATAGCATCACTTTGGTATACTTGTAAGACGATGACCGAAGCCGATTGGCTTTTGTATATAGCGAGACGTGACCACCGAAGCCGATTAGCTTTGGTCTAACTTGCCCGACCGAAACCAGACTAGAGTAAACGAAGCTGAATTGGCTTCATCTCCTTTGTTCATTGCTGCCCTTACGCATGAGAGAGAGCCAAACAAGTAGAAGGCGTTTGTCGGCGGGCCAAATCCCCAACAGTAGCCCCTCGAGGACGAGGGCTTTCTTCAACAGGCTGAGCTCCACGAATTTTGGATTGCTTGCCAGCCCGAGAAACGCCTCCTCCTTGTTGGAGAAAGCCCCTAAGTGTTTTGTCATGATTATTCTATTTTTGCTTCGTTTGTCTAACTTATGTGATGTCATTTGGCTTCGCTTGTTTGCAACTGGTTAAATAATTTTAACCGTCGCTGTAACTTTTGCTTCGGTTTGTTTGAATTTGAAACGTTGGCTCGTTTTTCAAGATTTTAACGGTCATATTTACTGCCCTATAAATAGGACCCAAGGGGGGTGATTTTTGCTTACTTCGCTTGTCTGTTTTTTCACTTAGCTTGAGCTTGACACTTTCTCTGGCTTTGAAAGCTTTTGAACTCAAGCTTTGGCTTTTCTTTCTCGACACAAGTAAGTTTTCCTTTTTGTGCTCTACTATTTGCTTCGTTTTTTCCTTTGTCTTTTTGCTGTTTCGTTTACTTATTGTTTTTTCTGTTTGTCGTAGCGGCTCGTACGAAGCAAACCGCTCGTCTGATTGGCTACGTCTCCGACGAAGACAATTCGGACGCTGTGGATATGGATTCTGCCGAAGCTGCAACTTTTGCTTAGGAGATTGAGGGCAACGTGGCCGTAGCTCCCGAAGCTGGAGTTGCTATGAACATTGATGATAAGGGCAAGGGGCCTGCCGTGGAAGATGAGGCTGCCGAAGCTGAGGACACAGAGGATGCCGAGTTTGCGGCCGGTGATGCCCTAGACGGTGTAGAAGCCGACGTGTCAGATCTTATGGACTATCGGAAGAAGCCAAAGACCACTGTTTTTGGTAAATTCTTTGTTACCCCAGAGTTGATCCACTTTTATGAGTCAAAAGGATACTTTCCAGTCAGTCATGGACGAGCCCCAGGCACGGAGATTACCCCGACACCTCTTGAGGACGAAGCCGTGGTGTTCAAGGAGTTCTTCTGTGCTGGGCTCCGGATGCCCGTTGATAATATACTTGCTGATATTCTTGGGAGGTTCGGATTGCAATTCCATCACCTCACCCCCAATGCTATCACTCATCTGCTTCGCTTCTTTTGGGCGGTGAAAACGAATGCATCGGATGTTAACGTGGACTGCTTCGTCCGTTATTTTGAAGGGCATCGCCAGACCGAAAGTGTTAA
Organism: Alloteropsis semialata; assembly: GCA_004135705.1. Classification (NCBI taxonomy): domain Eukaryota; kingdom Viridiplantae; phylum Streptophyta; class Magnoliopsida; order Poales; family Poaceae; genus Alloteropsis; species Alloteropsis semialata. Next base: position 41,540,138 of record CM014274.1, read on the forward strand.
GGTTGACGGCTTTGATTATGAGCCGGACTATGGCAGTGTTACCTTCTGCGCACGGTGGAGGCAGACTGATTCGCAAAAGGTAGAACTTACCTTTTGTCAGAAAAACACCTGGGCAAGAACTGGAAAAGCTATTGGCTTTATGTCAAGGTGCCAGCGCTGGAGACTGTGTTGGATGATGGAACGAAGCAGATGTCTTTTCCTCTGCGTAGTTCTATTGGGCCTTGTGATTTTGTGGCTTGTCCTCCGTTCGACAAGCGTGCTCCCGGCTTCGATCGCTGCGAAAGCGCTTTTTTCAAAGCCAGTCGAGTCTCCAGCAGCCGGGACTTGATCGAGGAGGGACTCGCTGTTGGAGTAAACATTCTATCTGCAGCTTGGAAGCCATTTGCAGTTGAGACTAGGCTTTACAGAGGGATTCCTCATGTTTGTTTCCCTAAGTTTGGAGTGAAGAAGCCAGAGAACATGTCTGATTTTGCTTTCGTTCAGTCCATTGAGTTGATGGCTGAAATTATTTGTGGGAAGTATACTTCCAAAGAGCATGAGAGCTGTTTGGCTTTGGTGGAAGGAGTCCGGCTTAACAGGGTGTTTGATGAGATGGGCGTTAGCTATCCTCAACGCTCGGCCCCATCCAAGCCATCGAAGAAGTTCGTCGCTCAGGATCACCCCAGCGTGTTACCAGCCCCGAAGCCAGGTCGTGGTCGTGGGAAGAAAGGGCGTGCTGGAGGCCGTGGTAGCGGTCAGTCAGACGAGGGCGGTGACGAAGCTGGGGGCAGCGAAGCCGGAGCCCCTTCGAGCCGGGGCGGTAGAGGACACACCTCAAAGGTAGCCGCCTCTAAAAAGCGGGTTGCCTCTTCCTTGGAAACTTCCAAGCATACTTCTTCGCTGGAGACTTCCAAGCGTCAAAAACTTGCAAAAGCTCTTCCCATCGCTCCGCTTTCGAGCGCTCCTCCTTGTCCTTCTGCTTCGGCTATGGAAGTGCCTACCACCGCCGCGCATAAGGAAGTTCATCCTGCGGCTTCCGCTGCAGTTGTTGTGCCCTCTTCTGGAGGTTTGTTTCTTATATACTTGTCTTTTTATTTTTAGCTTCTGTTTGCTTATTTGTTTCTGTCATCTTATTATAGTTAAAGCTGCTGCTCCACCTCTTCGTCGTGAGCGCCTCCTTGGATGCATCGACGACGAAGAGGATGAAGTGAGTTTCAGTCGTCTTTTGAGGGAGGACAAGACAAAGGATTTTGCACTTGGTGAGGCTGAAGTGTCGTCTGTCCCGTTCCAGCCATCGTCCTTGGAGTTGTTGGCTGGTGCTGCGGCCAAGTCCCTTCAGATTTCTGAGGGGCTTACGCAGTCGGCTTCGGCTAATATTGAAGAGCTTCCTCGGACGGTTGGGGGTAACACTGAAGAGCCAATGCAGTTGGCTTCTGCTGATGTTGAGGAACCTGTGCAGGTGGCTCTTGCTCTTGAGGCTGAGCGATGTTCTGGCAATTTGACTCGAACCACTACTTTGCCGATTAATTTGGCTTATTTAACTGACGCCGGACAATCTGCCCCTGCCAAGGATGTTGAATCAGCTCCTGTGAAGCTAGCTCCTGAATCGAGAGGTATGTTTCGCAAAACAGTTATACTGGCGATTTTAATTCTAATAATGGCTTTTTTGATATGTTGATTATTTTTCTTCAGAAGCAAGTTATGCTGGGTATGGCCCCCTTGCAGATCGGCTTCGGCAGGGCGGCTTTCGTCCTCCAAATGACATTCCGATTATCGCTCCGAATGTTGGTAATTTTTGACTGCTCACACAAAGCTGATTGAGTTTTGGTTTTTGTCTTAATATTGCTTTCACTTTTTCAGAGCTTGAGACTCGTGTCAAATCTTTGGATTTGGACACGCTTTCTGTCTCCAGCCTTAGTGGCGGTATCCAGGTTTGTTCCTTTTTTCTTCGTTTTTGAGTTTGCTGTCTGGCTTTTTGATACTTATGCTTTTCTTGTTTTAGTCTATAATGTCTATGCAGGAGCTTTTCGCTCGCCTTTCGCTTCGTCTCAATGATGTTGAGAACGAGCGGGCTGAGCTCGAGGCTTTAAGGAAAGAGCGCGAGAGCTTCCTTCAGCTCAAGGAGTCATTTGAGGGTGAGAAGGAGCGGCTTCGTCTTGAGCAGGAGTCTACCACGTCGGAGATGGCTTCGCTTAGGAGCAAAGTTTCCTCCCTTGAGACTGCCCGTGAGCTTAATGTTCAAACTATTGAGGGGCTTCGGAACAAGTTGGTTGAGAGTTCTACTTTGGAGCATGAAATGAAGAATCAGATAAAGACTCTTGAAGCTGCTAAAGATAAGGCGGTGTCTGATGCGGAGAAGTACAAGAGAGAGCTTCTTGTTGCTGTTGACTTGAAGAACTCCCTTATTTCCAAAGCTAGTCAGCTTAAGTCTCAAGTGGGGCAGCTTAAGGCCGACAAGGAGAGTTTAGATTCTGAATTGCTCAGTCGCAGCTTGGGCATTTATGCTGAATACGAAGCTCCTCTGAAACAATATGGAGCCGAGCCGCTGCCCTTCCCCTCTGATGATTTTGATGTTGGGAAGCTTTTCGAATGGCTGGATGATGAGTTTAAGTCCCTTCCGGAGCTTTTTTCCAAAGTGGGAGACTATGCTGCTCGAACGTGTGTGACAAACGCCTTTAAGATGCTGGCAGATAATGGGTGCTCCCACTATAAGAGCTTTTTGAAAAGGGACTTTAACTTCCCTTCGGCTTTGAACCCTGACAGAAAGGAATTTTTCACCGAAGCGGTTTTGGCGACTCGTGGAATCTTTCTCAGAAAATTCTGGTCTGAAACAGGGAGGGAGTGTGCCCGAAGCACCGCGTACAATCGTCTTGTTAAGGTTAGCTTCTTTTACCCTTTCTGTTATTTTTGCTTTTGCTCGTATCCTATTTATCTTGCTTTTGATATTGATTGGTTTGTTTATTTTTAGCACAAGGAGGAGCTTGCTCTTGAGCAGCAGCAGAAAGCCGAGGCTGAAGCTGCAACTGCTGGCCCTTCATCGTCTCATGCCGGTGCTGATGAGAGATGGGATGGAGAGCCGAAGGTGTAGATTTGCTGAGGCTATCGCCTTGTTTAGCTTTTGCTTACAACACTTTAGCTTTCGCTGTAAAGTAACACTAAGTGATGTGACATTTGTATATACTCAGATCCCTGGCGAGGGAGTTGTTCTTGAACCCGTGCCAATCACCATGCGCGATGGTCCCTTGTGTGTATCTGGCTTCGCATGGGAACAGTATCGGATGTTGTATCCAAGTCAGAGACTTGATGATTTCTGGGAATTTTGCCACGAGTTCTTTAGTCATTGCGAATTCGATGTATTTGACTTTTTTAACTCTTTCATCGTTCGACGTTCTCCTCGTGTCGAACTTGCTCGTGCAAGAAACGCCGAAGCTGCTCGTCTGCTTCCAGTTAAGGTGGAGCCAGAAGATTTAGATGATGATAGGGATTTTGCTTATGTATTTAATGCTCCCAGATTTAGGAGATCTGGCCAGCTTTTTGACGGCTATGTTTTTGAGATGTTCTGAGTCATCTCTTTGTAAAACACACTGTAATTCGCTTGTTCATTGTTTTGATTCGAAACACTTGAATGAATGTAAGCTCGATTTGGCTTCGTTGTGAAAGAAACGCCTCTCCCCCTCCCAAAGCGGGGTTTTATTCGTTCAAGTGTTTTGCTCTTTGTTGACGCGGAAAATCGGCGGTCGTATCCTCCGCGGTCAGCACACGAAGACCAGGGAGATCTGCTTCGCTCCAGTGCCAGCCTACACTCCAGTTCAGGTTCGCGGCGTGCCAGTCAATTTGACCTGAAATTGACAAGGGAATAAAACAGTTAAATTACTCTTTGATTGTGCCGGCTCTATTTCAGACGATGGAGTAACGTCGAATTTTAGCCAAGACCCAATCAGGCAAGTGTCGGCCGATACCAATCGGACCTCAAAATCGGACTTCATTGATGACATCAATCAGACCGAGTGATCGGACTTCAATCAGACATCGAATCGGACCTCAGAATCGGACCAATCAGGATCGGACCTTAATTGATATGACAGATCAGCCTTTGAATAATAAAATAAAGCATAAAACAAGGCCAATATGTAAAGTAATGGATCAGCTGTGTATTTAAACAAGATATCAAATAATCAAAGTGTAAGCCGATACATTGTCCACCTTGCCTAATTGCCAGTTTGACTCATCTTATCGGAAGATC
>CM014274.1:41545359-41579769 GCA_004135705.1 Alloteropsis semialata
AACCCTAGGACACCCTCATAAACTTAGTAGCTGCCACCGTTTAGACTCAGGTTTTGCTTAGTGTTGACGCGGAAAATCGGCGGTCGTATCCTCAGCGGTCAACACAAGAAGACCAGGGAGATCTGCTTCACTCCAGTGCCAGCCTGCACTTTGTTCAGGTTCGCGGCGTGCCAGTCAATTTGACCTGAAATTGACAAGGGGATAAAACAGTTAAATTACTCTTTGATTGTGCCGGCTCTATTCCAAACGGCATAGGCACGTTGGATTTCAGCCAAGACCCAATCAGACTTGCGTCGGCCGATGCCAATCGGACCTCAAAATCGGACTTCATAGACAACCTTAATCGGACCAATATAATCGGACCTTAATCAGTCATCTAATCGGACCTCAGAATCGGACCAATCAGGATCGGACCTTGTAACAGATCAGCCTTTAAATAATAAAATAAAGCATAAAATATGGCCGATATGTAAATAACGGATCAGCTGTGCCTTTGAACAAGATATTAAATAATCAAAGTGTAAGCCGATACATCGTCCATCTTGCTTAGTTGCCAGTTTGATTTATCTTATCGGACCATCTAACTAGCCAATCGGACCAGAACCTTTTCAGAGAAATCTAGCTCCGACGTAGGGAATCTAGATTTCTCCAGCTATGATCAGATCAGATAGCTAAACAATCAAACTCAACTCACCAACCTGTCAACTAAACAAGATGCTCGCACAAGTGTTAATCAGATTAAGCAAATAAGCAGATAAAACATTAACAGGATCGTTCTGATTCTAAAGTATGCTATCAAATAATCAAGCAAGACCTAGCTCCGACGTAGGGAATCTAAATCACACTTAACACTCGAATAACAATCAGGTATAACCAAAGCTTCCTTTGACTGATCAAGATGAATCTAGCTCCGACGTAGGGAATCTAAACCAAGCATGACAATCAAAGATCAATCTTATCATATTATGAACATCTAGCTCCGACGTAGGGAATCTAAACAGACACAATACTCAAAGAACAACCAGATTAAACCACGATACTGTAAGATAAATATTGCTTAAATCGGACCAAGACCAGTGCTCAAAGCCATTGAAGAAGTAGATTAATTCACATGGCGTAGATCTAAACCAATCTAGCAACTCCAAACAAACCGCAAAAGTTGCCTTTAAATAACCAAGATGAGTCTAGCTCCGACGTAGGGAATCTAGCCTAATCTTGATGATCTAGCTCCGACGTAGGGAATCTAGACATAAAGTGCAACCCGATAAACGGTCAACTGTTGAATAATCAATAGTGATCTAGCTCCGACGTAGGGAATCTAGATCAATCTTGCTTATTCAAAGATAAATCGGTTGAACAGTATAAACGAGAAAGGGCGATGCGCCTCAATTCAAAGCCTATACTAGTTCGGTAAATTGACTAACTTACTGGTAAGCCGGAGATCAGAACTGATGCAGCCCGTCCACCGATAAGCTTCGTCGAGATACTACTACTAGGGTTTTTGGCGTGAAGCCGGGTTGTATTGATTGTGAGAATAGTTTTTACAATGGACGAGGGTTTATATTTATACCCTGGTCATGAAGAGTCCTGATCGGACCAGACTAACTTGCAGATAAAGTAATCTAATATTTAACATAGAATGGGACTTTTAATAAGCCTTCTGAAAAGGAAATAGTCCCCGCTCATGCCACGCTTCCCTTTTTAGCCGATGCACATTTTCTCATTCATCATTAGATCGGACTCCCTTTCTTCATCGGACCTCTATTCCGCATCGGCTCCCTTCTTCGGCATCAACTGTTTGACCATTCAACGGGCCCACTGTGCAGTTTCAACCTCACCACGTCACCATCTGACTCAGCATATCAGGTGCGAAAATCTGGTGTCAACACATGCCCCCCAATTTTGGAATAAAATATCATTTTGTTCCAAAATTCGTATCTGTCATCATAACTCCTTCACCGATTTTCGTGCCGAAACTTTCCATCCCTGCACTGTGCGGCTCCTCGATCTTCGGGCCATGACCGTTTTCTCTTTATAAAAATCTTCACCGGCGGCCACGCTGTACACTCCTNGATAGCATCTCTGACAACGAATAGCATATGGAACCCTGCATTTACCTCACGGGTATCCATGCGTCTATTGACCCAGACGAAACGACTCTTCAATGCAGTTCCTCAAAAGACGCCCCTCTCCTTCAATTACATCAGCTCTGAATCAATGACATATCTTCACGAGAATACTGTTCTTTTATTTGGACAGTTTCCACGAGCACCCCCTGGATTCCATTTCTCCTTTAATGCTCCCATCGATCGCCGGCTATAAATACCTGCCTCAGGTCTTCTTCTTCCAACATCCCTTAGCCATGGCGCAGCTAATATTCATGATAGAACACAAACTCCTTTTGTTTGATATAGAATCCAACTCTTTTCTTCCTCTTCTGCTAGAAGAATTCTCGTGAAGAAGTATAGGGTACTCCCTCTTTTTTCTGATCCTGCAGTGAATTCAGGTGGAACCTCTGCTAGAAGAATCCTCGTGAGGTTTCTCCATGATTCACTAAAGGGAAGGTTTTTCAGAGGGGTGTAATAGAGTGCCCTTTACAAGTTAGGGCAAAGGCGGTCCACCGGCGCGCTCTTCAAGGGACTGCATCCAGAGTGGATTTCTTCGATTCAAGGAAGAAGATATCTCCTCAAACTTGCGCTCCCTTTTGCCCTTCTTTTTCTAGACTTGTTCTGGCAATGATGAACAAAGTACATCGGCGCCTAGCAGATCCTTTTATCTTCTAAAATCCTTCTGTATGAGAAATATATGAATATATATGCAATCCCTTTTCCAGCAGCCTGCTCCGCCATCGAGCGGCTCGATGATGTAATATTCTTTTCTCTGTTTGTATATAGCCCTTAAGGCGATGCATATTGCATCGGCTCTTATTTTTTGTTCTTGAGGCGATTTTTCATCGGCTTCCAAGCCTGACGCATAGCATCGGCCTTACGAGTTTACCCAAATGCTAGGGTAATACTTCTTCAGATATTTCCCGTTTAATGCCTTAGGAAACACTTCTCCTTCAAGGGTTTGTAGAATATAAGCATTTTCAGGAACACATCGGACGACTTGATAGGGTCCCTCCCAGTTTGGTGACCATTTGCCGTACTTGGGATCTTTAGAACCAATTGGCAGAATAACTTTCCAGACAAGATCGCCCTCTTTGAACTCTTTCCCTTTAACTTTCTTATCATAATGCCTCGCAACTCTGAGTTTGTTAGCCTCCATATTTTTGAGAGCACGCAGCCGACGAACAGCTAAATCATCGGACTCACTATTCTTGAGCTCCATGTATTCGCCGGCCTTCAATTTATCCTGAAGCTCGATACGTCTTGATCCAGTACGAATTTCCCATGGAAGAACGGCTTCATGTCCATAAACTAGTTCATACGGAGAAACTTTGATCGATCCATGACAAGCCATTCGATAGGCCCATAGAGCTTCAGGAAGCACAACATGCCATTTTCTTGGATACTCCTCAATCTTTCTATCAATCAATTTGATCAAACTTTTATTGGAGGCTTCAGCTTGACCATTGGCTTGTGCATAATATGGCGACGAATTAAGAAGCTTGATACCCATATCAGCAGCAAAATTTTTGAATTCGTCCGATGTAAACATCGTACCTTGATCTGTTGTGATCGTCTGTGGAATTCCAAACCGGTAGACGATGTGTTCTCTAACGAATTCAATAACATTCTGTGACTTCACCTCCTTCAAAGGAATAGCTTCAACCCATTTGGTGAAATAATCTGTTGCTACTAATATGAATTTGTGCCCCTTGCTTGAATGTGGAAAAATTTGGCCGATCAGGTCAATTCCCCATCCTCTAAACGGCCATGGCTTGATAACAGGGTTCATGGCCGATGCTGGAGCCCTTTGAATGTTCCCGTATCTTTGACACTCTTGGCATCCTTTATAATATTCAAAGCAGTCTTCTAGAATCGTCGGCCAATAATACCCATTTTTTCTTATCATCCATTTCATCTTGAACGCCGATTGATGAGCCCCGCAAACACCTTCATGAATTTCTCCCATTAAAACCTTGGCTTCTTCAGGTCCGATACATCTCAACAGGACTCCATCAATCGAGCGAAAATAAAGCACTCCTTCAACCAAGACATGCCTGATCGATTTGTAACGTATTTTCCTAGAAGTCTTGACAGAAGAATCCCTCAAATATTCAATGATTTCTTTCCTCCAATCTCCTTCTGGTATCTCCTGCACCATCACATCGGACATAGGCCGATAGCCAGACGCCTTTTGCGCCAGCCGATTTGCTTCTTCGTTATGATGTCTTGGAACATGCTTAAGAGTTACCAAGGCGAATTGACCAATCAAATCTCGGCACTTTTCAAAGTAAGATAATAAAGCATCCATCTTGCAATCATATTTGCCGAGTAATTGATTGATAATCAGCAAAGAATCTTCAAATACCTCAATAAACTGAGCGCCGATTTCTTTAAGAATCTGGAGACCCTTCATCAATGCTTCATATTCTGCCTGATTATTCGTGCATTTTTCAATTGGAAAAGCAAATTCAAACCTTGCCCCCCGAGGCGAAATAATAATCAGGCCGATCCCGCAACCATCATTGCAAGAAGAACCATCAAAGAATATAGTCCAAGGAACCGCGTCAACCACATTGGCCTTTTTTATCGGACCAGACACATCAAACTCCATAGTGCATTGCTCAACAGCACCAATGTTAGGTCCACAATGATCAGCAACTAAATCAGCCATTATCTGCCCTTTTACCGCTTTGGCCGATTCGTATCTAAGATCAAACTCTGTCAGAGCAAAAACCCACTTGCCAATTCTTCCTTTCATGATTGGCATTGATAACATGTATTTGATCACATCCTCCCTACAGATCACAGTGCACTCGGCCGATAGCAAATAATGCCTTAATTTTGTACAAGAAAAATACAAACAAAGGCAAAGCTTCTCCACATATGAGTACCGAGTCTCAGGATCTAGCAATCTTCGGCTCAAATAGAATATAACTCGTTCCTTCCCATCAACCTCTTGAATCAAAACAGAGCCGATTGCATGATTAAAAGCCGATAAATAAAGCTTGTACGGCTTACCCTTTTGTGGCGGAATAAGAACTGGCGGATATGCTAGATATTGCTTGATTTCATCCAATGCTTTTTGATGTTTAGGCTCCCAAACCAATTCTTCTTCATCTCTCAGCTTCAACAGAGGAGTAAATGCTTCCAATCGGACCGACAGATTTGATATAAACCTCCTCAGGAAATTAATCTTTCCAATCAAACTCTGTAATTCCTTCTTGTTTACTGGAGGTTCAATATCATCAATCGCTTTGCGGTTCCGATCATTTACCTCTATTCCTCTCTCATGTACCAAGAAACCGAGAAATTGGCCGGCCGATACGCCAAAAGCACACTTGAGCGGATTCATCTTCAATCCATGTTGCCTTGTACACTCCAGCGTTTCCTTCAAATCGGCCAAATGATCTTGATAACCTTTTGATTTGACTACCACATCATCAATGTAAATTTCAACTATTCTGCCGATCAGCCTATGAAAAATATAATTCATAGCACGTTGATAAGTAGCACCGGCATTTTTCAAACCAAAAGTCATAACAACCCACTCATATAAACCGAGAGCACCTGGCATTGGAATGCAGTCTTGGGAATATCTTCTTCCGCCATGAAAATCTGATTATAACCAGCATTACCATCCAGGAAACTCATCACTTTATGGCCTGACGCTGCATCAACAAGCATATCGGCCACTGGCATTGGATACTCATCCTTCGGGGTTGCCTTGTTCAAGTTCCTGTAATCAATGCAAACACGTAGCTTTCCATTTTTCTTATAAACAGGAACTATATTTGATACCCACTCAGCGTATCGACATGGCCTGATAAACTTAGCTTCAAATAGCTTCGTTATTTCGGCCTTAATTGGTTCATGCATCTCAGTCTTGAACCTTCTTGCATACTGTTTGTGTGGTCGATACCCTGGTTTGATGGGTAGCCGATGTTCAACAATATTACGGCTTAAACCTGGCATTTCATAATATTCCCAAGCAAAACAATCAGAATATTCCTTCAAAAGTTTTATTAACTCTTGCTTATACTCGGGATCCAACTTAGCACTGATATACGTCGGCCTAGGTCTATCACCAGATCCTATATCTATTTCTTCTAATTCATCGGCCGACGTAAATCCAAACCCTAATTTGCCGAACTCACTTCGGTCTTCAAGATCTTCTATACAATCATCCATTTAAAACAAAGTCTCAGAGCCGACTGCTTGGATCGGCTGTAGTCCTTGATCGGACACCTTGAGGAAGTCACCATCCCATGTTTTCCCTGACAGGCATTCAATTCCTTCAAACTCCCATATCGTTGATTCAGCTGTAGCAATGCTAACTGAATCATCAGCTGGGACGATCTCCACACTATTGCCTTGCCATTGAATCAAACATTGATGCATTGTGGATGGGATGCAACAATTGGCATGAATCCAATCTCGCCCGAGGAGCATGCTGTAAGAACCTTGGCCATCAATCACAAAGAAAGTAGTCGGCAATGTTTTGCTGCCGATGGTCAATTCAACATGAATTGCCCCCCGAGGCTCTGAAACGTTTCCACCAAAGTCCTTGAGTGTCATATTGGTCTTGATCAAATCATCAATCCCTTTTCCCAATTTGCGGAATGTGGAATAAGGCATGAGATTGACCGCAGCTCCTCCATCAACCAGCATCTTGGTCATCGGCTTCCCATCAACGTATCCCTTGATGTACAGAGGTTTCAAGTGCCGATATCCGTTTGCATTTGGCTTCTCAAAGATAGCCTTCTCTGAATCAAGAACCAAGCATGCGGCGGCTTCTTCCAGTTCATAATCGACCTCATCATCATCCTGTTCATCAGGAGCAGCAAAATCAAAAGGCAACATCAAAACCATGTTAATTGCGGCCGATGTGCTTGCTTCATCATCATTGGCCATCTTAATGCGCCATGTCTTCTTTTCTTTTGCCAATTCCTGCTCCTGAATCTGCTCATGATAGCGCAAGCGTTGCACGCGTCTCTTCTTGGATCTAGAAATCCCTGATGGGCACCATTGTCCAGGCCTCATCCGAGGTTCTTTAGTCTGATCCCGAACTGGAGCCTTTTCTTCCATTTTTTCAGGGCCAAGAGCATCAACCTGGCCTTCAATATTTTTATGGCCATGAGCATTAACTCGGCCTTCATCTCCTTGATGATGATCATCAATCCTAACTCCGATCCGTTCATGAACTGATCGTCGACCTCCCTTGGAAGCTCTGTATTCTTCATATTGGAAACTGCATTCAGGACAATCTGCTTTTGATGGCAGTCTAAGCCTCTCGTTCCAGCAGTATACGAAGAAAGGACACCCCCAGTGATCATCATCCTGATCATATCGGTTATAACCTTGACGCCTGTCTATATTCCAATCGGACCTATAACCGTACTGACGACGATCATCGATTCTATCATCATACCAACGCCTGCCATCGGTCCTGTCATCATATCGGCGTCGGCCATCGGACCATTCATCATATCGGCGTCGGCCATTGGACCTATCATCACGTTGGCGCTGATCATCAAACTCTTCATCAAGCCGCCTTACTTGATACTCGCGCCTCCGACGTCGTCGTTCCTCGCGTTCTTCCCACGCTCGGGCTGCTGCTTGCTGCCTCTTGTATTTGTTAATCAGCATTTGGGAAGTCACACGTGGTCGATATCCACCAGGAGCATTAGATTCACGCCCGAATGCCTGATGATTCCTCCGCAATTCTTCAACGGTAACTTGAACTGCAGGATCAACGGCACCAGAACTCTTGGCGTGGTCCGATGTAAGTACTTTAAACTTCCCCTTCTCATCAGCATCAACCATATTAATAGAAAAGGAGATATTAGCAAAGTTATTAGGAAAGGGATGACCATCGATCTTCATGGCTTTCTTGCTGTCTTCAAACTTGATCTTGCCTGATTCTATAGCCAATTGGATCTCCCTTCTGAATACCTTGCATTCATTGGTCTCGTGAGAAGTTGAGTTGTGCCATTTGCAATATTTGCGTTTCTTCAACTCATCGGCCGATGGAATAGAATGATTTGGAGAAAGCTGGATAAGCTTCTCACTGAGCAGTAAATCAAAAATCTTATCGGCCTTTGTTATGTCAAATCCAAACTTCTCAGGGTTCTGCTTGATCCATGGGAGCGATACCGGCTTCTTGGATTTGGTCCATTCAGCTATGTTGACATCAGCCTCTTCTTCAGATTCAGAGAGATAAGATACTTGCTTGGAAAACTTTACACGTTTCATCTCTTGGTATCGGACCTCATGGGCTGACACTTTCTGCACCAGTTGTCCCAATGTCTCAAATTCCTGTGCAGAAAACTTTTCTTTGATCGGCGCGAGCAAACCCTGGAATGCAAGCTCGGCCAACTGCATATCAGACAGCTTCAAACTGTAGCATCGATTCCTGGTGTCACGGAACCGTTGAATATACTCCTTGATGGTCTCATCGTTTCTCTGCCTGATAGCAATTAAATCGGAAATCTTCATCTCGTTGAGACCAGAAAAGAAGTATTTATGAAACTGCTTCTCCATATCGGACCATCCTGTGACTGATCCTGCTGGCAACGACGTAAACCAAGTAAACGCCGGCCCTGACAGTGACAGAGGGAAAAATCTGAGCCTGAGTCCCTCCTCTGAAGCAGCTTCACCACATTGAGCCAGGAATCGACTGACATGCTCAATGGTGGTCATATCATCTTGCCCGGAGAATTTGGAGAAATCCGGCACTCTGTAACGCGGAGGAAGTGGCACTGCATCAAAGTAAGACGGGTACGGGTGCCGATACAACCTCGCTTCATCTTTAGGCTTCAAGCCGAATTGATTCTGGATCACCTCGGCTATTTTTTGTGACCAATCGGACTGTTGATTTCCAGGTGGCATCCCATCAGCTATATCCATCATATAATTATTGTAATCACCGACCATACGCTGATGTGAAGGAATCTCTGTACGTAGCCTTGCAGCTGCAGGTTGCTTTTCTTGTTCGTTCAGAGTTCTAGCATATTTTTCACCATGTGGGCCGACAATAGTTCCATCGGCCATCAACAGAAAACCGTTGGCCAGTCCAAGAACCTGCAATATAGAGTGAACCGAAGCTTGCCATTAACTCATTCATAGCTTTTGGCACTCAATAGTATCAATACTTCTCCCAATTGGCTTCTAACTTGGTTCAGATAACATCACTTTGGTATACTTGTAAGACGATGACCGAAGCCGATTGGCTTTTGTATATAGCGAGACGTGACCAACGAAGCCGATTAGCTTTGGTCTAACTTGCCCGACCGAAGCCAGACTAGAGTAAACGAAGCTAAATTGGCTTCATCTCCTTTGTTCATTGCTGCCCTTACGCATGAGAGAGAGCCAAACAAGTAGAAGGCGTTTGTCAGCGGGCCAAATCCCCAACAATTGCCAGATCTGATATGTGGTCTTGCCTTTTGACACTTTTGACCAAGATATCGTCAATATATGCCAATATTGTCTTGAACAATTCATCTTTGAACACTGTGCTTGACATTCGGCAAAAAGTGGTTCCTGCATTCCGTAGCCCCTCGGGCATCCTGACGAAGCAAAAGGTGCCAACTGGTGTGATGAAGCTGGTCTTCTCCTCATCCTCTTTTTTCATCTAGATTTGATGGTAGCCGGAAAAGCAATCTAAGAGGGACATCATCTCGCTTGCTGCTGCTTGGTCAACAATCTTGTCAATCCTTGACAGTGGGAAATCATCTTTTGGGCAAGCCTTGTTGAGATCTGTGAAGTCGTTGCACATTCACCATTTGCCATTCTTATTCTGAACTGGCACAGTGTTAGCTAGCCATGTTGAATATTTGACTTCACGTATGACATTGGCATCTAGTAGCCTTTGCACTTCAGCTTTCACAGCATCGGCTTTTTCCTCTGACATCTTTCTCAGCTTTAGCTTTTTTGGCTTCATATCAGAACTGATTGCCAGCTTGTGCTCAATTATGCTTCTGTCAACACCTGGTAAGTACTTGCTTGACCAAGCGAATACATCCTTGTTATTCCTCAGGAATTTAATGAGCCTATCTTCTTCGTCCGGCTCCAAGTCTGAGCCGATAATCACTTTTCTGTCAAAAACGTCGGGCTGTAGCTGCACCTGCTTCGTCTCTGTAGCTTCTTGCATCTTTTTGCTATCTTTCTCAGCACTTGGCTTTTCTTCTGGGTAAATGGATCTTTTTCTTGAAGCAAATGCACATTTCGTTGACCAGGTGCTCTAGCTTTCTCAATGTTTCTGGCTTCCCTTTGGTCACCATATACAGTGATGACTCCTTTTAGAGCTGGCATCTTCATGCATAAGAATGATTGCCTTATGATGATGTCAAAGGTGTTTATAACTCCTCTTCCAAAAATGACATTGTAGTCAAAGATCATGTCTACGACATCGAAGGTGATGTACTCAGTTCTTGCATTGGATGTGTCACCGAAGGATACTTGCAATGAAATTTTCCCGAGTGTTTGGGTTCGCTTCCCCCCGAAGCCGACCAATGGAGTGTCTGATGGCTCCAGGTTGTCTGGGTTGATATTGGTCATGTTTCTCAGTGTTTTTGCTAGGATGATGTCAGCAGAGCTTCCTGTGTCTACTAGCACCTTTCCGATCGTCCAGCCAGCAATGTTGGCTTCGATTGACATCGCGTCATTGTGTGGGAAATTGTGGAGTTTGAGATCTTCCTGAGTAAAGGTGATGGGCATATGAGACCATTCTGACTTTTTGTATGGACCATCAACAGAGATATTGTTGACTTGACGGAAATAGCTTTTCCTTTGCTTTTTGTTCTCAAAAGCAAGCGATGATCCTCCAGAGATGGGCATGATGTGTCCATAGCTTGGGAGTGGGCTTGGAGCTTCTTGTTGATTGGCTTTTTGTTGTGGAAGTGGTGGTGGTGGTGGTAGCTCCTCAACCTTTATGTTTTGTGAAGCCACTTGCTGGGAGGTTTGAGGGTATAAGTGAGGATATATGGCTTGTGGGTAATAATGCTGAAAGGTTTGTGGCAAAGGCAAATATTGAGTTGCCATCGCTGTTGATGGGTGTACCGTGTTTGAGTTTAGCGAGGGATATACTGGGCAGTATGGTTGGATAGCTTGGGAAGGGTTTTGGGTATTTTGCTGCGAAGCCGATATTGGCTTCGTTTGTGTTGCTTGAATCTTCTCTGCTCTTAGCTTTTCTATTGTTTTCTTGATGTCTCGGCACTGCTCTGTACCATGGGTGTGGTTTTTGCCGTGGTATTGGCAAAACAGCTCAGGTCCCAATGGACCTCTTCCTCTCCCTCGGCCTCTGCCGGCTTTTCCACCCCTTTGAGTGGGCTCATTTCTCTGGTTGTGGTGTTGGCTTTCTGGGTAAGGTGGTTCGGTTTCGTAGGAAGAAGGTGGGTTGTCTACCTTCATGATTGTTTGGTGGGAGTAGTTTTGGTAGTTGTGGCTATGATGGTGGTTTTTGGATTGTGACTCATATTGGTTTCTCATGATGGCTTCTCTAGCCAATCTCATCCGGTTGTCATTGTCAGACCAACAATACTTCTTGAACTCATCATATAGGTCTGCCAGAGTAGCTGGTGTCTCTCTTGCGATATGCTGCGCAAACAGTCCAGGGCAAAGCCCTTGTATTGCTGCAAATTTCGCTGCTTCGTCGGGGATGTGTGGAGCTTGAGCACGCAGAGTAACAAATCTGCGGAAGTAGTCCTCTAGGGGCTCCTTCGGCTGCTAGTGTAACGTGAGCTCAGCATATGAAAGTGATTGGTCTCCCATAATGCTGAAATTTTTGATGAGCTCCCTCTTCAAATCATACCAGGTATTGATTGATAGACCTGGCAGCTTCGTGTACCAGTTCATTGCTGTGCCATCGCAGACAATGATGAAAGATTTTGCTCGAACAACATCATCTCCCCCCACCGAAGCTATTGCAGCTTCGTAGCTCATGAGGAACTGCTTCGGGTCAGTGAGGCCATTGTATCTTGGTAGAGAAATAGGTTTATAGGAAGGTGGTCGTCTTGCCAATTGAAGGCTTTTTGAGAGTGGGCAAGTATGGTCGATAGGACGGGTGTGGAGTGTGTGGAAGCCAGTTTGGGATGAAGAGTTATGGTTTGGTGGATTGGTGGTGGTGTTTGGCTCGTTGAGCTCTGCTTGGAGCTCAGCAACTTGTTTTTTGGCTTTCTCGAGCTCTTGACGCAGCTTTTCAGCTCTTGAGCTTGTATTGTTTAGCCGCCTCTGTTTCGCTTGCCTCTACTCCTCCAGGTGTTTCTTGACTTGCAGCAATTGAAGCTGCTGCTCCTCTTCTTCCTCTTGCATTTGTTGCTCCAGCTCGAGCTGTGCAGCCTCCAGCTCTCTCTGCTGCTCAAGGCGTAGAAGACGAAGCCTTTCTTCAAGTCGATGCATTCTCTCTTCAGTGGTAAGGGTTTCGTTATCGACTTGTTGGTCGTCGATAACAGTTTCGGTTATTTGTAGTAGGCTTGTTGGTGGAATTGGGGGTTGGGGAGCGGCTTTGTTGCTGGGAGTTGCATTCGCCGCAGTGGTGGTTGACTTGGCTTTTTTTGGTGGCATGGTGGTTATCGTGGGTTTTGTTCGTGCACAGCACAAACGGTGGGCGCCAGTTGTTGGGATAATAGCCGAAGCCAATGAGCCCAAGCAACGGAAGAGATTGAGTAACTGGAACAAGCAACAATATATTACTTATCAACAGTATTCTCGGGAATCAACAACCTTTACATGTAGGAGAGGGGCCTCCTTTTATAGGGAGACCAAGGGTCTTTACATCCCCATTGTACCCTTGGAAATCAGGCATCATCCTCTAGACTATATAACACAAATAGCCCAAGGACACTTTGGTACATTTACTCCTCCCAATGTGAATGAGTAGACTTGCAATCCCGTGTTTGACTTGGCTTGGACTTGGTCTAAGCCTGCTTCGCTCGCCAAAAAGGAGCTGTGCAGTTCCTTGATTTGGCTTCCTCTGAGTCGGGACGACCCGAAGCCGTCTCTCGGCGTCCAAAAGCCAATGGCTCTCCCAAGGACCTGCAACATAGAGCGAACCGAAGCTAGCCATTAACTCAATCATAGCTTTTGACACTCAATAGTTTCAATACTTCATCAAATTAGCTTCTAACTTAGTTTGGATAACGTCGCTTTGGTATATTGCTAATCGTGATGACCGAAGCCGATTAGCTTTGGTTTAATTCCCCCGACTGAAACCAAATTAGGGACCTATTGAGTGATCGAAGGTGATTGGCTTCAGCTCCCTAGTTCATTGCCGCCTTTACGCATGAGAGAGAGCAAAACAAGCAGAGGGCGTTTGTCGGCGGGCCAAATCCCCAACAATTCTAAACTTGTGGCTAGTTGATCTAGGCTAACTTTTGTTTTGTTTTTAGACCACCACACCATATCATATCATTGTGTTCATCCACCTCGTGTTGCACTTCATGCCATGTTGTTCTCACACTTGCATTGCATTGCATGTTTTGTTTTGATCTAACTTTTTGTTAAAACCCACCTAAGCCTTCCTATCACCCAGCCAAAAACCGGAGCCAACAAGGGTAGGATTGACTTGTGTTGATTTGCTTGCCGTCACCATTCGGATTAGCCAAGTCAATCTCTATTCCTTGTTCTAACTGAAAACTTTGACTAGCCTTCCTACGAGATCCTAAACCCTTAGGAAAATCTCTCATACTTATAGCCATCCTAAACCCATAGGCTTTGTTTTCCACCCATTAAAGCAACCTTTGCTTTTCTTTTTGTTTTCAACCACCTTAGGTAGATTTTCTAAACTTGACTTCTCTCTACAAAATTCTTGTTTTAAGCCAAAAATATATGTTACCCATGAACCTTCCCCAAAACCTCGTTAGCTAGGTTGTTCGGTTCTTTTCGATGAACGATTTTCTTGACGACAATGCTTCACTTCTTATGAAGTGGCCTGCCAAGCTTTGTCACTATAAGCAATTAATTTTTGAATGAAATGATTACAGAACAACATTGAAAGACCTTTCAAACCTTGCTAACTCTTGTTTTTGCTGACTCTTTGCATTTGCATTTCGCATCCATTCCATCGTTCCATCACGCATTTGTCAGCTTGGCTCTCTCATAATACTTCATGATGAATGCTTTCATATCTATGTCAATGCTTCGCGGGGCATTTTCCATTTGCAATCTTGTGTAAACATGTGTTTAGACATGATTGCCGACAATCATCTTGTAGTTTTGTAAGCGTTGTTAGCATTTATATTGCATTGGTTGGTTTATAAGCTTTGCAATGCGCCTTATTTTTCTTGTGCTATGAAGAATTATTGACCTTGGGGTATTAACCTTGGTTAATAGATCTTTATGACTATGGAGAGATTTGGCAACCTAGTTGTAAATATGTGTTTAATACTAGGTGTAAACATTGTCTTTGTTTATATGCTTTCCTCTCATTTGCACACCACTTTGCATCCACTCAAAACCCACACTTTCGTTGGCATGATTAGGTTTTCTAAACTTTTTCGAGTGCTTGAATTCTTCGGCTTTAACATGGTGTTTAATCCGAGAGTTTTGGCAACATAGTAGTAAGCATGGTGTTTAAAATTTTGTCTGATCTCTATCAAGTTTGGTCCCCGCCTTTCATGTTACTAACTTCATACTCACTTTGCACACACGCACACCCATTAGGATTTTATTTTTCTCTTTCACTAGGTTAATTATGCCACAAGTTAAGATCTTAGGGATGTCATTGGTTGTTAGCATTTGCTTATACTCCCGACCGTCACCCTGGGGTAGTTTGTGCATTTGAAGTGTTCTGCAGGCATGAAGAAGGAATCCCATGAATTCGTGATCAAAGTTACAACCAAGACCGTTGACATCTCCGAAGATTGAAAGGGATGCTGCTGTTTTCATCCAAACTCTGCACATTCTCAGAGCTGTACAAGGAAGAAAAAGAGGATATTCAAAGACTCCATCAAATTCTCATTCCAACTCATCCAAGATCAAGCAATTTGAAGACCCATACAAGGAGATACGACAAAAACATTGGGCGCTGTATGTTCTAAAATCAGCTCGGGACAGATTGCAGTGCTGGACTAAAAAAAGCATAACTCTTTTGTTCAGAATCCGTTTTGGGCAAATGATGATTCGTTGGAAAGAGAAATTTGTGCACTTTGTAATGGAGCAAGGATTATGTACATGTTCTGTTCTGGACTTAGAGGAAAAATTTGTGAAAGATGGGGCAGCAACGAAGGCAACAAGCAAGGAGGTGATAACGGTGCGAAGAATAATTGGGACCAAGGTTGATGACAAGAAGAGGTTGAATAAAGTTAAGCCAAGAAAGGTGAAGAAGCATAAAGATGATCTCCAAACACGTGGCGGAAGAATTTCAAGAATCATATGACGGTTCATCATCTTTTTCCATTCCTAGCAACATGCTAAGCATGGGAGAGGACTTGTTGGACAAAAAGGAAAAGGCCATATGGAGTACAATGATCATGTCCACCACAAGATGCTCAAGATTCTTCTTCCATGCTAAGCACAATGCTTAAGCATGGGGGAAGCCGTGCTACACTCCACTACAAGCATCAAAAAGGACGGTAACTCTTCCTCAACCTCCTCTTTGTTTATCTACTTCCTAATGCTTGTATATATGTATGCCATCGACCATAGGTTAGAAACCTTTGTATGTCTCTCTTGTTAATAACATGGCTACTAGGAGGACAACCTAGCCTTTGCTTATGGAAAAGTGATAAAAGTTGCCGCCTTGTTTTACCTACATTATGTTGTATATGACTTGACTATTTGCTCTCTATAAAATGAACTTAAATCGATATAAATACCATCTCTTTTATTTTTGGAGGTTAAATGACTAAATTCTAGACCCACATACACATCATTGCTCTTTGATTTAAGTTTACTGATGACCTTATGCCTTGTCCTTATTTAAAACTTGACCTTATGCTATCTACATTTGTGAATCTCTTACAAAGTTCTACCTACCAAAGCCTTTACATATACATGATCTTTCATGATGAAACCCTTAGACTTGCAAACTTATATTTTGATGAGTTGGATTAAGATTGATTTCTATGGTTCGAGACTAAGAAGCTGGCCATTCTATTTTGCGTACCTTCCTTTTGCTAGCCTTTCTATCCATGCATTGTGAGTTTTTACACCGGAAACTTTTCAAACTTTGCTGGATATCCACCCTAAACCCAAATATCTTTTTGTGATTACCTCTTTGACCACAACCCAATTTGAGTATGGATTATCATCTCGAGGAAAATCTGGAGAATCAAGAGCTTGACACAAGGGACATATATTTGGGAGGCATCAAAGAGTGCGTACAAGAAAAATTAGAAGAAACGGAGGGCCACAACAAGTGGGCCGGCCGGTCTCAATACCATGAGCCGACCGACCTACCCCTATCCCCCTCCAATGGCTTCAATATTCGATGAAAAGATACTCCCTGAAGATTCAAACCATTTTCCAAAAGATTGGGATGGATACTTACTCTAGCATTGGCCACCAGTTCTGTGCTCGAGGACAAGCAATCGTTTAAGCATGGGGTAGGTGCTGAGTAAGTACTAATGATTGATAGAAGTTCTAAGGAGCATAAAGAAAGAAAAGAAAAAAAGAGAAAAAATATGTGTTGAAAAAGGAAGAAAAAAAAAAAAAGATGTGAAAATAAATGCTCCTTAGTTCTTTTTGCTTCATTAAATTCCATAGTGCCTTAAAGATTATTCCATACTCAAATATTCCAACCATGTGCAATCCGATAACGAGGACTTCATTTGTACCTCAGGATCATCCACTTGCCATTTGCACATGTCCACCTATCTAAATGTGTGTGTTCCATCTCTCTCTCTCTCCAACATTTATTTTCGATGGCCTTTTTGACTAGTCTCGGTAATTCCAATAGATCTCTCTCTTAGTTTGACAATACTTGAAATATAATGTTTTGCTATGATTGTTTTCACCTACCAAGCTCCACATAAGCCTTCCACTTTCATATATGAGTAGAATAGGTTAAAAATAATCTAGTATAGGCCTGAGCGACTTGATGAGATGAGTGTTTCCACGAGCTTTTGCAAGAGAATCTCACTTATGTTAGATATGCATCTCTTTGAAAACTCTTCACGATGGAACAAGGTAAAGGTCTAAAGTTCACTTAAGTTCAAGAGCATTGCATTTATTATTATTGTCCATAATGAAAAGTAGCCGGTCACAACTTGAACTTTAAATGCTAAACACTTGAGAGCAATGTGCCTTGTTGTGTATGACTAAGTGCAGGGAAAACATTGAAGGGCAATGCTGATTTTCTAGCTAAGCAAAGATCATGGACTTACTCGAGGACGAGCAAGGTTTAAGCATGGGGGGATTTTTGACGCTCGTTAGCGACACACTTTTAGTGCTATTTAAGTGGTGTTTTGGAACCAATTCATATACTAACCCGCCACTTGGCACTTGAAATAACCCCATTTTTGCATATGCATGTATTTTTGGAGGATTTTGGTTTATGCAGGTTTTTGAGCTATAAATGAGCACTTTTGGACAAAGACCAAGATCATGCGTGGAGTGGAGGAATGAAGGCCATGTGACTCGGATTTCATTCGCTCTCATCTATGGTGAACCAATCTTCAAGAATATGGAAGGGCAAAGACTTGACGATAAGGTCGGATGACTTCGGGATCAAGGCAAATCAGGCAGACATATGGAAAGACATCAAGACCCAATCATATCCCAAAGCAACCGATGTCAAATACCCACGTGCATTGGCAAATCAATTCCTGGAGGGACTAGAAGCTTGCATGCGAAAGATGGGGCCGAGGGGCTGCAAAAAAGCCCTGGATCGGCCGGCCCAGAGGGCCCAGGCTGGCCGGCCTGGCATGTTTTTGCGCCGCCTCGACCTCCCGTTCGAGTTAGGGTTTACTTGGACTATTTATAGCCCCGATGCCCAGAGCCACGAAGATCCATCCGCCAGAACTCGGCGAAACCTAGGGCATACATCAAAGGGAGACGACGGCCACTGCAAGTCCTCGAAGTTGTCTAGGGATGGCTTAGGCCAACCCTAGCCGCCATGACCGCCCTGCGTGGTTGTGCCATGGTGGAGTTCACGAGCTAGTTGGAGTCATCAATGGTATGTACTCGGTGGTGATGATCCAAATACATCTATTATATGAGTAATGTTCTTCATGTCATCTGATCTTTTAGCGACTTGATTCCTCCAATGATCTTGTGCTTTTCTTGAGTTTCCTTTGCTTTCAATCTATTATCGATATAGATTGCTTGGGGTGATCTTGTAGCCATGGTGGCTAGAGGTTCATACCGGATCTACCAAGAGGTTCAACACGTTCTTCGTGAACGTGCTCTTATGTTACCCACGCCGAAAGGGAGCATCATGACAGGGTGTGATCCCGTGTAAGGTGGGGCTTTCGGGGGTTTGACCGGAGGATAGTAGTTTAAAGCTTGCTTTGGATGAGATGCATGATGTGCTTGCTCCTATTTGCTAGAACTACAACTAGAAGGCGATAGGCTCGTTTACCCCTTTGGTTGTGCTTAATCTTTGCCTATGTTCATGGGTGTGATCAACCTTTACACTTCAATCATATCTTAAAGGTTTAACTTTATATGCAATCTATGCCTAACGTTGGGATTGGATCCATTTAGCTAGGTAGAAAACCCTAGGTAGTTCATTGTCGATCCACGGATTGATTAACCTTGGATGAATACTCTAAGGGAAAAGCTACGATGATCCATGCGCATGCGGTTCACAATTGGTGCGTCTATGGACCATCAACAGTACATGATCAAGTGTGGGGGTCTCTATAGCTTTTTGATGCACACATGTTTGTCGGCGTAGAGCTGTTTGCGGGCAATTTCCTAGAGGCCTAGGATACCCCGGTGCCCAAAGCAAGCATAGGAGAACTCCCTTTGCTATATTCATAGCCTTAGTGCTAAGTTATCCTCTCTACCCAGCCTACATATAAACTCGATCGGTCTGGTCAACTTTAGTGATTAAACAGTGCCCTTTCGTTACCTATGGATTTGATACCCTGAATACTTCTGGGTGAAAGCTACAACGGCATCTGTGCGCTTGCGGATTTATCTGCGACCGTAAGAAATACCAACACCAGCCGTAGTATCGGGGCTCAGAACCCAGCCTAGCCGTGCAATGGGGCAATCACCCTTCTTCCTAGTCTACGGCTCCGAAGCAGTACTCCCGGTGGACATCGAGTATAATGCTGCAAGAATTCAAAACTACTCAGAGGAAGCAGCAGAGCAGAGTAGAGCAGAGGACGTGGACATGCTAGAATAAGCAAGGCTAGCTACATTGATCAGGACAACCAACTACCAGCAAGAGCTCAGGAGGTATCACGACCAAAACGTCCAAGCAAGGTCGTTTAACATCGGCGATCTAGTTCTCCGGAGAATCTAGAGTACAAAGGATCAACACAAGCTATCTTCGCCTTGGGAAGGCCCATTCATAGTATCAAGGTTTATCGGCCCGGGTACTTATTAGTTACAACGGGAAGACGGAGCAGAAGTCTCCAATGCTTGGAACATTAGGAGTTGTTAAGAGTCAATAAAAGTTAGTCCTTTCAATGTACTGATATCGGCTTTCAGCCAAATAATAATAAAGTGTCTATATTCCATTGTCATCAAGCTTGGAATAGGATACATGTACTCGGATACATGTACCATGCTACGCTTGCTCGCCATGTAACGCATATACAAAAAAGTTTTGAATCATGCTGGGTTGTTTAAAAACAATCCAGACAGGCTATATTCAAACACAAGCCATCTACTTTCTGTTTTGACACAGAAGGATTGGGCAAACCAAAATACAGATAACAAGTACTCTTGTTGATGAAACATTAGTATTTACATCTACGAAGTTCATTACATGGGTTTTTCTTACATAACAAGAAAACCTAGAACTTAAGGCGAGAGACTATCTTCTCTACTGTATCCTTCTCCTCCTCCATGTAGCCATCATACATGTCATGGGTACAAGCCGGGTTGATCTTCCCTTGAGTAACGCTCAAGGGCTGGGCTGGGAACCAAGACCGGTGTAAGCCGAATACTTGCCTGATGCAAGACCTAGCGATCCGCTAGCAATATGCTCGCACCTGCCCAGGAGTAGCCTAAACACGATCAATTAGAGGAGGAGCAGGGCTGCTGACGGGTACTTTGGCGTACACGTCGACCAGCGGGATGACAACTTTCTTGAAGGATGAGAGCTCCGCGGCAAGTCGGCCGACCTCCTCGCGAAGAGCTTGGATTGCATCTTGGTCACGGATCTTCGTCATATCCCCAAGAAGCTGAGCATCTGCATCTTGGCGCATCCGATTCTCTTCAGCTAGTTCCACCATGCAGTCTTATTCCTGCTGCTCGGCTTGATTGGCGCGCTCTTGATGCCGATAGAAAAGATTCTTCATATCGATTACTTCGGCCTTCAAAGACTCGATCCTCTTCTCATCCTCTGCATCAAACAAGTCTTATTATTCTGATATTTTATGTTTTGTGCTAACTATGGGAAGAGGAAGTCGGTGACATACCTGCAAGTTTCTGCTTGAGAGACTTGGCCTTCTCCAAGACATCTTCACATTGGTTCTGGTATAGATTTATTTTCTAATAGGCTATGTCTAGTTCCAGGCGAAGCTTTGCTTTCTGTTCATCCCATGAAGACTGACCCTTGGCCAAGTCATTCTCTGCCTTCTACGCGCGTGTAAAGTACACGCTAGCCCTGCGGAGCATCTCCGACTTCTGGTACGAGCGGTGCAAAATATTTTGCTTTCACAACAAGGCAGCAGATTCATCAGCAAAGCATCCAGTGGAGATAAGTATTATTACAGTATTGATTTACTTCATACTAACATCTGTGAGCTTGAAAAGTTGTTTCTGTAGATCGACAGCCTTCTCAAGATCTTCCTTATCAACTTGGGAGTTGAACAGGAAGGCATTATCATCATCAGGACCAATGCCCGGTGTTCCGGTGTAAATCTGGAACGATTCTGGCGTTGGCTCTCGAGTTTTCTTCTTTTTTCTGGATGATCTCCTCAATAGACGCAGCTTTCACGAGTCCAGCAGCCGCATCAAGCTCCTTGGTACACAGACCTGCCATCCAGGTACTTTCTGCTGACTTGGGCCATGCGCCTTGAGCAGAAGTACTCGGAGCGGCTTGCTTTAGTACTTTGGAGGACGACAAAGCTGTAGTGCTTGATTTCTGAGGGCGTGGTTGCGGCGACATCTGGGGGCTCGGCTCTTGCTCCACTTCTGCTTCATTGGGTTGGATATCCACGGACCAGTTGACCTCCGTGATTTTTTGCTACTATGCGGGTGGAGGGGTAGGCGACCGACTGAACAAGACAAAAGAACACAAGGATCAATCTACCGGGTACAGTGGACAAACAGATTGCGTTGACCAACAGAGCAGAACACTTACCTAGCAAAATCCATGTCAAATTCTGGCTCATCCAAATCAAAGGAGACCCCTGTGGACGGAATATCTTGACGCTCAGGTGTTTTCTCCTTTGGTGAGGGTTCTTTCTCCTGCATTGGCTGCATAAAAGAACTCGGACCAGGAAAAAAACTCGAAACAGGTCAAAACGAAGAGTTTCAAATACAATCTAACATACCTTGGGTGGGGATGAATGCAGTGGGACTCCTACTGGTATCGCCGCGTCCATCTCCGTTTTCGTGCCAAGATCTTTCGCTTTAGGTAGACCGGCGTTAGTAGGCTTCTCAGTGGAGGACCTAACCTTCTTCCGCACAACCCGCCTTTTCTTGGGGACCTGAGGGCTTGGCGTGTCATCAGGGACGGGCCTTTTTAGGCCTGATCCTCCCTGACCAAGGATCTTGGGACGAGGTTGCGGTGGTGTGTCTTCTTTTTTTTTTTGACATAAAACTGTGGGGGAATTCCCCACAGCATCTTAATTTAAATGTCACACCATGGTTTTTGGCCTTCTTAGAATTTCCAATGAAATCCTAAACCTTGGTTAGAATTGAATAGAAAGTGAGTGTGGCTTTCGTGCAGAGCTACATAGTAGTTGTTGTATGAGTTTGTTTTAAAAACCCGATTAGGTTCTCGACCAGGTTCCTCTGGGAATTTTCTGGATTTCTCTGGAATTTATTCCTATTTTCCCTTGAGCTAAATCCAATTTTTCGAAGCTTCTAGAAATCTTTTCATGAGCTTCAAATATTTTATTTGGGTTCATCGTGTCCAAATCTATGTCTGGAATTTTCCCTAGAATTTTTGGGCATGCCGGGATATTTTTCACAGCTTAAGAGTTTTAACATGATAAAGATTTTCGGGATAAAGAAAAAGGGAAAAACCTATCTGTCCTACTGGGCCGCTTTCCCCCTCTAAACCCAACTAGCAAAGTCTAGTATTCACCCCCGAACTCTCTCCGAGTATACTTTTGCCCCTCCCTCGGGCTAAGCATGCGAGGCCTGCTACAGGCCCGGCCCAGCCCACAACGACCCCCTCTTTTTCTCCCACTACCACCCGGGCCCCACCTGTCGGCCTTCTCCTTTGATTGACATGCTGGCCCCTATCATCCCCTTCCTCCCTTCCCTTTCCACCTGCCCATGGACCCGGTCGACTCCCAGCTCCGCAGGAGGCCGCGCTCCGCGCTCCCTTCTGCAATCGCTGCGCAGGAATTCTGCGAGTGTTCCATACGTGGCCTCGGCCCTATAAAAGGGACCGCTGCCGCCCGAAGCCCCCCCTTCTACGCGCGCTCGTCAACCTCCCGCAGCCGCCGGAGCTGGAGAACCCGAACGTTGCCGCCGTTCCGATTTGACGCAAAGGCCGCCCGTCGGAGCAAGCAGCTAGCACCACGAGGATTCCCTATCCCGAGGCGTGCCCATCCATGCCATCGGAGTCGCCCAGGCACCCTCGGAGGAGCTCGCTCGCGTGATGCACCAACCCCGGCCGCCCCTCTCTGATGCGTGCCCCGTACGCCACGCAATCGACGACAAGGATCCCATGGTGAGATGCGCCCTATCCCTCTCTTCCTACTGGTTCAATCCGCGCGCGAAAAGGACCCCTGTAATGCCCGGACGGCAGGGCTTTGGCGAGCCGCCGCCGCGAATAGACTTCCGCTGCCGCTGGTTGTCGCCGCCGGCGAGCGAAACCGAGCCGAGCCGCCCTCAGCCATCCATCCCGAGATCAACGGTTAAGAATAGATCCCGCATACCCCTTCGCCTATTTGATAAAGAGACCCCCAGTTTTTACGGAATTAACCCGCAGTCCGGTCTGTGTCTTGCACAAACTTACCGGCTAGCCCCTGTACTATAGGTCCCTGTAGATTTCGTGTTTTAGCTCCGTTTTGATCCATTCAAGTTGCGTTAGGTTCGTAACAACATAATCTACACGTTAGTGGTGCTGTTTTACATAAAACTTGTTTCTGAAATTGAATTAGTAATTAATTTGATTAATGGTCAATTTAAACTAGATTTGCTAAATAAAAGACGATTAGGCTTTTAGACCTGCCTTGTACCTTGCCCATAGTTTCAGTACAGCCCCACCTTTCACGGCGATCATGACCTATCCAAATCTCATACCTTTCACCCTTTTGTTTCGCCACATAATTCGCCTTCACCTTGTATTCCCATCTTATGGTATTTTGTCATCTGGCTTAATAAATGTTTAGTGTATGAACCAATATAATCTTAGTGTATTATTTTAATACTGAATTCATATATTGTGGCCACATATGTGAAATTTGGATATTAAAATAGTATGTTGAATTATATGTGCATATACTAAAGTTTGTTGATCCATTTATACAAAATTCCATTGAAGCTTTATTCCAATATTCTGTGATGACATCATGTTTATGCCTTATTGATGTCATAATTTATTTGTCCTCAACCAAAATAATCCCAGCTTACGTTCTTTGTACTAGTATGCCCTTGATCCTTCAATTGCCCATACCTTTCCAATCGTAGCTCTATCGTTAGCGTTTCTTGCGCTCCCGAGTTCGTAGTAGCTAGTGTTTTCTTGTAGTATGCTTTTCAAAACTGTTGTATTGATTGAAAGTTTGTCCTCCACCTTCCAGAGCTAGCTGAGCTTTAATAAGATGTTAGAAACCCAGTTAGCTCAGCTAGTCGCTGCTGTTCCTTCTTGTGACAAGGGATGAATTCCCGGGCAACCGGATTCCTCCTTTGAAAATGTAAAGGTTGTTTCTACGAGGAGCGGTAAGGCTACTCAGGATCCAGTTCCACCTAACCATTGTTGACGGTCCTTATAGCAGAAAATCTAACCGTCAATAGGCTCAAAAAACCAGTAAAGATAAAGCATAACTTAAACATTAGTATTCAAATAGGGTAATACATGCATATCTAGAATATATTTGAGTACAGGGACTACGGTGCAAAAGATGGATGAATTTGGGCTCAGGCCCAGGTCGCCAGACCTGGGCGACCTGGCCTGAACCCCACTCGAGCCCATCCTCTACACAAGTCAAGAAGCACACTAGGAGATGACCATGGACGCTGAATCTTGGTCGGTTCAAGTCAAGGGTGAGGATGAGCCACGTGTCATTCCCATGGATTGAAGGGCCCACACCTCAACTCATTTGGACCTAAACGAAGTATACCCACCTGGAACCGTCATAAGGACCCACATGGCAGTCTACCAGATAAGAGTGGGGCCGAAAGGCGGCGGCACCAGGTCGGCTGAATTGGCCCTGCGGCCGTTTCGCTTCCCCCTTGACCAGTACCTGTAAACCGCCATCAGGAGTCCATCTGAGCCGTGCAATGCTGAAGATGGTGGATCCAAGGGTCGGCCGACATGGGGAATTCGGCCGACCTGGCCCCACCTCCAAACTGCCACAACTGCCTCTGGCCGGCTCCAACCGCCTATGTGATGCTATAAATACCTGCAAAGGGCGCCGTACTCAACACACATCAGAAGAAGAGCTCTCCTTTGCTATAAGCTTAGTCTTAGTCTTAGTAGTGATAGTCATAGTAGTAGATCTTCAGAAGGGCTTCCGAAGGAGTCTAGGTAAGTTCTAGAGTTCAGTTCTTGTATTCTCTTACTTACTTGTAATACTCTGAGCTTAATGGAAATACCTTCATACTTATGTTGTATGCCTCAGTTATACCTTATCCACTTAGTATATGCTACTTATGTCTTACACCTTGTTCAAGTGAAGATATGCTATGACATTAGCTCAATGTGCCTGTTGGTTGCTCTATTTATTAACGTGATAGATAGAGTTGTATCTCATATTGTAAGCATGGTGTTTAGAATATGGAATTCTGTTGAGGGTACCGCTACCCCACGGATTAGAAGAGGTAGGCGGTAGGTGGTGACAGCTCTGTCCGTCCTTTTTAATCCTCCACGTTCGGGAGTGGGTATTAGGCCTTTATGATAAGACGTCCTACTGTCGTCCCTTGATGAGGGAACCACTGGATACCTCGATATGTCCTCTTGCATATAATCATTGAATGAGCTTGTATAGGGTATTGTAGTATATCCAAGTCCCATATGTATGATGCTAATGAACCCCTTTATAATCTTTACTAATGTACTATAACTAACTAAGGCTACCTTAATGATGAGCAATGAACTTCTGTGTGTCACACTACCCATTCACCATTATATCATTTACCCCTGTTCAGATTATGGTACATTAGTAAATACATGGGAATGACATCTCTCTTTAACTAAACGCTTTTCCTGCGGATAAACAAATAACAATACTCTGGAATACTCCTGGGTGAAATGCTACAACGTACTTCTGTGCGCTTGCAGAATATCTGTAATGTCTAGATTTACGATGAAGTATGTCTAGTACCATCACTACTCTAAGTGGTGATGCTAAGAAATACCTACAAGCATTTCTGGTGCCGTTGCCGGGGAAAGCAATGGTTAAAGAGTTTTGATCATCCATGTATTCAATACAACAAGATTAATTAACAGTAATGTAGCAGGTTTACCCTTTTGCTCTGTTTCTTTGTGATGTGAAACCGGGTAGTGTACGACTTGTTTCCAATTACCATTCAACTACGTCGAGAATCCGAATAGCATAGGAAGGAGGGTACGTTCTCGTATCGTAATCCCTCAAGTGTTCTTGTCGGAGACTGAACCAGTCATTGGAGAATCCTCCAATCAAGGAGAACAACTCGTTCCCATAGCACCCCAACCGGAAGAAGCCATGGCCGACAGGACCATCCTTGACTACTTCGCCCCATCCACTGCCCAGATCCTTGTGAGCCCCTTCTATGGGATCATGCTTTTGAGCTCAAGGCACCGCTAATCAACATGGTGCAGGCGAGCCCCTTCTATGGGAAAGCCAATGAGGACGCCAGTGCTCACCTGCAGCACTTCCTGGAGGTGTGCAGTACCATCACCATCCGAGGAGTGGATCAAGAGGCCATCAGGCTCTGCTTGTTTCTGTTCTTGCTGTTGGGTAGAGCCAAACAATGGTTCTATTCCAACCATGATGCGGTAAACACGTGGACCAAGTGTTCCAATGCATTCTTTGCCAAATTCTTCCCCATTGGGAAAACCAATGCTCTTCGAGGAAGAATTTCAAGCTTCCAGCAGGAGTCCAAGGAGACAGTTCCGGAAGCGTGGGATCGTTTCCAGGACTACATTCTGGCATGCTGTTGGTATTTCTTACGGTCGCAGATAAATCCACAAGCGCACGGATACCATTGTAGATTTCACCTGGAAGTATTCAGGGTATCGAATCCACAGGGAACGAGAGGGCACTGTCTAATCACTAAAGTTGACCGGATCGATCAAGGTTATATGTAGGCTGGGTAGAGAGGATAACTTAGCACTAAGGCTGTGAATATAGCGAAGGGAGTTCTCCTATACTTGCTTTAGTCACCGGGGTATCCTAGGCCTCTAGAAAATTGTCGGCAAACAGCTCTACGCCATATCCGAACGTGGAGGATTACAAAGGACGGACAAGGCTGTCACCACCTGCCGCCTACCTCTTCTAATCCGTGGGGCTACGAGGCAAACGAAGGTAGTCGACAACCTAAGCACCATGCTTAATTTATATACTACTACTCTAATCTTAGCTAGAGACCAGAGCACTTTATAAATAAAGCGACGAACCCACAAGCAAAATAAAGAACTCAGCTTTCTATAACTCAGACTTAAATACTAAGATAAATATCCCAGATACTTACTGAGGAGCTCGCATCCGCCGAGGTACAAGTGGAGGGTCGCCGACACGTCGGGACTCCTCCAGACTCTCCCTCACTCTCTCCCAATTTCTACTCTCATTTGAGGAGGGCTTCGCCTTGACTTGATGCTCCAGCTCGATGATGTCGGGGATAGACCCCCAGGGGTACCCAGAAGGCGGATTGGCCCAACCAGCAGGGGCGGCCCAATCCGAGTGCTATCGGGCCTGTTTGTCAAACTAGGTGGCCCACCACTCGGGAGGCCCACCAGTCGGGCGAACCGAATGACTACGACGGCGCGCGCGGCAAGGAAGCAGACGGCGTATCACGCAAGAAGATCGGAGATCAAGATAAACTAGCCGGAATTCTAGGGAAAGATATCTGTAATCGTTATAGGATCGCATCCTTGTATTCCGGTTAGGTTACGATCTCTAGCCGACTTGTAACTCAAGGCAACCGGACAATATAAGGTGCCTTGAGACCCCCCTCAAGAACAAAACGATCAACAACCACAGCATCCAATCATTCAACCTAGGACAGAACCCAAGTACGGAGATCCTTCAGGAACTTCATACACAGCAATCCATACACCCAACATAAGACGTAGGGTATTACGTCATCTCGATGGCCCGAACCTGCTAAATCATTGCGTCTTGTGTTACCATCGTCTTGTGATCCTCGATCTGTCCCTCCATAAATCAACCACGTAGGCTACCCTATGTGGACTGCCGGGCTCATAAATCTGACAGTTGGCGCGCCAGGTAGGGGGAGATCGACGAGATCAATCTGCAAGCTCGATGGCATCTACTCCCGCCGTCATCACGCCGGCATCGGCCAAGATCTCCATCGCTGAAGGGGCTATGTTCTTCTTCGGATCCATGGTCTTCACCGCCGGGCCCAAGGGAGAGCTCTCCTTCAGCCGCAACGCCACCCCGGAGGAGTCCGCGCCACGACTCGACACTACTATAGACGGGATTGTCACCATCACCACTCTACCGACTACGCTCGCCAACAACTCGACGACCGTGACGGCCAACGCCGCCTTCCCAACTTCCGAGGAGAGCCCCCTCCCGCCTACACCGCCGACTGCCTTATCTACTCCACCTCCACCACGCAGGGCTCACGAGACACCCGCGGAACGAAGGCGGCGATGGGCCGCACGCCAGCTGTTGACGGTCCTTAAGTACCACTTTTGACCGTCAATTCCTACAGAAAATATTTGAAAAATAAACACCAAACATAGTTATAGGGTTTAATACTAATAAATTCCACGAGTGTTGGTGTTTTGAACTGTCTTGCAGGAAATGCCCGAAATAACACTAAGGGATTGAGATGGATCCGAATATATCATTATCATAACTTATCTCAAATTCCAATTCGGAGTACACCATTGCGTAGAGCTCGTCGAGACGATTCCGATGGACATATTATTCATATTATTTGGAGCTCGGGATAAAAAGATGCAAAAATCCCATTTATTATGCAGCGCTGACGTCATCGCTGACGTCAGCGCTGCCGACGTCAGCTCCGCAGGCGGGCAGGGGCCCACGCGGCAGCCAGGGAGCGGGCGCGTTTCCGCGTCCGCGCGCGCACGCGAGGCAAGCGGGCCGGAGGATGAGGACAGGTGGTGGCCTCGGAGTGGATCAGGCGCGGTTTTGCGCGGTTCAGCGCAGGGCTGCGGGCGGTTATTCTCCGAAGGCCGGTTTTCCTATGGTTTTGTCCGGTTTCCTTCCGGTTTTGACTGTTGCCGACGTACAGAAGCTCCAGAGGTGCGGTTTTGCTCCGGTTCGCAGGCATAGTGTCCGGTTTTGCTCCGGTTCTTCGTCCCACCGACGCCAGAAGACTTGGCTCGCGAATTCTGGGCGCTACCGACCTTCCCAGGGTCGGTTTAGGCGCCAGGTGGAGGGAAAAGAGAGATTGGAGCATCTCCACATCCCCAAGTCACTTCCTCCACTATAAATAGAAGGCTCCTCTCCCTCATTCAGGACACACAAGAAGTGAAGCAAGAGCTCCAAGTTCCAAATCCAATGTAGTGTTAGAATAGATGAGAGGTGAGGCGAGAGTCCGAGAGAAGCCGGGGATGTCGGCTCCTCTCTTCTTCTTGTTCCTCGGCGGGTGCGGCTCAGGTTTGAGTTTCATCCGGGTATTTTCTTAGTATTTTTTGATTATTATTTATTTAAGTTCAAGCTTTACTTTATTTACTCGTGGGCTCCTCGCTGTGATAGGTATCTTAGTACTTGCAAAGCTAAGATAGTATTCAATAGAACAGATGGATGTCTAATTATGTTGAATACCTTGGAGTGCGCCTAGTGCCACGGATTTGTAGTGGTAGCCCCAGGTGGTGACAGCCCTGACGGCCTACGTAGTCCACCACGTGAGCAGCACTAGAGAGTAGTAGGACCATTGCCTGGCTTGCCTTGCCCCCTTCTCATCCCTTTCCGGGCTTGGACGGTTGGGCGTCCCGAAGCAAGTAATACAGTAAATGACTTGCTATCTTTTGATTATCCAGAATACCTAGAAATAACCCTCTCTACCTTCTACACATTCATCACTTCTTTTGTCCTTGGTCGATCTTAACTTGTCACTAGTACACACACGTTCCCTATGGATTCGATACCCTGGAATACTCTCAGGTGAAAGCTACATCGGTATCCGTACGCTTGCGGATTTATCTGTGATCGTTAAAAATACCAACAAGCTTTCTGGCGCCGTTGCCGGGGAACGGTTGCTGTACTAGTGTCGAACCGAGTTCGCCCATGTATCCCCATCCATACCATCACATCATTTCATTTATTTTTACCATTCATTTTCATCACTACCCATCCATCATTCACATGAAAAAAAATTTGCAAGAGCATGTTCTTCGGTTGAGTTGTCCCTCGGGTATTTTTGGTCGCTAACCATTACAGGTTGAAACTGAAAAGAACGGCGGGCATACTATGCTTAAGAACATGAGAGCTGCATCATTTGCAAAACCTTGGTAAATTCTGGGTGATGGAACAAAACTCGAAGGAGGCCGACACACACTTGAATTTGTTGTCTAGTGACGCAAATCCAAGTGTGGGGGAGGTTTGTACTTATCTCATGACAAGTTCCATCAATGCCAAATTTTTATCTGTGGTTTATAGATGATGCTAGTTCATGTATCCTTTCTTGCTATTAAAAAAAAAACCCAAATGCCTGCCTGGAGGTAACCAGGCGTTATCCCTTGCATTTGCGTGCATTCATGTTGTGCATCATGTTTGTTTCGAATCATTCATGTTGAGTATCATTTGCAAACAAACTCTTGTGCCTTCTTGTTGAATGGGTGGCTCCTCGGCTTTGAACTGTATTCGGGTGCTTTGCCTAGTCTAGGTGGGTGACGAAATCTTTCTTCACCTGTCTATTCGGGTTCCTAGTCCAACTCATGCAGCCCCTATAGGGTCGGTTAATTGCAAGAATGTGGTTGGTAGACCGGTCGAATAGGGTTAAAGGGATTTGGCTCCCACCACGTCATTTAGAGATAAGGGTTGATCAGTCGCGCTTGAGAAACGCCAGGCCTCGAGTTTCTTGCAAATTGAATATCATGTTTTGAATTTCTCTCTTTTGGATTTTCCAATCACCCAGCATATTTGTTTCATTCATGCATGTTAAAGTAGTTGGCATGTTTGTTTTCCAATCATGATTGCATATAAAAAAAACTTTAGCCAGCGAGTTTCAGTGGGATTAAGACATCCGGGGTACATGCCATTGCGGCATTGCACCTCGGCTGTCCCCATATGGCTCCTGGCTCCGCCTTGCCTTGCATCCTTGGTTCATGTGCGTGCTTTTCATGAGAAAAGACGATTGTTGCGTGCTCGTGTTTTGCATTTGTGCCAGCTACTTGTTGGGATGATCCCAACATTAAGTGCGCACTTGCAATCCACAAGTGATCGCGTCACCTTTAATGATGTCATCAAGATCCAAGGAGCTACCGGAATGGAAATTCTAAACTCATCATCTAATGCCAGCGGTAAGTATGCTAAGGTAAGTGTCATGTCTTGCTTTTGACTTTAAACAAAGCCCTTCCGGGAGGCAACCCGAAGTTCACCATTTATTTACTCATGTTCATCTCCATTTGAAAAATGCTTTATCATGTTCTCATGCTTCATTTATCTATTCTAGTATGCTCTTGGTTGAATGTTCATGCGCAATGCATTCATAGACCTTTTAAATTAAGCGTGGTGCTTAGGTTAAAATAGTCTTCTTTAATCAAATAAGGCATGGTGTCAAGTTTGATTAATGAACCTTGGAGTAATGCTTTTATAGATATTGGTTGTATCTATGGACTAACCCCTGCAGGAAAGATTTCAAATTCGAACGGGTAAGTCATCAAGCTTGATTCATCTTGGAGATAGACCAAGGCATGGGATGCACTGCAACAATGTTGCATAACATACAAGGAGGTACATCACCTTTCAAAGGTTCACTGTGAGTGTATTGCAAAATCCCCTTGTGATCATGTTGATGCAATTCAGCCTTGTTTGAGTTGTGCTTAAAAGAAAATGGTGAAAATAAAGTTTGAAAAAAAAACATTTGAAAATAAAAAAAAATTGCAAACAGGATCTACGCTTAATATGTTAAAGACCAATCTGTTTTTAAGTGTGGATGTGAACAACTAACCCTATGGCAGTAATGATATATTCTCAATATAGTCCTTCGGGTATTTGTTGTCCACTAACTTGTTGCAGGGATGAATTGATGACTAAAGGGTGACGTGCATAACTTCAACATTCAACACCTTTAGTCACATGGAAGAAATTTGCACAATAAAGCAAGATGAAGAATGGAGAAATCTTCTAGCACCCTTAAGCTCAAATCTCGCATTCACCTGCAAGATTTCAGTTTGGGGAAGGTTCGCTAGGGAAGTATCCAAAATATTTTGTGCATTTATTCTCCTTTAATCTCCCTGCTAAGTTACCTTGCAAGATTTATTTGCCATGGAAAGAAACAAAAAATCCATAAAAATTTGCTTAACTGAAAAACACCAAAAAAAAATTTAAAGATCAGGCTCCCTGGTTTGTAAGGCCAGTAGAGCCGTTGTTTCGTTTCCACATTGTTTTGAATAAACGCAGGTACAAGATCAAGTGTGGGGGTCTTCTCAAGCTTCTTCACGTTCACACATTCGAGACCACCCACAACTGCGCCTCACAACATCGCATGGACCGACATCAAAAAGATCACGACGATCGGGCACCAGAAGGGATCGAACGAATTCTTCATCAACCCAAGGCCCTCTGGCATACCCCGTCTTCCACTTCGTCCAATGCGATGGTTTGCATGCCAATCCCTCACTCCTTCTCACTCATGAGTTTAAACATAATTTTAAGATGATCATTAAAATTAAACTCAAGTGAAACTTGTGCTCCTATGGTTCCTATGCTCATCCTTGATTGGCTTGCATATTCTTTATTCCTTGCACATACACCTGTTGCTTGTGATCATATATCTTTAGGAAAGCATGCTATCTAAATAGTTGATGAATGAGTTATGGTATGATGAGATGAATCTTGCTCTTTCTGTATAAAGTGCTTGGGATGTTTCTCTTGCGAAAGTTTTAAAACCATTATCCTTACAAAGCTCCTCAATGATGTCCCATTCCTACCAAAGCCATATGTTGCTCACAATGAAAACCTTATACATATGCTGCTTGTTATTACATTGAGCTTTGTCAAATTGTTGTGACCCTTGTAAGATACTCTTCATGCTTTTTTGATCAAGATCACGTACACTCCACATACATATGCTAAACTTCTACACTGGAAGTTAGCAATATCCATTCATCCACCAAATAAGTGCTCCATATGTTTTATGAATCTCTCTCCAAAGATCCTTTGCAAAAGAGATATGGGCTATAGAAAAATATTTTGGGCACATGAAGGCCCAAGGAAAAAAAAAGATAAAAAATATACATGCTCATAAAAGCATTGAGCATGGGAAAAAAAACGAAGAGAAAAAATAGAGAGATAGCCATGTTCTCAAAATAAATTCAAAGGAGAGAGATCATAAAAAAGGGTTCTCATACACTTTCCATTTTCCCACACACATGCACATCTTGATCAGATTGTATGAATAGTTTTCTTCTTGGATCCACTCTTTGATTTTGCAATATATGTGATACAAGTATGCTTTACCTTTACTCCTACCTTGAGTTCCACATAAGCCTTTTTAGAAGTAGGATAAAGGAAGGCAAATTAATGCCTTGGTGAGGAATAATACACATTGAGCGATTTGAGAGAATCAATTGAGGAGCTAGGTAAGATTTTTGTTTTTGAAAATTTATCAAACACCCAAGTTGCTTAACAGAGGAGTGGAGATGACTTGAATCAAAGCTATTCCATTTCTCAACCATCCAACATGACATGATAGACACGTCAAAATTCGCAAGTACAGGCATGTCTTGGAATAACTTATATGCTCGCATCATATCAAAAGGAGTTATTGTTCCACCTTAGTCTTTGAACTTTACTCGAGGACGAGCAAAGGCTAAGTGTGGGGGAGCTTGTTGACGGTCCTTAAGTACCACTTTTGACCGTCAATTCCTGCAGAAAATACTTGAAAAATAAACACCAAACATAGTTATAGGGTTTAATACTAATAAATTCCACG
This sequence comes from Alloteropsis semialata, assembly GCA_004135705.1. NCBI lineage: Eukaryota > Viridiplantae > Streptophyta > Magnoliopsida > Poales > Poaceae > Alloteropsis > Alloteropsis semialata. Next base: position 41,579,220 of record CM014274.1, read on the forward strand.
AGTGTTGGTGTTTTGAACTGTCTTGCAGGAAATGCACGAAATAACACTAAGGGATTGAGATGGATTCGAATATATCATTATCATAACTTATCTCAAATTCCAATTCAGAGTACACCATTGCGTAGAGCTCGTCGAGACGATTCCGATGGACATATTATTCATATTATTTGGAGCTCGGGATAAANCTGGGGGGCCCACGCGGCAGCCAGGGAGCGGGCGCGTTTCCGCGTCCGCGCGTGCACGCGAGGCAAGCGGGCCGGAGGATGAGGACAGGTGGTGGCCTCGGAGTGGATCAGGCATGGTTTTGCGCGGTTCAGCGCAGGGCTGCGGGCGGTTATTCTCCGAAGGCCGGTTTTCCTACGGTTTTGTCCGGTTTCCTTCCGGTTTTGACTGTTGCCGACGTACAGAAGCTCCAGAGGTGCGGTTTTGCTCCGATTCGCAGGCATAGTGTCCGGTTTTGCTCCGGTTCTTCGTCCCACCGACGCCAGAAGACTTGGCTCATGAATTCTGGGCGCTACCGACCTTCCCAGGGTCGGTTTAGGCGCCAGGT
>CM014274.1:41582886-41634938 GCA_004135705.1 Alloteropsis semialata
TGCGATGTCTTCTCCTACACATTCTTAGATACAATGATGAGATCCAAGGATTTGGCTAGTACAAGTGTACTAGCCAAATCAAAGCGAAGCATTTATTTATATTTTTTTCAAAGGTTTTTATCTTATTTTATTTTATTAATGATGAAGCATTTAATCACCAAAATTGAGGAATTCGATTTCATCAACTTCCTCCATCTTTTCAGGCTCAAAATAAACTTTTAAGCGGTGGCCATTTACCTTGAATATATTACCTGAGTCGTCCTGAAGAGTAATGGCTCCATGGGATGATGTGTCAATCACGTTGAATGGTCCTTCCCACTTGCTTCTAAGTTTACCATGGCCAAAAAGCTTCACTCTGGAGTTGAACATGAGGACTTTGTCTTCGGGTTTGAATTCTTTATGCTTAAGCCTCTTGTCATACCATCTTTTTGTTCTATCCTTATAGATCTTCGAATTGTGGTATGCTCTCTCCCTCCATTCCTCCAGCTCGGATATTTGCATCTTCCGGTTGTTTCCAGCGAGATGGAGGTCCATGTTCCATTTCTTGATAGCCCAGTGGGATCTGAACTCCAACTCAACTGGAAGATGGCATGTTTTACCATACACGAGCTGGTAGGGGGACATACCAATGGGTGTCTTGAATGCTGTGCGGTATGCCCACAATGCTTCAGGGAGTTTGTTCTTCCAGTTCTTTCCCATCTCATTGACGGTCTTTTGCAGAATATTTTTGATTTGTTTGTTAGATGTTTCTGCTTGACCGCTCGTTTGTGGGTGATAGGGTGTTGCCACATTATGGCGGATCCCAAAGTCTGCCAAGTATTGCCTGAAAGTCTTGTCGATGAAGTGGGATCCTCCATCACTTATCACCATTCGGGGCGTACCGAATCTAGGGAAGATGGTCTCATGGAACATCTTCTTGGCATGTTTGGAGTCGGCAGCCCGGCAAGGTAGTGCTTCTACCCACTTGGACACATAGTCCACAGCTACCAAGATGTACTCGCAGTCGTGAGATTTGGGGAATGGCCCCATGTAGTCGATGCCCCACACATCAAAGAGTTCAACTTGAAGGTTGCTTGTGAGGGGCATGGCATCTCTTTTGTTGATGTTGCCGTGCCGCTGACAACTATCACATCTTCTGATGAACTCTTTGGTGTCATCGTACATGGTTGGCCAGAAGAACCCACTTTGCCAAATTTTGGCATGGGTTCTGAATACTCCATAGTGTCCCCCATACTCAGATGAATGACATCTCTCTATGATCTTGGTGGCTTCAATCATTGGGACACACTTCCTTAGCAACCCATCAGCACAGACCCGATATAGGTATGGCTCATCCCACAAGTGGAAGCGGCTTTCATATTCCAACTTCTTCCTGTTTCCACCTGGGGGAACATAGCCTGCCACTATATAGTTTACGATATTCGCGTACCAAGGGTTATCATGCGTTACCTTAAGGAGTGTGTCATCCCTTAGGTAATCGTTGATGGGTAGATCATGTGTCTCCTCAACCTACAACCTGGATAGATGATCAGCTACCGAATTTTCTACTCCCTTTTTATCTCGGATTTCTAGATCGAACTCTTGGAGAAGAAGGATCCATTGGATGAGCCTAGGTTTAGCATCCTTCTTAGTGAGGAGGTATTTTAGTGCAGCATGGTCTGTGTAGATGATTACCTTTGCCCCCACTAAGTAGGATCTAAACTTATCTATCGCGAAGACCACAGCCAACAACTCTTTTTCAGTGGTGGCATAGTTCAGCTGGGCCCCGGTCAAGGTTTTGCTAGCATAGGAAATGGCGTGGTGCCTCTTGTCCTTGGTTTGGCCTAGGACAGCTCCTACGGCATAATCGCTAGCGTCGCACATGATTTCAAAGGGTAGCGCCCAGTCGGGTGGTTGAATGACTGGGGCCGAGATGAGTGCCTTCTTTAGGATTTGGAAGGCTTGATGGCACTCATCAGTGAAGATGAACTCCGCTTCTTTTGCTAGAAGATTGGTTAGGGGCCGGGCAATATGAGAGAAGTCTTTGATAAAACGCCGATAAAACCCGGCATGCCCTAGAAAGCTGCGGATTCCCTTCACATTCGTGGGAGGTGAAAGCTTCTCGATAACTTCAATTTTGGCCTTATCCACCTCTATGCCACGTTCGGACACCAAGTGTCCAAGCACTATTCCTTCCCGAACCATAAAATGGCATTTCTCCCAGTTCAGGATTAAGTGCTTTTCTTCACACCATTGTAAGACTTTGTCTAAATTCTCTAGACAATCTGTGAAGGATTTGCCATAGACGGAAAAGTCATCCATGAACACCTCCATGATTTTCTCAATCATGTTAGAGAAAATAGACATCATGCACCTTTGGAATGAGGCTGGGGCATTGCAAAGACCGAAGGACATCCTATGGTAAGCATATGTTCCATAAGGGCATGTGAAAGTGGTCTTACTTTGGTCATCCAGGTGTATGGGGATTTGGTGATATCCGGAGTATCCATCAAGGAAACAAAAGAAGGAGTGATTTGCAAGCCGTTCCAACATCTCATCGATGAAAGGCAATGGAAAATGATCCTTCTTAGTAGCCTTGTTGAGCCTCCGGTAATCGATACACATACGCCACCCGGTGACGGTGCGTTGAGGGATCAACTCATTTTTGTCGTTTTTCACCACTGTCATCCCTCCTTTCTTTGGTACCACTTGCACCGGACTCACCCACTCGCTGTATGGCACGGGATAAATAATCCCTGCATGAAGCAGCTTAAGGACTTCCTTTTTAACTACTTCTCGCATCGCGTTGTTCAACCTTCTTTCGGGTTCCCTCGAAGGTGTGGAATCGGGATCGGTCGGGATGCGATGAGTGCAAAGAGTAGGACTTATGCCCTTAAGATCATGGAGTGAATACCCCAGGACTGAACGATGTTTTTCTAAGACAGCAACAAGTAGATTGGATTCTTCTTCAGTGAGCTTGTCGCTGATGATAACCAGGGTTTGACGGTTACCATGGAGGAAAACATATTTTAGGCCTGGCGGAAGAGGTTTTAGCTCGATTGTGGGTGGTGACGATTGTTCCGTTATGTCCAGTTCAACGGGCTCGGCAATGACCTCTTCTTCTTGAGAGAAGTTTATTGCGTTGTCGTCCCAGTTTGGTTGGGCCATATCGGACAATGACACTCCCATAAGCTCTTCGATAGGGTCAGGAATAGGCATTGGCTCCACTATCGAATTATTTGCACGAGCTAAAGGAACGGTGTAGGTGGATTTTCCCAGTTGAATGGCTAGGCCTTCTGTAGGTAATTCTTGGAAGAGTTTCTCGATAGGCCTGCCGATAAGAATGGGTACGTCCGGACCGTCATAAACATGGAAGTCCAGGAAAACCTCGGCCTCATTGCAAACTACGGGGATCGTTCTAAGGATGCCGTAGCATTCCAACATGTTCCCATAAGGATCTTGCATAAGCTTTTGGGAACGGGATAAGGCCGTGTTGGGACAAAGTGTTTGGGCAATGGATTTTGAAATGACATTTATCCCAACGACTGGGTTGTAAAGGACATCCATTGTGACCCCCTGTATTTGATAAGAGTGAGGGATTAAGGGGCTGACGAGTCGGACTACCTCGGGCAATGTCTCTGCTTCCTTTAGCCATTCTCTACTCATAACCGCTGATAAGTATTTCAGATCTTCTATGGAAATAGGCTTATCGGATGGGGTACGATCTTGTTGGAGCAGAGATCTACATGCTCGGGGTTTAGGTTGAGTTGGTAAATTCGAGGCATTACCAAAATCTAAAAAAAGATCATCCTCGAATTCACCAATAAAGTCCATTGGATGAGTTTCCTCATCTTCTGGACTGTGGGATTTCCCCACGGGAGGCTCTTCTTTTACGGGCTCCGAAAGAGGAGTAGTCACGGGTGTAGGCTTGATAGATAGGACCTCTTGTTCTGGCTCGGGGATTTCTTCGACTTCTGGTTCGGGGAATTCATCAAAGATACCAGTGAAAGGGGTGTTCTCAAGTATTTTACCGAGGACAACTCTCCCTTCACTAGGTGTCAAATGAGTGAATGACCCACCTGAAGACGTGTCATGGATGACAGCGGATTCCTTGCTAATTCCTCGATGGAAATGCTGTAAAAGCATAGGTTCGGGGATAGCAAGGTCGGGACCAGACATGTTTAGATTTAAGAATCGGGCCCAGGCCGCTCCTAAGGTTTCTTTCTCCCTTTGCCGAAAGGTTAGGATTTCTACTCGGAGGTCTACTATTCGGGAAATCGGAAAGAAAGCTAGACAAAATTTGTCTCGCAATACTCCCCAATCTCCATTGGTACTACCTACGGTTTGAGCATACCATCGCTTGGCAATTCCCGTCAAAGAGAACGGGAAAAGCTTCCACTTTAGTGTTTCCTGCGACATGCCAGGAATGACAAGGCAGGAGCACACTTGCTCAAAACCGCGTAGGTGAGTGTATGGACTTTTCTCTTCTGCTCCAGAAAAAGATTGCTCCCGTACCATGGCTATGAGGGCGGGGCGAAGTTCATAGCCAGGTGTATGGATGGGCAATGATGAAGGTGGAGGCTCCAGATATTCGCCCTTTGGAGCCGAGTACTGATTGATAGGTGTTGATTCCATGGGGTAAGTGTAATGGTACGGATGGGGATACACGGACGAACTTGGTTCGAAACTAGTACAGTAACCGTTCCCCGGCAACGGCGCCAGAAAGCTTGTTGGTATTTTTTAACGATCACAGATGAATCCGCAAGCGTACAGATACCGTTGTAGCTTTCACCCGAGAGTATTCCAGGGTATCGAATCCACAGGGAACGTGTGTGTATTAGTTAAGAATTAAGAACGACCGAGGACAAGAGAAGGGATAATTATGTAGAAGGTAGAGAGGGTTATTTCTATGTATTCTGGATAATTAAGGATGAGCTTAAGTTGTTTACGATTTACTTGTTTCGGGACGCCCAACCGTCCTAGTCCGGAAAGGGATGCGAAGGGGACTAAGCAAGCCAAGCAATGGTCCTACTGACTCTAGTACTTCTCACGTGGTGGACTACGTAGGCCGTCAGGGCTGTCACCACCTGGGGCTACCACTACAAATCCGTGGCACTAGGCGCACTCCAAGGTATTCAAAAGACTATACACCACCTATACTCAATTAAATACTATCTTAGCTTTATAATTACTAAGACACTTATCACAGCAAGGAGCCCACAAGTATAAAGTAAAGCTTGAACTATATTAAATAAATATTAATCCAGAAATACAAGAGAAAATACCCGGATGTTACTCGAACCTGAGCCGCATCCGCTGAAGTACGAGAAGAAGGGAGGAAGCCGACAGCTCCGGCTTCTCCCCGGCTCGCACCTCAACTCTCACCTATTTCTACTAACTGGATAGAGCTTCGCTTGATCTTGTGCCTTCTCTGTGTGTCTTGGAGTGAAGGAGGGGGTCTCTATTTATAGGGGGAGCAAACTTGGGCATGTGGAGATTCCCCACTAGAAACTAGGGGGTACCCCTCCTTCCCTCGCGACATCTGGCAGCAAACCGACGTCCCTAGGGCGCCCACCGACGTTCTGGAGTCAGTGGGGGCGAAAACCGGAGAAAACCACGTAATCCTGGTCAAAAACCGGAGCAAAACCGGATCCCAGAAGACAAAACCACACGTCTGTACGTCGGTTGCAGCAGAAACCGGACAAAACCGTAGAAAAACCGCTCTTCGGAAATAAAACCAGAAAACCTCCGCCAAAACCGGCCGGTTTTCCTTCTCCCACCTGCGTCGACCCGCAAAATCGCGCGCGAGCTAACCTCTGCGCGCCACCTGTCCTGGGCGGAAACCGCCCGCGTACTCGCTCGGACGCCAGCATGACGCTCGGCCTGTTGGGCTCCCCGCGCTCGTGCTTCTGGGCCGGGCCGCCTCGGCTGGTAGCTGGGCCCCACCTGGCCGCGAGCTCCTGCGTGAATGCGGTCGAGCCGCGCCAGTGCGTGGGCCCGTGGCCCAGCTGCAGTTCTCCGCCTGGGAGAAGCCCAGTGCTGACGTCGGCAGCGCTGACGTCAGCGATGACGTCAGCGCTGCGTATTAAATTGGATTTTCGCATCTTTTTCTTCTGAGCTCCAAAAAATATGAAATATATATTCATTTCGATCGTCTCGACGAGCTCTAAGCAGTGGTGCCATCCAACTTGCCATTTGAGATAATTTGTAATAATGATATATTGGGATCTTTCTCAAGCCTACAGTGTGAATTCTTGCATGACAAGTTAAAACACCAAAACTTGTGGAAATATTTAGTAATAAACCCTACCACTATGTTTGGTGATTATATTTGACATATATTTGGCAGGAATTGACGGTCAAAAGTAGCACTTAAGGACCATCAACACCTATGTTATGGATGTGATCAGCCTTTACACCCACTCATATCCTAAAGGTTTACCCTCATATGCAATCTATGCCTAACACTAGGAATAGATCCGTTAGATTAGATGAAAAACCCTAGGTAGTTCATTGTCGATCCATGGATTGATAAACCTTGGATGTAATACTTTAAGGGAAAAGCTACGATGATCTGTGCGCTTGCGGTTCACAATTGGCGCGTCTATGGACCGTCAACAAGCTTTTCTGGCGCCGTTGCCGGGGATCGGCAACTCAAACCTTAGGGAGGTCTATCTAATTTTTTGGACTAACCCTAATTTTTATTATTGCATATAGCCTTGTTTTCTTGTTTCTGTCCTTGAAAGCAGGTGGAAATCTAGACATTAAGCTTGGGCTTTAACAAGTCCAATCTTGCTCTCACAAGTTGATGGCTACGTGAAGATCTGCTCTTTAGTGGTAGGTGCTAACTTTTGTTAGTGGCCCATCATCAAATCTCTGGAAGGTTGTTATTGAGACCAGTTTTTTGCCCTTGATCAGAGAAGTACTATGGAAGAAAATTAAAAAATATGAAGCTACATCAAGTCGTCTTTCCAACGCATCAAGAATCGCAATTTTTGGACATTGGTGCAAGGAGTTATGGTAAAATCTTTCAACACTACGCGTTCTGAAATCCGTTCGGGACAGAACGTAGTGCCAGAACAAAACAAGCATAACTCTTTCATCCAGAGTCTGTTTAAAGTGAATGAGCACTCGATGGAAAGGGAATTTGGTGCACATGGCAATGGAGTAGAAGTATGGTATATATTCTGCACTGGATGAAGAGTAATTCAATGAAGAAGAGGCAGCAGCAAACAACGGAGATGCTGATGACGATGTCAAGGGATGATTGGAGGTCCTTGAGCACAAAAGATGATGATTTGAAGTTGATCAAGACTGGAGGCAACAATATTAGAAGCACCATGACATCACCAATCTTCTCCAGTAGGATGCTGAAGAAGCTTCTAATTGAGTGATGCGACCAACGAAGGAAACCGCTCAAATCATCGACATAAAGAGCAAGAGCCCTCTACGATCCCGACACCTTGGGTAAAACAAGAACTATAGAGAAGACTCATCATTGGAGCCATGCTACTCGCTGGTGAATCAATAGTGATGACCTTGAGTCCTAAGGATGGACAACACGACGCTCCAAAGACCACAAGATCAAGATCATCAACATCTCTGGATCAATTCACAAGAAGGTATTGTTCACATCAAAGTCTACACAACCTCTGAAGAAAACAGTAGAATATTTTTGGATATTTAAAAGCCCCATGAAGTTTCAGTTCCAATGAATCAAGAATCAAGTCAATCGGAGATTCCTACAAGCGGTTATGATCAAAACATCGAAGGTCGTGCATTCTGAAATTTTCTGGACAGCACGCAGCGCTGAAGTAAAATTGGCATAACTCTCTTATTTGAACTCTGTTTAATATGAATGACCACTCGTTGGAAAGGTAATTTCATAAACTTTTCAATAGAGCTTTGGTATATGTTCTGTTGTGTATACAGGGAAAAATCCATGAATAAGAAGCAGGCACAATGTGATGAGAACAAGGTAGAGGAGATAACGATGACAACAATGAAGAGGAGCTTGGGCAATGCTTTCATCGAGCGTACATGATCAAATTCAGAAGCTAAGAACAAAATGAAGACCCCCAAGAACATTGGCATATGAAGACACAAGCCGGCTACATTCAATTCATGAAGATGTTAGAAGCAAATCACAATGGATTACAAAAGGCAACATCAAGCTGCATGGATACTTCGGATTCTCGCACGAAGGACCATGGCTTCGCATAAACATAATCAAGGTGAGAAGTCTAGCTCTATGACTTTAAATGAAGTGCTTTGCGGGAGGCAACCCCTTCTTTTGTTTATTATCTATATAAGATGACGGTCTATATTGTGCTCTTTAATCGAATCATCAAGTAACATTGTACCATTGCTCTAATAAATGCCACAACTTTATGTTGTATGATCTAAATGTTATTGAGGGAGCACTTTTTTATTTGATCTTGGAAAACTTGTAGACCCTTTTGTGTGCCTATTAGTGTTTAGTCTTTTTCTTTTGTGTCTTTTTAGAGAGAAATATGAGGTATGACACCACCCTTTGATTCTAAACTTGTGGCTAGTTGACTTAGGCTAACTTTTGTTTTGTTTTTAGACCACCATTCATGTCATGTCATTTTGTTCATCCACCTCATGTTGCACTTCATGCCATGTTGTTCTCACCCTTGCATTGCATTGCATGTTGTTTTGATCTAACCTTTTTGTTAAACCCACCTAAGCCTTCCTATAACCCCCGCCAAAAACGGGAGCCAACAAGGGTAGGATTGACTTGTGTTGATTTGTTTGCTACACCATTTGGATTAGCCAAGTCTATCTCTATTCCTTGTTCTAACTGAAAACTTTGACTAGCCTCCCCACGAGATCCTAAACCCTTAGAAAAATCTCTCTTACCTATAGCCATCCTAAAACCTTAGGTTTTGTTTTTCCACCCAATGAAACAACCTTTGTTTTTATTTTTGTTTTCAACCACCTTAGGTAGATTTTCTAAGCTTGACTTCTCTCTTCAAAATTCTTGTTTTAAGCCAAAAATATAGGATACCCATGAACCTTCCCCTAAGCCTCGTTAGCTAGGTTGTTCGGTTATTTTCGATGAATGATTTTCTTGTCGACGATGCTTCACTTCTTATGAAGTGGCCGGCCAAGCTTTGTCACTCTAAGCAATTACTCTTTGAATGGATTGGCTACGGACCAACATTGAAAGACCTTTCAAACCTTGCTAACTCTTTGCATTTGCAATTTGCATCCATTCCATTGTTCCATCATGCATTTGTTAGCTTGGTTCTCTCACAAAACTTAATGATGAATGCTTGCATATCCATGTCAATGCTTCACGGGGCATTTTCCATTTGCAATCTTGTGTAAACATGGTGTTTAGACATGATCACAGACCATCATCATTTAGTTTTGAGAGCCACGTTAGCATTTGCATTACATTGGTCGGTTTATAAGCTTTGCAATGCGCCTTATTTTTCTTGTGGAATTATTGACCTTGGGGTAGACATGTGTTTTAACCTTGGTTAATAGATCTTTATGACTATGGAGAGATTCGGCAACCTAGTTGTAAACATGTGTTTAGAACAAGGTGTGAACATTGTCTTTGTTTATATGCTTTCCTCTCATTTGCACATCCACTTTGCATCCACTCGACACCCACACTTTCGTTGGCATGATTAGGTTTTTTAAACTTTTTCGAGCGCTTGAATTCTTCGGCTTTAACATGGTGTTTAATCTGAGAGTTTCGGCAACATAGTAGTAAACATGGTGTTTAAAACTTTGTTTGATCTCTATCATGCTTTCCTCTCATTTGCATACTCACTTTGCACACACGCGCACCCATTAGGTTTTTATTTTTCTCTTTTACTAGGTTAATTATGCCACAAGTTAAGGTCTTAGGGATGTCATTGGTTGTTGGCTTTTGCTTATACTCCCGACCGTCACCCCGGGGGTAGATTGTGTGTCTCAAGTGTTTTGCAGGCATGAAGAAGGAATCCCATGAATTCGTGATCAAAGTTACAACCAAGACCGTTGACATCTCCGAAGATTGACAAGGACGCTGCTATTTCCATCAAAAATCTCCACACACTCAGAGCTGTACAAGGAACACAAAGTTGATATTCAAAAGCTCCATCAAATTCTTGTTCCAACGCATCCAAGATCAGTCAATTTGAAGACCCATACAAGGAGATACGACAAAAACATTGGGCGCTGCGCGTTCTGAAATCAGATCGGGACAGATTGCAGTGCTGGACTAAAAAAAGGCATAACTCTTTTGTTCAGAATCCGTTTTGGGCAAATGATGACTCTTTGGAAAGAGAAATTTGTGCACTTTGCAATGGAGCAGGGGTTCAGTACATATTCTGTTCTGGAATTAAAAGAAAAATTCGTGGAAGATGGGGCAGCAACGAAGGCAATAAGCAAGGAGGTGATAACGGTGCGAAAAATAATTGGGACCATGGCTTGATGGCAAGAAGAGGTTGAAGAAAGTTAAGAAGGTGATGAGGCCTAAAGATAATCTCTAAACACATGGCGGAAGGACTTCAAGAATCACATAACGGTTCACCATCTTAGCAACATGCTAAGCATGGAGGAGGACTTGTTGGACAAAAAGGAAAATGCCATATGGAGTACAATGATCGTGTTCACCATAAGATGCTCAAGATTTTTCTTCCATGCTAAGCACAATGCTTAAGCATGAGGGAAGCCGCGCTACACTCCACTACAAGCATCGAAAAGGACGGTAACTCTTCCTCAACCTTCTCTTTGTTCATCTACTTCTTAATGCTTGTATATATGTATGCCATCGACCATAGGTTAGAAACCTTTGTATATCTCTCTTGTTAATAACATGGCTACTAGGAGGACAACCTAGTTTTATTTTTGTTTTCAATAAATAATGATCACCACCACTTTGTGCTCACCAAGATGACATATTTTGAATGCCTTTGCTTATGGAAAGGTGATGAAAGTTGCCGCTTTGTTCTACCTACATGATATTGTATATGACTTGACTATTTGCTCTCTATAAAATGATCTTAAATTGACTAAATACCGGCTCTTTTATTTGTGGAGGTTAAATGACTAAACTCTAGACCCACATATCCCTTATGTTGCTCTTTGATTTAAGTTTACCGACGACCTTATGCCTTGTTTTGTTTTATTTAAAACGTGATTCTTATGCTATCTACATTCGTGAATCTCTTGCAAAGTTCTACCTACCAAAACCTTTACATATACATGATCTTTCATGATGAAACCCTTAGAATTGCAAACTTATATTTTGATGAGTTGGATTAAGATTGATTTCTATGGTTCGAGACTAAGAAGCTGGCCATTCCATTTTGCGTACCTTCCTTTTGCTAGCCTTTCTATCCATGTATTGTGAGTTTCTACACTGGAAACTTCACAAACTTCGCTGGATATCTACCCTAAACCCAAATATCTTTTTGTGATTACCTCCTTGACCACAACCCAATTTGAGTATGGTTTATCATCTCGAGGAAAATCTGGAGAATCAAGAGCTTGACACAAGGAGCATATATTTGGGAGGCATCAAAGAGTGCATAGAAGAAAGATTAGAAGAAATGGAGGTCCACAACAAGTGGGCTGGCTGGTTTCAACACCATGAGCCGACCGACCTACCCCTATCCTCCTCCAATGGCTTCAATATTCGATGAGAAGATACTCCCTGAAGATTCAAACCATTTTCCAAAAGATTGAGATGGATACTTACTCTAGCATTAGCCACCACTTCTATGCTCGAGGACGAGCAATCGTTTAAGCATGGGGGGAGGTGCTGAGTAAGTACTAATGATTGCTAGAAGTTCTAAGGAGCATAAAGAAAGAAAAGAAAAAAAGAAAAAATATGTGTTGAAAAAGGAAGAAAGGAAAGAAAAAAAGGATGTGAAATTAAGTGCTCCTTAAATGCTCCTTAGTTCTTTTTGCTTCATTAAATTCTCATAGTGCCTTAAAGATTATTCCATACTCAAATATTCCTACCATGTGCAATCCGATAACGAGGACTTCATTTGTGCCTCGAGATCATCCACTTGCCATTTACACATGTCCACCTATCTAAATGTGTGTGTTCCATCCCTCTCTCTTTCCAACATTTATTCTCCATGGCCTTTTTGTCTAGTCTCGGTAATTCCAATAAGATCTCTCTCTTAGTTTGACAGTATTTGAGATATAATGTTTTGCTAGGATTGTTTTTACCGACCAAGCTCCACATAAGCCTTCCACTTTCATATATGAGTAGAATAGGTTGAAAATAATCTAGTATAGGCTTGAGCGACTTGATGAGATGAGTGTTTCCATGAGCTTTTGCAAGAGAATCTCACTTATGTTGGATATGCATCTTTTCGAAAACTCTTCACAATGCAACAAGGTAAAGGTCTAAAGTTTGCTTAAGTTCAAGAGCATTGTATTTATTATTGTGGCTTGTTCTTTATTGCGAGTCTATCTTCCATAATGAAAAGTAGTCGGTCACAACTTGAACTTTAAATGCTAAACACTTGAGAGCAATGTGTCTTGTTGTGTATAACTAAGTGCAGAGAAAATATTGAAGGGCAATGCTGATTTCCTTGTTAAGCAAAGATCTTGGACTTACTTGAGGACGAGTAAGGTTTAAGCATGGGGGGATTGTTGATGCTCGTTAGAGGCACACTTTTAGTGCTATTTAAGTGGTGTTTTGGGACCAATTCATATACTAACCCGCCACTTGGCACTTGAAATAACCCCGTTTTCGCATATGCATGTATTTTTGGAGGATTTTGGTTTACGCAGGTTTTTGAGCTATAAATGAGCAATGCTCGTTGGAGACACACTTTTAGTGCTATTTAAGTGGTGTTTTGGGACCAATTCATATACTAACCCGCCACTTGGCACTTGAAATAACCCCGTTTTCGCATATGCATGTATTTTTGGAGGATTTTGGTTTACGCAGGTTTTTAAGCTATAAATGAGCACTTTTGGACAAAGACTGAGATCATGCATAAGAGCAGAAGAATGAAGGCCATGTGACTCGGATTTCGTTCGCTCTCATCTATGGTGCACCAACCTCCAAGAATATGGAAGGGCAAGGACTTGAAGATAAGGTCGGATGACTTCGGGATCAAGGCGAATCAGGCTCACATATGGAAAGCTATCAAGACCTAATCTTATCCCAAAGCAACCGACGTCAAATACCCACATGCATTGGCAAATCAATTCCTGGAGGATCTAGAAGCTTGCACGCGAAAGATGGGACCGAGGGGACACAAAAAAGCCTTGGGTCGACCGGCTTGGGGGGGCCAGGCCGATCGGCCTAGCATGTTTCTGCGCCGCCTCGACCTCCCCTTCGAGCTAGAGTTTTCTCGGACTATTTATAGCCCCGATGCCAGGAGCCACGCAGATCAATCCACCAGAACTCGGCGAAACCTAGGGCACACACCAAAAGGAGACGACGGCCGCCGCAAGTCCTCGAAGTTGTCTAGGGATGGCTTAGGCCTGCCCTAGCCGCCATGGCCTCCCTGCGTGGTTGTGCTATGACGGAGTTCATGAGCAAGTTGGAGTCATCAATGGTATGTATTCGGTGGTGATGATCCAAACACATCTATTATATGAGTAATGTTCTTCATGTCATCCGATATCTTAGCGACTTGATGCCTCCTTCTATGCTTTCTACCTATCATGAATATGTGTCGGCGATTCTTAATGACAACTTATTACTGCCAACAAAGATATAAAATGTGATAAAACAAATAGACATAGGGTTGATTACTAATGAATTCCATGAGTTTTGGTGCATATGTGCTTACAGGAATAAAGTGGCAAAAGAAGAGCTAAAGTGGGCCTAGGGCCAGGTCGCCCGACCTACCTTGGTCGGCCGACCTGGGTCCAGGCCCAGTGAGGTCCATTTTCAGCCCAACAACAACAAGCACACTCAGGAGTGATCAGGCACGTTGAAATCAAGACGGTGGAAATGAAGAATTGGGATTGGGCCACATGGCAAGCACATGGATTCATGGGCCCACATTCCTAACTTAACCGACACTTCTTCGCCATTACCCACCGGAAACCGACTAAAGGACCCACTGGCAAGAGACACTGACGAAGTGGGGCCGAGGGGCCACAGCCCAGGGTCGGCCGACCTACCCAGGTCGGCCGACCGAGCCGCGCGCCCGAATCGCCACCGCCTTCACCAGCAACTGTCAACCGTCTCCAGCAGTTCATCTGTGCCGTGGATCATCAAAGACGGTGAATCCAATGGTCGGTCGATCCCCCCTAGTCGGCCGACCTGGGCCCACCTCCGGACCGCCTCAACCGCTGCGAACCGACTCTTAACCGCCTCTCCAAGCTATAAGTAACTGAACTCGGGGCAGGGCTAATCATCATCGAGCAGAAGTGAAGATCCAAGGCGAAGCCCTCCTCATATCCAGAGTAGAAATAGGGAGAGAGTGAGGGAGAGTCTGGAGGAGTCCCGGCTTGTCAGCGACCCTCCACCTGTACCTCGACGGATGCGAGCTACTCAGTAAGTGTCTGGGATTCAACTAGTAATTAACTCTGAGTTATAGATAAGTTAAGTCTCTATTGTGCTTGTGGATTCGTTGCTTTATTTATAAAGTATTCTAATCTTTGATCAAGGTTAGGATAACTGATATTATCTTAGGTGTGGTGCTTAGGTGTATATCTGCCCTCGTTTGCCTCGTAGCCCCACGGATTAGTAGAGGTAGGCGGCAGGTGGTGACAGCCCTGTCCGTCCTTTGTAATCCTCCACGTACGGGTACGGCGTAGAGCTGTTGGCCGGCAATTTCCTAGAGGCCTAGGATACCCCGGTGCCTAAAGCAAGCATAGGAGAATTATCTTAACTATAATCAGAGCCTTAGTGCTAAGTTATCCTCTCTACCCAGCCTTTATATACACTCGATCGATCCGGCTCAGCTTTAGTGATTAGATACACTTTTATGTTCCCTGTGGATTCGATACCTGGTTTATTCATGGGTGAAAGCTACTTCGACAGCCGTGCGCTTGCGGACTTTCTGTTTGCCACCGCTGGTGTCAACAAGCTTTCTGGCGCCGTTGCCGGGGAATGGTAGCAGTTATCTAAGATCTAAGGTTGCCTGTATATCTTTTATTTTATATTTCTTTTCTGTTTTCTTTTTCCAACCATGAATTCCACCCAAATTCATGAGTTCTCTGCTCCAAAGGGCGAATTATTGGAGCCGCACCCCTCGTCAAATCCTATGTTAACCGATAGCTATGAACTTCGCCCTGCCTTCATAGCTATGGTCTAGGACATATCCTTCTCTGGAGGTGATGGTGAAAACCCATACCGTCACTTGCACGAATTCGAGTTGCTTTGCTCGTGTCTGGTCATATCAGGCATGACGCAGGCAACGATTAGATGGAAGCTCTTCCCGTTCGCTCTCAAATAGAGAGCGAGGAAGTGGTACGATCACACCGTTGCGCTAACGAACGGTGAATGGGAAAAGTTACGGGACAAGTTTTGTCTTGAATACTTTCCTGTTCACCGGATCTGTGCACTTCGGAAGGAGATCATCAACTTCCAGCAACGAGAGAAGGAAACGATCGCCAAAGCATGGGACCGATTCCAGGACTCATGTCTAACCGGAACAGATCTAGGCTTCCCAGACTACATGCTCATGCAGCAATTTTCGGTCTGGGTTGAATAGTGAAGATGCCCGGTACATAGACATAGCAGCCGGAGGTTCATTCTTACACATAACCCCGGGCAGAGCAAAAGAAGTCCTAGCGGCCATCCGAGAGAACTCTCCTGCGGACGCGACCGAGACTGAGCAAGAAGACTCACAGATAGAACCCATAGTCTTGCCCAGTCCAATTCCTGAGACCCCATCCGTTGAGGAAGAGGAAACTCAACCTCTCGGATTACCATTTGATTTCGAGGAAGATCTTTTTGAAGACTTTGGGAATACCTTGAACTACTCAATACAGAAGAAGCCTACGGTAAAGACCCCCTCCATCTATATGGAGAAAGAAATTTTGAACGAAACCG
Organism: Alloteropsis semialata; assembly: GCA_004135705.1. Taxonomy (NCBI): domain Eukaryota; kingdom Viridiplantae; phylum Streptophyta; class Magnoliopsida; order Poales; family Poaceae; genus Alloteropsis; species Alloteropsis semialata. The sequence goes on from CM014274.1 coordinate 41,598,869, forward strand.
TGAGGGAGCTGATCGCCATCCTAAACACCGAATGGTCGAACGAATCTGAGACTTCTTCCAAATTTATTCGGATTAACTCACCTTCGCAGACCATTCGAGGTTTCATAAGCAAGGTGGCCATAGACATTCCGTACAACCCAACCGTTGGGGCAAACATCATGTCCAGTTCTTTCGCGTACATCCTTGGACGTCGTAAAAAGATGGCCCCAACGTCAACACTTCTTAGAACACCCTCAGGTCGTATTCTCAAGAGTCTCGGCCTAGTACGAGATTTTCTCCTCTCTCACCACGGGATTGAGATGCCTCTAGACTTTTATGTCTTTGAGACATCAGATTTCGACCTCCTTATAGGACATCCCATCGAGGGCCTACTCCAGGATGTAACCTCGGAAGGAAACCTCCTAGCCAAGGTAGGAAGGAATATACTCACTATACCATTAGCTAGGGTTAAGAACTCCATAGTTGAACCTTTGACAGAACCTAACCCGGCTGAGGAAGTGAAATCCCTACAACATAGTGACCCATTTGAGTCATTCCTCGAAGAGAATGTTCACAATTTTATAGAGGAAGAGGATGACGCTTCTGAGCCGCTTGAAACCGAGGAGCCACCGAAGACACACGTAGAGCTAAAACCCTTGCTTGCTGGCCTTCGCTATGTCTTCCTAAATGAAGACCGGGACACCCCTGTCATCATTAGTGACAAGCTATCGCAGGACGAGAGTGATAGACTCATAAAGGTGCTTGAGAAACACCGCTCGGCGTTCGGGTACTCCCTCAAGGACTTGAAGGGAGTAAGCCCTGCACTCTGTACCCATCGCATTCCCATAGATCCAGCTTCTACACCTTCTAGGGAGCCTCAGCGTAGGCTAAATAATGCAATGAGGGAAGTCATAAAGAAGGAAGTTTTGAAACTTCTACACGCCGGGATCATCTATCTCGTCCCTCATAGTGAATGGGTCAGCCCTGTCCAAGTAGTACCCAAGAAGGGAGGTATGACCGTCGTAAGTAACGAGTAAAATGAGCTGATTTCTCAGCGTACCGTTACTGGGTGGCGGATGTGCATCGACTACCACCTTCTTAACAAGGCAACAAAGAAGGATCACTTCCCGCTCCCCTTCATCGATGAGATGTTGGAGAGACTCGCGAACCACTCCTTCTTCTATTTTCTTGACGGGTATTCCGGCTATCACCAGATTCCCATCCACCCCGATGATCAAGAAAAGACCACCTTCACTTGCCCCTATGGAACGTATGCATATCGTAGGATGTCATTCGGATTATGCAATGCGCCAGCATCGTTCCAAAGGTGCATGATGTCCATTTTCTCAGACATGATTGAAGAGATCATGGAAGTTTTCATGGATGATTTTTCAGTCTATGGAAAGACTTTCGACCATTGTCTGCAGAACTTAGACAAGGTACTACAAAGATGCCGACACAAGGACCTGGTGCTAAACTGGGAAAAGTGCCATTTCATGGTCCGAGAGGGAATAGTGTTGGGACACTTAGTGTCCGAACGGGGAATAGAGGTGGATAGAGCAAAAAGAGAAGTCATAGAAAAGCTTCCACCTCCCACCAATGTTAAAGGGATCCGCAGCTTCTTAGGTCATGCGGGGTTTTACCGGCGCTTTATCAGAGATTTTTCCCAGATAGCCAGGCCCCTCACTAGCCTTTTAGCCAAGGACGTGCCCTTTGACTTCGATGATGAGTGTTTACATGCTTTCGCCATTTTAAAGAACGCTCTCATCTCAGCACCAGTCATTCAACCCCCTGATTGGACGCTACCCTTTGAGATTATGTGTGATGCCAGTGATTATGCTGTTGGTGCTGTCCTCGGACAGACCAAAAATAAGAATCATCATGCTATCTCGTATGCTAGTAAAACTTTGACAGGAGCTCAACTTAACTATGCTACCACTGAAAAAGAGCTCTTGGCAGTAGTTTTTGCTATAGACAAGTTTAGATCTTACTTGGTAGGAGCTAAGGTGATTGTCTACACCGATCACGCTGCTTTGAAATATTTGCTTACCAAGAAAGATGCTAAACCACGCCTTATCCGCTGGATTCTCTTACTCCAAGAATTTGATTTAGAAATTAAAGATAAAAAGGGAGTAGAGAATTCAGTAGCAGATCATTTGTCGCGTATGCAGTTTACTGACATGCAGGATCTACCGATAAATGATTTTCTACGTGACGACACCCTACTCAAGGTGACCGCCTCCGACCCCTGGTATGCAAATATTGTGAACTTTATGGTTGCAGGATATGTACCGCCAGGGGAGAACAAGAGAAGGCTGATCTACGAGAGTAGACTCCATCTATGGGACGAACCATACCTGTACAGGGTATGTTCAGATGGCATGCTCAGGCGATGTGCACCAACAAATGAAGCAAGGAAGATCCTTGAGCAGTGCCATGCAGCCCCATATGGAGGTCACTACGGGGCGTTCCGGACAAGGTCAAAGATCTGGCAGAGTGGATTCTACTAGCCCACAATGTATGAGGATACAAAAGAGTTCATTCGACGATGTCAGCAGTGCCAGAAACATAGAGGGATCACCGCAAGAGATGCAATGCCACTCACAAACAACTTACAAGTTGAGCTGTTTGATGTGTGGGGCATTGAATTCATGGGACCCTTTGTCAAATCCTATGACAGTGAGTACATCCTGGTGGCAGTGGACTATGTCTCGAAGTGGGTTGAAGCAATGCCATGTCGAGCCGCTGACTCTAAACACGCGCGAAAGATGTTCCATGAGATCATCTTTCCACGTTTTGGAACTCCCAGGATGGTGATCAGTGATGGAGGGTCGCACTTCATCGACAAGACCTTCCAGAAATTTCTAGTAGAACTGGGGGCAAAGCACAATATAGCTACACCGTACCACCCCCAGACAAGTGGTCAAGCAGAAACATCGAACAAACAGATCAAGAACATTCTGCAGAAGACCGTGACAGAAATGGGCAAAGGATGGAAGAGCAAGTTACCAGATGCTCTATGGGCCTACCGAACGGCGTATAAAACGCCGATCGGGATGTCCCCATACCAGCTGGTTTACGGCAAGACTTGCCATTTACCAGTTGAGCTCGAACATCGGGCGCACTGGGCCATAAGAAAGTGGAACATGGATTTGCCAGTAGCCGAGCATATGAGAAGGATGCAACTATCAGAACTAGCAGAGTGGAGAGACAAAGCATACCACAGTGCCAGAATCTACAAGGACAGAACCAAGAGATGGCACGACAAGAGGATCAAGGTGAAGGAGTTCCACCCCGGGGATAAGGTATTACTCTTTAATTCCAGGGTGAAGCTCTTTGGGCATGGAAAACTTCGAAGCAAATGGGAAGGACCATTTGTTGTGGTGGAGACTTCGTCGCATGGGGCAATCACACTCCAAGATGATGAAGGTAACCTCTTCAAGGTAAATGGTCAACGTTTAAAAGTTTTCTTTGAACCTGATAAAGTAGATGAGGAATTGGACGTGATCAATTTGGTCATGGATGATTCCCATTTATAATTACACCTTATGTTAAATCCTTAACCCCTAGCACGTGAATGCACACATTCTGGGGTTTAGTGGACCTGTCACGTAGTGCACAAAGAAGAAGAGGGCGACCGGGCTCAAGGCCTGGTCGGCCGACCTGACCAGCTCGGCCGACTTGATCCTAAGCCCGATCGGCCCTATCTTCTGCCAACGTTCTACTCTAACGTCTCTGAAGCCGTTCTGCGGTGGATGAGCGATTCTAACTCTGATTGATCCGAGAAGAGGGTTAGCCTATCTTTAAATTTTCACCCATCCTCTTCTTCCCTCTCATCTGAGTTCTTCCTCGCCCCCATTCTGAAATCACCAAGCCACACCTCCCAATTCTCCATCAATGGCCGAAAAAAGCCACCCCAAATCCCGATCAACCTTTGATCTGGATGGAGAGCCCACTCCGGCCAACCAATTGGTGCCCACCAACCTGGAGCAAGCCATGGCCGTGGTTGTCACCCCTCTGGCCAGCATCCCGCCAGAGGAGGACGCGAGAGGCCGCACCAGGGGGTCGGCCGATGTGCTTGGTCGGCCGACCGGCCCTGGTGGCCCCTCACGTTCTCGCTCGGCGGCACGGTCTCAATCCCCGAGAAGGACCCAAAGGCGTGATGCACGGGCATCAAGCCCGTACAGAAGGCCGACGACGGGGCAATTGACCCCAAAGAAGACACCGGCGGTCGATCCAATCAAGGGGGATGGACTCCCCAAGCTTTAACCAGGGGAGAAGCTGAAGGAGGTGGTCAGGAACAAGTGGGAGGACGTCGTGGCGTATCATTATACGTCCGATGTGTCCATCTACTCTCCTGCCAGCACCTCGGAGCCACGTTTCCGGGTCTTCGGGGAAATGAAACCCGGAGGTGGCTATGGTAAGGGGCTGTTCCCTCCCCTCACACCTGAGGAGAGGAAGGAGTTGGAGGAGTCGGTGGAATCTTCACCCGCCGGCAAGATCAAGAGGCATATCAAGCCTCCTCCAATTCGCAGGCCTGGGGGCCAATATGAGAGTGATGATGAAGAGAAGGTCCCCAAGGCACCCTCCAATGCTGAGTTGCTAGAGTTGATTAATCAACTCGGTCGTGACTATGCAAAGTTGGAGAAGAAGTTCGCTGAAGAGCGACTTGAGCGCATAAGTCTTCAAGACGACTTTGATATGCTTCGCAAATCAACAGCCGTGAAACTTAAGCGCTATGCCAAGGCTGCTGGGGATGAAAATCTCTATAATGCGCCCTAGATGCCCTAGGCCTTGGATTAGGATAGGTACATTAGTTTCCCTTCTATTCATTTATTTCATTTATTTCTTTTGATTATCATGTAATGTGCCTCTGGATTGATGAATAAAATAAAGTGTTTAGCATATTAGGATTGTATTTCCTTTTTTGTTTCCACTTGTTGTGAGTGAAAGGTACAAGTGTGAGGGAAATCGCAACGGGAAACAGAGCGATCCAACGCGAAACAGAGAACATCAGAACGCAACAGAGCAGCACGAGAAAGATCTGAACTAGGGGAGTCACCCCCAGGTCGCCCGACCCCACCAGATCGGCCGACCTGGCCTGGGTCCCACCTGACCTCTGTTTCCTCCTGCACGCTGGTTTGGTCATCCTAAACTCTGTTTCAGTTGAATATTTGCAGAACCTGATCAAGAAATTTAAAAACTTAGTAAAATCAACCCTTTGCATCTCACCATCACTTGGAAGTTCTTATTAACTTACATATATTTTATTCCCTGTACCTTTTGGCTTGTGGAAATCCTCATATTTATAGGAACTCATGTCAACTAGGTTATTGCATTTTGAGATATGGCTTTAATATGAAAGATACCTTTACTATTTGAGTACTTGGAATTTATGAAAAGTTTTAAAACTTTGTACCTTGCTATGCTCCTCATGGGTTTGAGAGACAAACACTTACAAATATGATCAAACGTTATCTTTGAACTTTGAGTTGTTTCAAGTCTTGTGACCCGTATTAGAGATATTTCATGTTTTTAAAGTCAAGATCACGTACACTCCACCATAAAAGTTAAATCCTTACACTGAGGATGAAGCAAAACATGCCTTTGTCCATGAAATAAATACTCCTGAAGAATGACCCTTCTTCCCAAAATTAAGATAGAAAGAAGATATGGGCTAAATGCATAGAAAAAAAATAAAGAGAAGAAAAAGACTCATGCTAAAAGAGCATTGAGTAGGAAAAAAAAAGAGAGAGAGTGCAATAGCCCATATCCAAAAAAAAGAGAAAGGGAAGAAAGGTCAAGACAAGGGAGTATCATTACATGTCCACCTCATATCACACACATGCACATCTTGACTTGATTACATGACTTGTCTCTGATTTGGATCCAATCCTTGGAATGACAACATAAGTGAGAAAAGGTATGTATCTTAAGAGCTCCACTTATGAAGTTCTATTTTGGAGAGTATGAGTGTTGTCTAGCTACCATATTTATTCAGAGAGGAACCCTTTGAGGAGCAAGGCATAGGTTTTCTTTGCAAAATTTCAAAACCCCAAGTACTTGAGAGTGAAGTGTATCATGTCATAGAAAATGCTGTTCCTTCCTGCAATAACTCAAGAAGACATGATAGCCACTCATATAATTCCACTAAGCCTGAATATTTGGGAATAACCTATATGTTTGTTAATGATCTCCATGATGAACCTTAGACTTTACTCGAGGATGAGTAAAGGATAAGTGTGGGGGAGCTTGTTGGCGATTCTTAACGACAACTTATTACTGCCAACAAAGATATAAAATGTGATAAAAAATAGACATAGGGTTGATTACTAATGAATTCCATGAGTTTTGGTGCATATGTGCTTACAGGAATAAAGTGGCAAAAGAAGAGCTAAAGTGGGCCCAGGGCCAGGTCGCCCGACCTACCTTGGTCGGCCGACCTGGGTCCAGGCCCAGTGAGGTCCATTTTCAGCCCAACAACAACAAGCACACTCAGGAGTGATCAGGCACGTTGAAATTAAGACGGTGGAAATGAAGAATTGGGATTGGGCCACATGGCAAGCACATGGATTCATGGGCCCACATTCCTAACTTCACCGACACATCTTCGCCATTACCCACCGGAAACCGACTAAAGGACCCACTGGCAAGAGACACTGACGAAGTGGGGCCGAGGGGCCACAGCCCAGGGTCGGCCGACCTACCCAGGTCGGCCGACCGAGCCGCGCGCCCGAATCGCCACCGCCTTCACCAGCAACTGTCAACCGTCTCCAGCAGTTCATCTGTGCCATGGATCATCAAAGACGGTGAATCCAATGGTCGGCTGATCCCCCCTAGTCGGCCGACCTGGGCCCACCTCCGGACCGCCTCAACCGCTGCAACTGACTCTTAACCGCCTCTCCAAGCTATAAGTAGCTGAACTCGGGGCAGGGCTAATCATCATCGAGCAGAAGTGAAGATCCAAGGCGAAGCCCTCCTCATATCCAGAGTAGAAATAGGGAGAGAGTGAGGGAGAGTCTGGAGGAGTCCCGGCTTGTCGGTGACCCTCCACCTGTACCTCGACGGATGCGAGCTACTCAGTAAGTATCCGGGATTCAACTAGTAATTAAGTCTGAGTTATAGATAAGTTAAGTCTCTATTGTGCTTGTGGATTCGTTGCTTTATTTATAAAGTATTCTAATCTTTGATCAAGGTTAGGATAGCTGATATTATCTTAGGCGTGGTGCTTAGGTGTATATCTGCCCTCGTTTGCCTCGTAGCCCCACGTATTAGTAGAGGTAGGCGGCAGGTGGTGACAGCCCTGTCCGTCCTTTGTAATCCTCCACGTACGGGTACGGCGTAGATCTGTTGGCCGGCAACTTCCTAGAGGCCTAGGATACCCCGGTGCCTAAAGCAAGCATAGGAGAATTATCTTAACTATAATCAGAGCCTTAGTGCTAAGTTATCCTCTCTACCCAGCCTTTATATACACTCGATCGATCCGGCTCAGCTTTAGTGATTAGATACACTTTTACGTTCCATGTGGATTCGATACCTGGTTTATTCACGGGTGAAAGCTACTTCGACAGCCGTGCGCTTGCGGACTTTCTGTTTGCCACCGCTGGTGTCAACAATATGATTGTTCCTTATTCTAATACATGTTTAGACTATATAGCATGCTTTATGTAATCATGGTGATTAGATCTAGTATGTCGACCCTTCATGATATCTAGACATGTTCACTTGTGGACGTGCCCTTGTACTAACCACGCCGATAGGGAGCATCGTGACAGGGTGTGATCCCATGTAGGGTGGCGTCCTCGGGAGGTTGACCGGAGGTAAGAGTTTAAAGACGGCTCTAGATGAGATACGTGATGCGCTTATTCTTATTTGCTATAACTACAACTAGAAGACGATAGGCCCGCTTATCCTTTGGTTGCTCTTTATCTTTGCCTATGTTATGAACCTTTACACCCACTCATATCCTAAAGGTTTACCCTCATATGCAATCTATGCCTAACGCTAGGAATAGATCCGTTAGATTAGATGGAAAACTCTAGGTAGTTCGTTGTCGATCCACGGATTGATAAACCTTAGATGGAATACTCTAAGGGAAAAGCTACGATGATCCGTGCGCTTGCGGTTCACAATTGACGCGTCTATGGACCGTCAACACTCTCCTATTTAAGCCTCATGTCATATTTTTCCTACACTTGCAGAGTACAATTCGTTGTACTCACGCCTCCTTTCACCCCCTGCTATCCCCCCTCAGACCAGGGGCCATGTGGAGTTTGTTGAAGATGAAGGTGACGACTTCGATTCCGATGCTCCGTTCTAGTCTGTTGTGCCCCCCCCGTCAGCTGTTTGTGGCGATGGAGACTCATTCCGCTGAACTCTAAAGACCTCGATATATTTATGTAATTTTCTTTTAGACCTCGGGTCATTTCGTAATGATGTTTATCAATTATGTAATTACTTTTGGCATTGATTCACTTCTAAAGTAGGCACATGTATGAGTTAACTGATCCTGGCATACATGTGATTGCATTCAATTTTGTTTATAAAATCGGGTGTGACAGTCATCAGATCCTTTGCGTATCCACCTCTAGGGAAAAGCCTACATAACCCCTAACGTATTGGGGGTCCATCATATCACTCTCTGAACTATAAAACCGGGTATTTAACCCCCTGACCTTTGCAAAACCATTTAAATGGCCCCTTGAGGTGGTTTTGCTGAGTGGTTTTGTCGCGCTAGCATGCCTAGGTAAACTAACATGCTTATGTGGACTGACTTACATGTGGAGTGATACACCAACGTATCCCCGTAAATTCTAAAACTATTTATATTTCCCGTAGCACTCAACGACAAAAAAAAAAGATAGAAAAAGACCATGCCATCCCTTTCGTTATGAAGCAACGGCAGACACACATGCCCTCCAGTTAAAAGTTCTTTGCCGCCTCCACCAGAACATGCCGCACGCACTACTCCCCAGGGACTGGAGTTGTACTCCAATCGCGCGTCGGCTATGGGTCCGATCCTCTCCGTGAGGCGCCAAGTAGCAGAACCGGTCGTGCCCGACCTCGAGCTTGCTGGCATTGTTGGACGCAATCGAATCGAATAAATTAGGCATCATTAATCGTGGGCTGTAATCGAATCAAAGCTAAGACCTAATATAGCAAGAGGCACCTAAACCTTGTTTAGGTGCCAATTAGATGAACTAAATATGGGCTAATTTTAAAACTAATTCCATAAATCATGTCTAATTGATGAGTAGAATATATTAGTCCTAATTAGCTCTTAATTAGTCCATATTTACTATAGTATTACATGGGCTAAATAAGACTTAATTAGGACTAATAGATTCTACTCATCAATTAGACATGACTTATACAATTAGTTTTAAAATTAGCCCATATTTAATTTATCTAATTGTCAGCTAAATATGGTGCTAATTTTTAGCACCTTGGATCCAAACAGCCCATTAAGTGGGCTGAATGCTGAGGTGGAGATGAGAGAAAACGAGAGAGCAAGTTTACAGTCTGCTCAGACACAAATACCAAGAAATTATGTGAGAGTGACAAAAGGGCCATATATTAATAGTGAAGACTTAACCACTATATAGATAGACTAATAAATGGGCTGCAAACATCCATACAACCAACAACAGGCTGTATTATTAGGCCATGGCGAGTGATGAAGGAGGATGCGCGAGGCCCAGCTAGCTGACAAGCAGAGCTCCACGAAAATGGCGATACGAGCGGTCATGGGCAGAGGGGAGAAAAATAGAGGAGGAACAAGATGGACCTGACTTGCCCACTTACAAGCGGGACCCACGTGTGAGTTGGTCCATGTCAGCATCTCAGTCCACCTCGGCATGCCAGTGTGGCAAAACCACTAAGCAAAACCACTAGAGGGGGTCATTTAATCATGTTTTGCAAAGCTCAGGTGGTTAAAAACCCGGTTTCATAGTTAAGGGGTGACGCAGACGGATGTTGAAATGCTAGGGGGTCATGTAGACTTTTTCCTCCACCTCTAGTTGTCCGCATTTTCACACCCATTACAAGTATCGCCATCAACTCCTAAAGGAAACACAAAGAACATGTATCCACCATAGGTACTCCATAGGATGTGCGCAAGTACACATCTGAAGCCCTAGATACGAAGATTGAGATAATTTATCAACCCTGCAAGGTTACCCAAAACAATGTTTCTTTCCCAGCTTTTTGCCTCAATGAAACGACCCAAATTCTTATTTCTAAGAATCTGATTCCCTGTACCATTGTGTTAGTCCCATACTTGCAGAACTCATTCCATCACAATATCACATCCATACTTCGATAAATAACATATAAATGTCTTACATAGGTGGATAACTTAGGAAGTACGATTATTACAAGCCTCTTGGGCTAATGCGACACTATGAAAGCTAGCCGATGCGATAACTATTCTTCAATCTTGACGATCATCTCCCACATGCTCTTCTCGTTGAGCATAGCAGCAACCTGTTGGGATGGCAGCTGAAGCCAATGAACCCAAGCAACGGTTGAAACTGAATGACTGGGACAAGCAACAATTTATTACTTATCAACAGTATTCCTGGAATCAACAACCTTTACATGGAGGGGAGGGGTCCCCTTTTATAGGGAGACCAAGGGTCTTTACATTCCCATTATACCCCTGAGATCAGGCATCATCCTCTAGACTATACAATACAAATTGCCTATGGACACTTTGGTACATTTACTCCTCTCAATGTGAATGCGTAGACTTGTGGTTCCGTGTTTGACTTGGCTTGGACTTGGTCTCCTTGGACTCGGTCCATGTCTGCTTCGCCCGCTTTCAAAGGCTCGGTAGCTCCTGGAATTGGCTTCTTCTGAGTCGAGGTGACCCTAAGCCACTTCCCAGCGTCCAGGAAGCCGATGGCTCTTGCAAGAACCTGCAGTTTAGAGTGAACCGAAGCTTGCCGTTAACTTATTCATAGCTTTTGACATTCAGCAGTATCAATACTTCACCGAATTGGCTTCTAACTTGATTCCGATAACATCGCATTGGCTTCCTGCAACACGATTACCGAAGCCGATTGGCTTCCGCATATAGCGGGGTGAGATTACCGAAGCCGATTGGCTTTCGTACGCAGCCAGACTTGACGAGCGAAGCCGATTGGCTTTCGCATATAGCAAGATGTGCTCACCGAAGCCGATTGGCCTTTGTATGCATCGAGAAAAGCCGACCGAAGCCGAATTAGAGACCTGTGGAGCAAGACAAAAGCTAAATTGGCTCTATCTCTTTCGTTCATTGCTGTCCTTACGCGTGAGATGAAGCAAAACAAGTAGAAGGCGTTTGTCGGCGAGCCAAATCCCCAACACAACCTTAGCCGTACCAGCCATCAGTGTTGTTGTCGTACTCAGATTCGTAACCTGCTTCATCATAAGCTATCCCCAAGGAATGGAACAATTTTATGTTACCATCCGTAATGTAAGCTTTAAGGTGACCTAATACTAGTATAAGAAATATCAAGGATATGCTTAAGGTTATTCCTATGCAAGCAGCATCTTCATCCCAAAACCAATCTCACAACAACACCACGAGCAATCATGACGCAACAGGTTCCTGTCTCCAAGTGATCTTCCGCTCAACACTCTCTAGGCAATGCGAAAGCTTCCACCCTTCGCATCTCAACTACCCGAGGCAGGCTTAGAACTGGAGGCGAGGTAGAAATCCCTAAAACAATGGCGGAAAGGAAGGTGGCAAGGTCGTCCTTGACCGTGGACACGACTTTACGTAAACATTATACTCTGCAGAGTTTGTATATCTGGAATGTCACACCCGGATTTACGAATAAACCTGAATGCTACTATATGTGTACCCAGGAAGTCCAACACACACATATAGCCTTAGAATAACAGAATATCAAAGTAATTCCAGTGCTCGAATACAAAAGAATAGCATCTCAAATTATTACAAATAAGACTCAAGTCTTTAATCAAAGTTTACGCATACGAAAGAAAACTCTCATGGCGCCAATAACTCCACAAGAACACTGACTGGTTGACAGCTGCCTAGAAGTCTGGAAAATCTTCAGGGAACTCCACAACTCCTTCAGGTTCATCTGATTACCCATCCGGGATTTTGTTGAATAATGCAAGTGTAAGTAAACCATCTTACTTAACAAATATAACACGAGGGATGAAGGCTTAAAAGGCTAGACACGGTTTAACTACGGTAAGCACTTTTAGTTGAGCAATTTTAACATTAAACCAAGTTACTACAGTGTAATAGGTAATTCCCATTTATAACCCAAATTAAGAGTGTAGAATAATGTCATTATGTCATCTTCATACCATTACCAATTTTAATTAAACATCACCGGGGTAAAAATCACCATTCTCAAAGGATCCAGGCCACTCGTAACCGTGAGCACGGCTGTTATAACAGTTTTACACTCTGCAGAGGTTGTACACTTTCCCCACTGGTCGCGTAAAGTTCAGAAGAACTGTAACCCAACCATGCAGTGCTAGCCAGGCACATTCATCACACTACCTTTGGTGTGACTGCATAGGGACGCTACGAGACCTTCCAAAAGTCCCCCTAATAGCCAAGGACCGCTAAGGTTTCAACATAGGCACATGAACCCATCCCCGGGATCAACAAACACCCATGGCGCAACGTGAGTGGTTGACGGCGTTCAGGGCGCAACGTGAACAACAATGCCTATGGACATCAGGGCGCAACGTGAGTCCGTACCCAAGCAGATCAAGCTCACACTTAAACCACGGATCCCCTCTTGCGCCTTTCGGTAACCATCAACTAATTAGAGTTGTACTTTTTACTTAGCCAAGACCAGAGCCCATTGATTCCCATGGTTGTACTGTTTTCCCGGGTTGCTACTTTAAGATAGACCATAACAAGTGATGCCCAGAACAAAGCACACAGCATATGTTCTGGTTAAAAAGGTTGTTTAGGACAAAGCACACAGCACATGTCCCAATTAATTGAGTTGCCTATAACAAAGCACACAGCACATGTTCCAGATCATAAGTTGTCCAGAATAAAGCACATAGCACATATTCCAGAACAGGGGTTGCCGAGAACAAAGCACACAGCACATGTTTCAGCTTCCTAACCATGTTGCTAAAAAGCAAGTTTTAACATTCCTCATTTGTATAAGTAACAGGTTCCATTGTTCAGCGATATCAAGTAGCATAGCCTAGCTCAACAATACCCTTCAATGCATAACCCGGTTGAACAAGAAAGTAAGTCTCAAAGATACTAGGGATATCCTAAACAGATTAACTCATGCATGAATGTAAGTGATTAATAGTGTGTATAGGTATCAAGGAATTCTCATGTTATACTTGCCATCCTCTTGGCACTGCAGCTGCTGCTCTTGCTCTTCAAAGTGTTGCTCGAAAGACGGCTCGAACAGCTCACCGACTAGACACGATCAACAATCACCAACACACAATCCAGACAAGCCAGTACATGCAATTCAAGTGAAATAAATTAGAACAGTACACCAAACAATTCAAACAGTGGCTAAAAAGCTAATAAAACTATTCTACGCATTACTACGAACACATGAGCGCAAGAATCACTGAAATCGGAGTTAAAACGCATAATCTAGGGCTAAAACAAGGTCTAAGGGCTTAACTGCAATTAATATAACTTCCTAAGGGCTGATCAGTAAGAAACCGAGGGTATAGATATAAATAAAGGTCAAGTACAGGGTCTAATGGGCGAAAAGCAGGCTCTGGACGGCGGGTTCTAATTTACGAAAACTCAGGGTTAAAACAATAAGAAAACAGGACCTGTACGTAAATACTTTTCAAAGCCTTAGGACTGCGGGTTAATTATGTAAAAAACCAGGGGGCTCTTAATCAAAAGGGGCGAAAGGGTAAGCTGGATCTAATCTGGGCCACCGGTTTCGGATCGAACGGTCCGGATCGGATCCGTCAGCCCGACTCACCGGCGACGAGGGAGAGGCGATGGCGGTGGCTGTCCGGCGGCGGCGGGTCGCCGGAGTTGAGGGTTTTAGGGGCTGCGGAGCACGGTTTGGCACACGGGTTGGACCGGGAAGAAGAGTGGAACATTGGTATGCTCACCAGAGGGTCGGAATCGGGGATTGGGCGGCGGAGCGGGCGCGCGACGGTGGACGGCGGACGGCGGCTCGGCGTCGCGGTGCGGGCGGTGCTCCGGGCCCGGGCTTGCGGCGTCGGAGTAGCTCCTGGAGGTACCTACGTGCGTGAGAGAGAGGTCAAGGGCGAGCGGGGGCCTCCGGGAGCTCGGGAAACGGGGCGTAGGCGGGGGCTAGGGCTTCTTTTATAGAGGGGAGGGGCGCGGATATGCTCGGGGGAGTCCGTGGCGGCCACGGCAACGGCCCCCGTGGAGCGCGCGCGGCGGTTGCGGGAGCTCGGCTCGGCCGGACTCGGACTCGAGTCCGAGTCGAGTGGCGCGGGGAGGGAGATGACAGGCGGGGCCCGCCTGTCGGTGGCCCGGGCGAAAACGCCCTGGGCGCTGGGCGCCTTCGCGTGGAGGGAGCGGGAGCGGGGGTGGCGCGTGCGCGGCTGGGCCGGGCTGGGCCGAAAGGGGAGAAGGGGAGGGAGGTTAGGCAGGCCGGGGTAAAAGTCTAGGGGGCACAAGTGAACCGGGCCAAAAGTCTAAGGACTAAGAACAGACTTAACGCTGAAAAACAATTAACCACTCATTCCAAAGCATTTTAAATGGGGACCTTAAATACAAATTTAACATCCATCATTTAAATTGCTAACAAACAAAAATATGCATCGGCATGAGTGCACAAACATGTTTTTCTACGCTTACCTTTGTTTCTAATTTCTAACATAATTTGAATTAATTCCTAAATGACATGAACAATTTAATAATTAAATATATTAAGTCCTAATTTTTATTAAGGCCTAACTTTTAGGGTGTTACAGACCTACCCCCCTTAAGATGAATCTCGTCCTCGAGATTCGGCTGCAGATTGGAATAGATTGGGAAACTCTGCCCTCAAATCCTCTTCTCTTTCCCAGGTTGCCTCATCCTTTGAGTGTTGCTCCACTGTACTTTGCACATCCTTATCACCTTGTTCCGTGTAACTCTTTCTGCTTCTTCCAGAATTCTGATCGGGTACTCGGCGTATGTGAGATCTTCCTGCACATTCAGTTCCCCCATTGGTAACTGTTCCTCTGGCACTCTCAAACACTTCTTCAGCTGTGACACATGGAACACATCATGAACCCCTGAGAGTCTCTCTGGGAACTCTAGCTGATAAGCCACTTCGCCTCTTCTTTCTAGCACCTTGAACGGTCCGATATACCTGGGTGCTAACTTGCTCTTCATATTAAATCTGCGAACTCCCTTCATGGGTGACACCTTAAGATACACGTAGTCTCCAATCTCAAAGCTAAGCTCTCTTCTGTGCACATCTGCATAGCTTTTCTGCCTAGACTGGGCTGCCTTTAAATTTTTCCTGATGGTCTGCACTTGCTGTTCTGCCTCCTTGAGAACCTCAGGTCCAAACACTTGACTCTCCCCTGTCTGATTCCAGAATAATGGTGTTCTGCACTTTCTGCCATATAACGCCTCAAACGGTGCCATCTTGATACTCTGTTGATAACTGTTGTTGTATGAGAACTCTGCATAAGGTAAACTCTTATCCCAACTAGTCCCATACTGTAGAGCACAAGCTCTTAACATATCCTCAAGTATCTGATTAGTCCTCTCTGTTTGTCCATCGGTTTGCGGGTGATACGCTGAACTGAACTTCAACTCCGTGTCCATAGCTTCATGGAGCTTCTGCCAAAAGTGCGACGTGAACTGTGTTCCTCTGTCAGACGCAATCCTCTTGGGTACCCCATGTAAGCACACTATTCTCTCCATGTATAGTTCTACTAACTTGGCACCTGTATATGCGGTCTTTACTGGAAGACAATGTGCCACTTTAGTTAAGCGGTCGACGATCACCCACACAGAGTCGTAACCTCTCTGTGTGCGCGGTAGACCCATGATGAAGTCCATACCAACTTCCTCCCATTTCCATTCTGGTATCTGGGAGTGGCTGCAGTAAACCGGCAGGTCTCTGATGCTCTGCCTTGACTCTCTGGCATGTATCACACAAAGCAACATACTCTGCAACTCCTCTCTTCAGTCCATACCACCAGTATCTCTCTTTGATATCGAGATACATCTTAGTACTGCCTGGATGAATCGAATAGGCTGAGTCATGAGCTTCCCTCAGTATAGCTTCCCTGATGTGCTTCACCTCTGGTACGCATAACCTTCTACCATACCACAATGTTCCTTGTTCATCCACTCTGAAACCCGGGGCGTGACCAAGCGGAATCTGTTCTGCGATTTCCTGCAGTTTCTTATCCTCTAACCGTGCCTTGCGGATCTCTTGTTCCAGAGTAGGTTCCACTTCCAGTTCCACCAGATTGGCTACCATTCCCATGTTTAGTCATTCGAATTCCTTGGCTAACTCATCTGGCATCTGAGTCACTTCTATCATGTTGGTGTAGCCTCTTCTGCTCAGGGCGTCAGCAACGAGATTCGCCTTCCCTGGATGATAATGGATCTCCAGGTCATAGTCCTTGATCAACTCTAGCCACCTTCTCTGCCTCAAGTTTAGGTCAGACTGAGTGAACACGTACTTCAGACTTTTGTGATCTGTGTATAT
This sequence comes from Alloteropsis semialata, assembly GCA_004135705.1. NCBI lineage: Eukaryota > Viridiplantae > Streptophyta > Magnoliopsida > Poales > Poaceae > Alloteropsis > Alloteropsis semialata. The sequence goes on from CM014274.1 coordinate 41,615,509, forward strand.
ATCACATTTGTGGCCAATCAGATAGTGTCTCCAAATCTTCAAGGCATGTACCACGGCTGCCTACTCCAAGTCATGAGTCAGGTAGTTGACTTCATGCTTCCTGAGTTGTCGAGAGGCATATGAAACTACTCTGCCTTCCTGCATCAGCACACATCCCAATCCCTGTCTGGAAGCATCACAGTAGATCGAGAAACTCTTGTTTAGATCTGGCAAGATCAATACGGGCGCGGTGGTCAACCTCTTTTTGAGCTCTTCAAAGCTTTTCTGACACTGTTCGGACCATACGAACTTTGCATTCTTCTCTAGCAACGCCGTTAAGGGTTTAGCAATCTTGGAGAATCCTTCAATAAACCTCTGATAATAGCCTGCCATCCCCAAGAAACTCCGAATCTCACTAACATCCTTAGGTGGGTTCCAGCTAAGAACGTCCTTCACTTTCTTAGGATCAACTGCTACTCCTCCATCAGATATAACATGTCCAAGGAATGATACTTCCTTTAGCCAGAAATCACATTTACAGAACTTGGCATACAATTGTTGTTCCCTTAATCTCTGTAGTACCAATCGCAGATGCTCTTCGTGTTCTTCTTCATTCTTGGAGAATACCAATATATCATCGATGAATACCACAAAGAACTTATCCAGATAGTCCATGAATACCTTATTCATCAAGTACATGAAGTACGCAGGTGCATTGGTTAGTCCAAAAGACATCATAGTGAATTCATATAATCCGTACCGGGTAGTGAAGGCTGTCTTTGGTATGTCAGACGGATGAATCCTCAATTGGTGATATCCCGACCGCAGATCGATCTTAGAAAACACGCAAGCTCCTCTTAGCTGATCGAACAGATCGTCAATCCTAGGCAAGGGATATTTGTTCTTGATGGTCACTTCATTTAGAGCTCGGTAATCTACACACATTCTTTGGGTGCCATCCTTCTTTTCTACAAACAGTACTGGTGCTCCCCAAGGTGAAGAGCTCGGACGAATGTATCCCTTGTCTAGCAATTCCTTTAATTGTTTCTTTAGTTCCTCTAGTTCATTTACTCCCATTCTATAGGGTCTTTTAGCTATGGGTGCAGTTCCAGGCTTAAGCTCAATAAGAAACTCAGTATCGCGTTCTGGTGGCATACCTGGCAACTCCTCTGGAAAGACGTCCGAGAATTCTCCCACAACTCTGATCCCCTCCATGACTTCTCCCTTCATGTGGTTGATCTGGCTAGCTTCTAATGTGGATGGATCTGCTTGGAACTCAATCTTTTCTCCTGTCCCAGTTGTTAATTCCACTGTCCTCTGAGCACACTTGATTACGGCCTTATGGGCGTGGAGCCAAGTCATTCCCAAGATGAGATCGATCCCCATGGAATTCAATACTAGAGGTGAAGCATGGAATTCTACCCCCCTTATCTGTACACTTACATTTGGACAAGCAAGTGTTGCCCTTAATTCCCCTCCAGGTGAATTAACTAACAGAGTGTGTTGCATGGGTTGCATGGTCATTCTATACTTTTTCACATATTGAGCAGATATGAAAGCATGGGTTACACCAGAATCAAACAGAACAGTCGCAGGGTGAGAGTTGACTAGGAACGTACCGAACACCACATCAGTTGCTCCTTGGGCGGCCTCTTAACTCACGTGGTTCACCTTTCCACGTGTGACGTTCTGTTGCCCTCAATTGTTGCGGGGCTGTTGGGGATTCTGGCCATTGTTCCTTGGAATGTTGTTCTGCCCATTAGTATTCTGGCCTCTCTTGGGACAGCTATTGGCGTAGTGTCCCGGGTCACCACAGTTATAGCAAGCTCTGCCTGCCATGGGGGCCACAGGCACAGCATTGCCCTGAGTGAGGCGGGGCACTGGATTCTGCGGCTGCTGCTGTTGGTACTTCTGCTGGTACTGCTGCTGCTGGCGTTGTCGCTGCTGCTGGTAAGGCGGACGCTGTTGATATTACTGGCGCTGCTGCTGATTTCTGGAGTTGAGTGGACCTTGGTTGCGGAGTTGACCACTGGACGGTGGGTTGAAGTGGGGGCGTGAGCTGTTTCCACCCGTCTGGTTGAGGAACTTCCGCTTCTTGTCCTCCATCTCCCGACGCTTGTGCTCCAGCATCAGGGCGTTGTCGACCAACTCGTGGAAGTTGTCGAAGGTGTGAGTGAGCAGCTGGTACTGAAGGCCATCATTCAGTCCCCGAAGGAACTGCCTCTGCTTCCTCTTGTCATCCACCACGTTCTCAGGAGCGTAGCGTGATAGCTCGATGAACTTGTCACGATAGGCAGTGACAGTCATTGATCCCTGCTTCAAGGCCAGGAACTCCTCTTGTTTCAGAGTCATGAGTCCCCCCGGAATGTGATGGGCGCGGAACCTCTCACTGAACTCTGCCCAGGTGATGTGGTCAGGGTCCTGATGAGAGTACAGGTACGAGTCCCACCATTCTTGAGCAGCTCCTTGTAGTTGTCCTGACCCATAGAGCACCTTTTCCCGATCGGTGCACTTAGCGATGTCCAGCTGGCGGTTCACCGCCTTGAGCCAGTCCTCGGCTTGTAGGGGCTCACTGGCGTGGGTGAAGATAGGCGGGCGTCCTTTCATGGACTCCCCCCGCCGATCTCTGACCTGCGGTTGATGTTGAGGCGGTGGCTGGTTCTGCAGGTTCTGCTGTACAGCTGCGAATGCGTTGGCCATCTGCTGCAACATCTGATTCTGATTGGCCAGTAGCTGTTCGAGCGGCACTGGAGGTGGCGGCGGTGGCGGGTTCGGGTTGGCACGACCTCCACGAGCATTCCTCCGGTTGGCCATCTGTTACAGACACATATCACGGTTACTTTTCAATTCCATACCATGAATCCATTCTGACTGATCATAGGCACAAACAAGATAGAGACAAATTTGAGAGAATTCAGTAGACAGAGTATGGATAAAGGATATGGAAGCTAAGTAAAGAGACAGGTAGATTATATAACCCAAACTTTTTATTCATTAATGAACTAATCCAATATTCTAGATGTATGTGAACAATAAGTTCACATGCACCACACTCATTACAAAGATCCAAATCACACAAGTTCACAAGAATAATAAAGCAAGCACTCATTAACACGGTTCAAACACTAAGACTCACACGACTCAAACGACTCAACTTGCAAGACTAGCGTTTTTATTACAACTCCAGAAACCTAGTTCTCATCTATAGTGGTGCGACTAGCAAAAGTCCCATAGCGAGTCCTCTTGCTCGGCGGTGCTTCTGCAAGGTACTCCGGCTCCTCCATAGGTGGTTCAGCGCCGGGGTGCTCCAACTCTGCGATCCTAAGCCTTGCTGCTTAAAGCTCTTCCCACATCCCGGAGTGCTCATCCAGTAGCGAGTCAAACTCCGTGTTGATGGTCGCAGCAAAGCCCATGGTCTCCACGAGTCTTGCATTCTGCTCTCCAGCTGGGTTGGCGATCCTGCTAGGCCACCTCCCACGTGGCACACGTGGAATGTAGCGCTCTACTCCATTGTGAACATGGCTGAAGTAGAGTCCACGATAGGCGTAGAGTGCCCGTCGAGAAGCATCAGTGATGCCAGCCTCCTGTGTCTCCCTGGGAGCCAGCGCGGGGTGCTCTGACTCAGTCCTGGCGGCGCCTAGCAGTCGAGCGGACACTCGAACACAAGTCGTAGTCTTCCAGAAGTCAGTGTAGCGGTGATGAGTCCACCACTCACTGCGGTAGTCCACACTGACACGGCCATGCCCATAGTGGCGCTGAAGTAGGCGAAGCAGACGGCGATGGAAGTAGCAGTCTCCTCCATTACGAGTAGTCTCCACCACCTTCCATCCTGTAGCTGGAGGTGGATGGTCTTCCTCATCATCATCAGAGTCCTCAGAGCCATCATAGTCAGAGTCCTCTCCATCTGTATCATTACCATCGCCTTCGGGGTCCTGTGGGCCTCCTCCGGTAGCGGTACCTTCTTGCTTGACTGGAGCAGGGGGCACCGGTGGTGGAACAACAGGCACGAACCGGTCCTCCTCCTCATCGTAGATCTTGACTATCTCGGGATCCTCTTCAGCTTCCTCCACTGGTGGCTTCTGGACAGGCGGCAGCTCTATCCCTCCAACTAGATCAGGGTTGAATAACTGCAACGCATGCTCAGCAACTCTGGGAGGCAAGAACTCTCCAACACACTTGCGCGGTGTGACCTTAGTGCGAGCCATCTATAGAAGAAAGGATCAAGAGAGTAAATCAAAATTTTGTAATAGAATGAGATAGAATAATAAGAATAAAATTTATATAAAATAACTAAAAATGAAACAAGAGATATAAATAAGTTGGAAATAAGGAATAATAATAAGGATAAGTGAAATAATCAAGATTAAAACTTAAATTGAATAAAGACAAGGACAGAAGAAAATTCTTAAACGACCATTCTAACTAGGCTGCGTGTCCTACAGTCAGCACTGCTTTGATACCAATCTGTCACACCCGGATTTACGAATAAACCCGAATGCTACTATATGTGTACCCAGGAAGTCCAACACACACATATAGCCTTAGAATAACAAAATATCAAAGTAATTCCAGTGCTCGAATACAAAAGAATAACATCTCAAATTATTACAAATAAGACTCAAGTCTTTAATCAAAGTTTACGCATACGAAAGAAAACTCTCATGGCACTAACAACTCCACAAGGACACTGACTGGTTGACAGCTGCCTAGAAGTCTGGAAAATCTTCAGGGAACTCCACAACTCCTTCAGGTTCATCTGATTACCCATCTGGGATTTTGTTGAATAATGCAAGTGTAAGTAAACCATCTTACTTAACAAATATAACATGAGGGATGAAGGGTTAAAAGGCTAGACACGGTTTAACTGCGGTAAGCACTTTTAGTTGAACAATTTTAACATTAAACCAAGTTACTACAGTGTAATAGGTAATTCCCATTTATAACCCAAATTAAGAGTGTAGAATAATGTCATTATGTCATCTTCATAACATTACCAATTTTAATTAAACATCACCGGGGTAAAAGTCACCATTCCGAAAGGATCCAGGCCACTCGTAACCCTGAGCACGGCTGTTATAACAGTTTTACACTCTGCAGAGGTTGTACACTTTCCCCACTGGTCGTGTAAAGTTCAGAAGAACTGTAACCCAACCATGAGCACGGCTGTTATAACAGTTTTACACTCTGCAGAGGTTGTACACTTTCCCCACTGGTCGTGTAAAGTTCAGAAGAACTGTAACCCAACCATGCAGTGCTAGCCAGAAACATTCATCACACTACCTTTGGTGTGACTGCATAGGGACGCTACGAGACCTTCCAAAAGTCCCCCTAATAGCCAAGGGCCGCTAATGTTTCAACATAGGCGCATGAACCCATCCCCCGGGATCAACAAACACCCATGGCGCAACGTGAGTGGTTGACGGCGTTCAGGGCGCAACGTGAACAACAATGCCTATGGACGTCAGGGCGCAACGTGAGTCCGTACCTGAGCAGATCAAGCTCACACTTAAACCACGGATCCCCTCTTGCGCCTTTCGGTAACCCTCAACTAATTAGAGTTGTACTTTTTACTTAGTCAAGACCAGAGCCCATTGATTCCCATGGTTGTACTGTTTTCCCGGGTTGCCACTTTAAGATAGACCATAACAAGTGATGCCCAGAACAAAGCACACAACATATGTTTTGGTTAAAAAGGTTGTTTAGGACAAAGCACACAGCACATGTCCCAATTAATTGAGTTGCCTAGAACAAAGCACACAGCACATGTTCCAGATCGTGAGTTGTCCAGAATAAAGCACACAACACATATTCCAGAACAGGGGTTGCCGAGAACAAAGCACACAGCACATGTTCCAGCTTCCTAACCATGTTGCTAAAAAGCAAGTTTTAACATTCCTCATTTGTATAAGTAACAGGTTCCATTGTTCAGCGATATCAAGTAGCATAGCCTAGCTCAACAATACCCTTCAATGCATAACCCGGTTGAACAAGAAAGTAAGTCCCAAAGATACTAGGGATATCCTAAACAGATTAACTCATGCATGAATGTAAGTGATTAATAGTGTGTATAGGTATCAAGGAATTCTCATGTTATACTTGCCTTCCTCTTGGCACTGCAGCTGCTGCTCTTGCTCTTCAAAGTGTTGCTCGAAAGATGGCTCGAACAGCTCACCGACTAGACACGATCAACAATCACCAACACAAAATCCAGACAAGCCAGTACATGCAATTCAAGTGAAATAAATTAGAACAAAGTAAATAAATTAGAACAGTACACCAAACAATTCAAACAGTGGCTAAAAAGCTAATAAAACTATTCTACGCATTACTACGAACACATGAGCGCAAGAATCACTGAAATCGGAGTTAAAACGCATAATCTAGGGCTAAAACAAGGTCTAAGGGCTTAACTGCAATTAATAGAACTTCCTAAGGGCTGATCAGTAAGAAACCGAGGGTATAGATATAAATAAATGTCTAGTACAGGGTCTAATGGGCGAAAAGCAGGCTCTGGACGGCGGGTTCTAATTTACGAAAACTCAGGGTTAAAACAATAAGAAAATAGGACCTGTACGTAAATACTTTTCAAAGCCTTAAGACTGCGGGTTAATTATCTAAAAACCAGGGGGCTCTTAATCAAAAGGGGCGAAAGGGTAAGCTGGATCTAATCTGGGCCACCGGTTTCGGATCGAACGGTCCGGATCGGATCCGTCGGCCCGACTCACCGGCGACGAGGGAGAGGCGGCGGCGGTGGCTGTCCGGCGGCGGCGGGTCGCCGGAGTTGAGGGTTTTAGGGGCTGCGGAGCACGGTTTGGCACACGGGTTGGACCGGGAGGAAGAGGGGAACGTGGGTATGCTCACCAGAGGGTCGGAATCGGGGATTGGGCGGCGGAGCGGGCGCGCGACGGTGGACGGCGGACGGCGGCTCGGCGTCGCGGTGCGGGCGGTGCTCCGGGCCCGGGCTTGCGGCGTGCGGCGTCGGAGTAGCTCCTGGAGGTACCTACGTGCGTGAGAGAGAGGTCAAGGGCGAGCGGGGGCCTCCGGGAGCTCGGGAAACGGGGCGTAGGCGGGGGCTAGGGCTTCTTTTATAGAGGGGAGGGGCGCGGATATGCTCGGGGGAGTCCGTGGCGGCCACGGCAACGGCCCCCGTGGAGCGCGCGCGGCGATTGCGGGAGCTCGGCTCGGCCGGACTCGGACTCGAGTCCGAGTCGAGTGGCGCGGGGAGGGAGATGACAGGCGGGGCCCGCCTGTCGGTGGCCCGGGCGAAAACGCCCTGGGCGCTGGGCGCCTTCGCGTGGAGGGAGCGGGAGCGGGGGTGGCGCGTGCGCGGCTGGGCCGGGCTGGGCCGAAAGGGGAGAAGGGGAGGGAGGTTAGGCAGGCCGGGGAAAAGTCTAGGGGGCACAAGTGAACCGGGCCAAAAGTCTAAGGACTAAGAACAGACTTAACGCTGAAAAACAATTAACCACTCATTCCAAAGCATTTTAAATGGGGACCTTAAATACAAATTTAACATCCATCATTTAAATTGCTAACAAACAAAAATATGCATCGGCATGAGTGCACAAACATGTTTTTCTACGCTTACCTTTGTTTTTAATTTCTAACATAATTTGAATTAATTCCTAAATGACATGAACAATTTAATAATTAAATATATTAAGTCCTAATTTTTATTAAGGCCTAACTTTTAGGGTGTTACATGGAACCACTCGGGCTGCAAGCCGACCATCGCTGACTTGAGACACAGACCACAACACAGACCCTATCCAGTGAACGGTACCCTCCTGCTTTTCCCGGCTTAGGGTACACTGAAGACGCAACTTGGTGTCCAAGAACTGTGATGGCCTCCCCCGCGGCGGCCAGGTCCCGGGGTATGAGCCTCTTTCGGGGGACAAAGGCCATTGCCAGTTCCCCCACACACTTTCGCTAACTCCTTACAGTCCGGGTACTGCATTTAACTAGGCTGGCTGGAATACCCCCCAGTAGATGCAAGTGGTGTGCACGGGTTTCCTTGCTCCAGTGCCAATCCAACTCGGTTTTTGGTGCCGGGGTGAGCGTCACCGTCAAATAGCGTATCCACCTCAAGTGGTCCGCTCATGCACCCATTACTGGTATTGCCGCCAAACTCCTCAAGTAGCACAAGATCACGTACCCGCCACAAGTACACCACAGGATGTGCCCAAGCACACACCCCAAGCCCTCGATACGAGATTGAGTTAAGCTGCTCACTGTTGACGGTCGTTAAGTGCTACTTTTCGCCGTCAATTCCCACAATAAATATGTGAAATATGATCACCAAACATAGTGGTAGGGTTTATTACTAACTATTTCCACAAGTGTTGGTGTTTTACAGTGTCTTGCAGGAAAATGACAAAACATGCATGAGATAGATCTAAATATATCATTATCGTAAATCATCTCAAATGGCAAGATGGAGTACACCATTGCGTAGAGCTCGTCGAGACGAATCCGATGAATATATTATTCATATTTTTTGGAGCTCAGAGAAAAAGATGCTAAAAATCCAATTTAATATGCAGCGCTGACGTCAGCGCTGCCGATGTCTGTGCTACTCCGGGTGGACAGCGACTGGGCCAGGGGCCCACGCGCTGGCACGGCTTGACCGCGCTCACGCGGGAGCGCGCGGCCAGGCGGGGCCCAGCAACCAGGCGGCCCGGTGAGTCCCAGCGAACCACGCAGCAGCAGGCCAGAGGCCCAGCCACGGAGCGGGTGCGCGCGAGCGAAGCACCGCAGGGACACGTGGCGAGCCCACGCGTGACGCGCGAGCGTCCGCGCGCGGGAGAGCGGCCGGCGCGGTTTGGCGGCAGGGGCAGGACAGGTGGCGTCGCAGGGGGAGGCGGTAGGCCGGTTTTGCGTGAGTCGTCGGCCGGTTTTCCTCCAGGCGATGGTTCTCCTCGGTTTTTGTCCGGTTTTGTCTCCACCGACGTACAGGAAGCTGCAGGGCCGCGGGTTTCTTCTGGTTTTGACTCTGTAACGCCTGGTTTTCTTCGGTTCTTCGTGATTAGCTCGCGGTTTTGGTTCCCACCGCCTCCAGGCCCGAAGAATTGGCCACACCGACCAGGGGACGTCGGTTTCAAGAGCCAGGTGGAGGAAGAAGAAGAATTAGAGGGGAATATTCCCTAGGATCAAGGGAAGCATCTCTACATTCGCAAGTCACTTCCTCCACTATAAATAGAGGACCTCTCCCACTCATTCAACACACAAGAAGTGAAGCAAAGCTCCAATGTTAGATCCAATGTAGTGTTAGAATAGTTGAGAGGTGAGGCGAGAGTCCGGGAGAAGCCGGGGATGTCGGCTCCTCTCTTCTTCTTGTTCCTCGACGGATGCGGTTCAGGTTTGAGTATTCATCCGGGTATTTTATTAGTATTTCTGGATTAATATTTATTTAAGTTCAAGCTTTACTTTATACTTGTGGGCTCCTCGCTGTGATAGGCATCTTAGTACTTGCAAAGCTAAGATAGTATTCAATAGAACAGATGGATGTCTAATTATGTTGAATACCTTGGAGTGCGCCTAGTGCCACGGATTTGTAGTGGTAGCCCCAGGTGGTGACAGCCCTGACGGCCTACGTAGTCCACCACGTGAGCAGCACTAGAGAGTAGTAGGACCATTGCCTGGCTTGCCTTGCCCCCTTCTCATCCCTTTCCGGGCTTGGACGGTTGGGCGTCCCGAAGCAAGTAACACAGTAACTGACTTGAGCTATCTTTTGATTATCCAGAATATCTAGAAATAACCCTCTCTACCTTCTACACATTCATCACTTCTTTTGTCCTTGGTTGATCTTAACTCGTCACTAGTTCACACACGTTCCCTGTGGATTCGATACCCTGGAATACTCTCGGGTGAAAGCTACATCGGTATCCGTACGCTTGCGGATTTATCTGTGATCGTTAAAAATACCAACAAGTTTTCTGGCGCCGTTGCCGGGGAACGGTTGCTGTACTAGTGTCGAACCGAGTTCGCCCATGTATCCCCATCCATACCATCACATCATTTCATTCATATTTACCATTCATTTTTATCACGACCCATCCATCATTCACATGAAAAAAAACTAGCAAGAGCATGTTCTTCGGTTGAGTTGTCCCTCGGGTATTTTTGGTCGCTAACCATTACAGGTTGAAACTGAAAAGAACGGCGGGTATGCTATGCTTAAGAACATGAGAGCTGCATCATTTGCAACACCTTGGTAAATTCTGGGTGATGGAACAAAACTCGAAGGAGGCCGACACACACTTGAATTTGTTGTCCAGTGACACAAATCCAAGTGTGGGGGAGGTTTGTACTTATCTCATGATAAGTTCCATCAATACCAAAATTTTTATCTTTGGTTTATAGATGATGCTAGTTCATGTATCCTTTCTTGCTATTAAAAAAAATAAAAAAAATCCCAAATGCCTGCCTGGAGGTAACCAGGCGTTATCCCTTGCATTTGCATGCATTCATGCTGCACATCATATTTGTTTCAAATCATTCATGTTGAGCATCTTTTGCAAGCAAACTCTTGTGCCTTCTTTTTGAATGGGTGGCTCCTCGGCTTTGAACTGTATTCGGGCACTGTGCCTAGTCTAGGTGGGTGGCGAAATCTTTCATCACCTATCTATTCGGGTTCCTAGTCCAACTCATGCAGCCCCTATAGGGTCGGTTAATTGCCAGCACATGGTTGGTAGACCGGTCGAATAGGGTTAAAGGGATTTGGCTCCCACCACGTCATTTAGAGATAAGGGTTGGTCAGTCGCGCATGAGAAACGCCAGGCCTCGAGTTTCTTACAAATTGCATATCATGTTTTAATTCTCTCTCATTTGCATTTCCTAATCACTCAGCATGTTTGTTTTGTTCATCCATGTTAAATTAGTTGGCATGTTTATTTTCCAACCATGATTGCATAAAAAAAACAAAAAAATAGTCAGCGAGGCTTAGTGGGATCAAGACATCGAGGTGTGCAAGCCACAAGCCATTGCACCCCGGTAGTCCCCATATGCCTACTGAATCCACCTTGCCTTGCATCCTTGGTTTTTGTGTGTGCTTTCATGGGAAAGGTGATTGTTGCGTGCTCGTGTTTTGCATATATGCCAGCTACTTGTTGGGATCATCCCAACATTTAGTGCGCACATATGCATTCCACACGCGACCACATCACCGTTAATGATGTCATCAAGATCCAAGGAGCTACCGCAATGGAGAGTATAAACTCATCATCTAACGCCAGCGGTAAGTATAATAAGGTAAGGGGAATGTCATGCTGTTGACATTAAACAAAGCCCTTCCGGGAGGTAACCCGAAGTTCACCATTTATATACTCATGTTCATCTCCTTTTAAATATCACTGGATGATGTTCTCATGCACCCTTTATCTATTTCCATATGCTCTGGTTTGAATGTATTTCTAGAATACATTCATAGGCTTTCTAAATTAAGCATGGTGCTTAGGTTAAATAGTCTTCTTTAATCAAACCAGACATGGTGTCGGGTTTGATTAATGAACCTTGGAGTAATGCATGTATAGATATTGGTTGTATGTATGGACTATGGACTAACCCTTGCAGGAAAGATTTCAAATTTGAACGGGTAAGTCATCAAGCTTGATTTAAATTGAAGATGAACCAAGGCATTGGATGCATTGCAATAATGTTGCACAACATACAAGAAGGTACATCACCTTTCGAAGGTCCACTGTGAGTATATTGCAAAACCCCCCTTGTGTTTATGTTGATGCAATTCAGCTTTGTTTGAGTTGTGCTTAAAAAAAATGGTGAAAATAAAATTTGAAAAAAAAGAATGCTTGAAAAGAAATGATAAAATAATGGCAAACAGGATCTGCGCTTAATATGTTAAAGACTAATTTGTTTTTAAGCATGGATGTAAATAACTAACCGGATGGCAATAATGATGTTATCAATATAGTCCTTCGGGTATTCGTTGTCCACTAACTTTTTGCAGGGATGAAGTAATGACTAAAGGGCGGCGAGCATAACTCCAACATCTGAAACCCTTAGTCACACGAAAGAAAGTTGCACGATGAAGCAAGATGAACAGTGGACAAATCTTCTGGCACTCTTAAGCTCAAATCTCACATTCACTTGTGAGATTTCAGTTTGGGGAATGTCGCCAGGGAAGTATACAAAACATTTTGTGCATTTCTTCTCCTTTAATCCCCCTGCTAAGTTACCTTGCAAGAGTTGTTTGCCTTGAAAAAAAATTAATAAAAGAAAAATCAATAAACATTTGGATAACATAAAAACACTGTTGACACCAGATTTTCGCACCTGATATGCTGAGTCAGATGGTGACGTGGTGAGGTTGAAACTGCACAGTGGGCCCGATGACTGGTCAAAGATGAATGTGACGATGTAGGAAGCCGATGCTGGAGAGGAGTCCGATGAAACAAGAAGTCTGATTTGATGATGGATAAAAGAAGAAGGGCGCGTCGGCTAAGAAGGAAGTGTATCAGATGCGGGGACTATTTCCTTTTCAGAAGGCATATGGGAGTCCCGTTTTATGTTAAGCTTAGTTTGCTTTATCTGCAAGTTAGTCAAGTCCGATCGGGACTCATCATGACCAGGGTATAAATATGAACCCTCGTCCATTGTAAAGAATTATTCTCACAATCAATACAACCCGGCTTCACGCCAAAAACCCTAGTAGTAGTTACCGACGAAGCTCATTGGTGGACGGGCTGCATCAGTTCTGATCTCCGGCTTACCAGTAAGTTAGTCAATTTATCGAACTAGTATAGGCTTTGAATTGAGGCGCATCGCCCTTTCTCGTTTATACTGTTCAACCGATTTATCTCTGGATAATCAAGATTGATATAGATTCCCTACGTCGGAGCTAGATCAATATTGATTATTCAACAGATTATCGTTTATCGGACTGCACTTTATGTCTAGATTCCCTACGTCGGAGCTAGATCATCAAGATTAATCTAGATTCCCTACGTCGGAGCTAGAGTAATCTTGGTTATTTAAAGGCAGTCTTTTGCGGTTTGCTTGGAGTTGCTAGATTGGTTTAGATCTACGCCATGTGAATTAATCTACTTCTTCAATGGCTTTGAGCACCGGTCTTGGTCCGATTTAAGCAATACTTATCTTACAGTATCGTTCTAGGTCCGATCTATGCTTTGTGGTTTAATCTGGTTGTTCTTTGAATATTATGTCTGTTTAGATTCCCTACGTCGGAGCTAGATGTTCATAATATGATAAGATTGATCTTTGATTGTCATGCTTGGTTTAGATTCCCTACGTCGGAGCTACATTCATCTTGATTAGTCAAAGGAAGCTTTGGTTATACCTGATTGCTATTTGAGTGTTATGCATGATTTAGATTCCCTACGTCGGAGCTAGGTTTTGCTTGATTATTTGATAGCATACTTTAGAATCAGAACGATCCTGTTAATGTTTTATCTGCTTATTTGCTTAATCTGATTAACACCTGTGCGAGCATCTTGTTTAGTTGTCAGATTGATGAGTTGAGTTTGACTGTCTAGCTATCTGATCTGATCATTGCTAGAGAAATCTAGATTCCCTACGTCGAAGCTAGATTTCTCTTAAAAGGCTCTGGTCTGATTGGCTAGTTAGATGGTCCGATAAGATGAACCAAACTGGTAATTAGACAAGGTGGACAATGTATCGGCTCACACTTTGATTATTTAATATCTTGTTCAAAGGTACAGCTGGTTCGTTATTTACATATTGGCCATGTTTTATGCTTTACTTTATTCAAAGGCTGATCTGTTATATTAATCAAGGTCCGATCCTGATTGGTCCGATTCTGAGGTCCGATTCGGTGTCTGATTGAGGTCCGATTATTTGGTCCGATTGACGTCATCTATGAAGTCCGATTTTGAGGTCCGATTGGCATCGGCCGACGCAAGTCTGATTGGGTCTTGGCTAAAATCCGACGTGCCTTCGCCGTTTGGAATAGAGCCGGCACAATCAAAGAGTAATTTAACTATTTTATTCCCTTGTCAATTTCAGGTCAAATTGACTGGCACGCCGCGAACCTGAACTGGAGTGTAGGCTGGCACTGGAGCGAAGCAGATCTCCCTGGTCTTCGTGTGCTGCACGTGGAGGATACGACCGCCGATTTTTCGCGTCAACACATTTTTGGCACGCCCAGTGGGACACGAGAAGCAAATTCCAAGATGTCGTCATCTGATGCTGAAAAAGAAACCGCAGCAAAGCTCGCCGCTGAGAAAGAAACTGCAGCAAAACTTGCTGCTGAAAAGGAAGCTGCTAAGAAGGCCAAGAATGACAAGAACAAGACGCCTGAGACGGCCATTCCAATTACAAAGGAAGATCTGTCTAAAGCTCAATTAGATGCAGTTCAGGCTCAGATTGATGCATTCGAGAAGCTCTGCCTTGGCCAATTTGGGCGTAATCGCTCAGGACCAATACTCAAAGGTCCTCTCCCAGATCCAGAACTGATCAAAAAGACAACTGATGCTCGGGAGTACCAGGTCAACATGACAGAGATGATTCACCAAGCTGTTCATCATGCATTGATTAACCAGTCAGGCACTTTGGTGAATTCATTAGATAATCTCATCAAGAAGGCGGTGGATGATGCTATTTGCTTGAAAGGTCCAGTGTTTATACCAGATTCTTTGAGAACATCAGGGTCAGGAAGAGGCAAAGAAACTGAAGATAATGCAATGACTGTTGTTCCACAGATTCCGATTGCTCCACCACCTCCTATTGAACTGGCCAACGGTTTTCTGTTGATGGCCGATGGATCTATTGTCGGCCCACATGGTGAAAAGTATGCTAGGACTTTGAGCAAAGAAGAGAAACAACCTGCAGCTGCAAAACCACGCGCAGAGATCCCTACACATCGGCGTATGATCGGTGATCACAATAATTATGTGATGGATATAGCTGATGGGATGCCACCTGGAAGTCAACAGTCCGATTGGTCGCAGAAAATAGCCGAGGTGATTCAGAATCAGTTTGGTTTGAAGCTTAAAGATGAAGCGAGGTTGTATCGGCACCCGTATCCGTCTTACTTTGATGCAGTGCCACTTCCTCCACGATATAGAGTGCCGGATTTTTCAAAATTCTCCGGGCAGGATGATATGACCACCATCGAACATGTGAGCCGATTCTTGGCTCAATGTGGTGTGGCTGCTTCAGAAGAGGGACTCAGGCTTAGATTCTTCCCTCTGTCACTATCAGGGCCGGCGTTTACTTGGTTTACGTCTTTGCCAGCAGGATCAGTCACAGGATGGTCCGATATGGAGAAGCAGTTCCATAAATACTTCTTTTCTGGTCTCAACGAGATGAAGATTTTCGATTTGATTGCTGTCAGGCAGAGAAACGATGAAACCGTCAAGGAGTATATCCAACGGTTCCGTGATACCAGGAATCGATGCTATAGTTTGAAGCTATCTGATATGCAGTTGGCCGAGCTTGCATTCCAGGGTTTACTCGCGCCGATCAAAGAAAAGTTTTCTGCTCAGGAGTTTGAGACATTGGGACAACTGGTGCAGAAAGTGTCAGCCCATGAGGTCCGATATCAAGAGATGAAGCGTACAAAGTTTTTCAAGCAAGTATCTTATCTCTCTGATTCTGAAGAGGAGGCTGATGTCAACATAGCTGAATGGACCAAATCCAAGAAGCCGGTATCGTTCCCATGGATCAAGCAGAATCCTGAGAAGTTTGGATTTGATATAACGAAGGCCGATAAGATTTTTGATTTATTGCTCAGTGAGAAGCTTATCCAGCTTTCTCCAAATCATTCTATTCCATCGGCCGATGAGTTGAAGAAACGCAAATATTGCAAATGGCATAACTCAACTTCTCATGAGACCAATGAATGCAAAGTGTTCAGAAGGGAGATCCAATTGGCTATTGAATCTGGCAAGATCAAGTTCGAAGATAATAAGAAAGCCATGAAGATTAACGGTCATCCCTTCCCTAGTAACTTTGCTGATTTCTCTTTTTCTGTTAATATGGTTGATGCTGGTGAAAAAGGGAAGATCAAGGTACTCACATCGGACCACGCCAAGAGTTCTGGTGCCGTTGATCCTGCGGTTCAGGTTTCCGTTGAAGAACTACGAAGGAATCATCAGGCATTTGGGCGTGAATCTAATGCTCTTGGTGGATATCGGCCACGTGTGACTTCCCAGATGCTGATTAACAAATACAAAAGGCAGCAGGCAGCAGCTCGAGCATGGGAAGAGCACGAGGAACGACGGCGTCAGAGGCGCGAAAATCAGGCGAGGCGGTTTGATGATGGATCTGATGATCGGCGCCAATACAATGACAGGTCCGATGGCCGACGCCGATTTGATGACAGGTCCGATGGCCGACGCCGATATGATGAATGGTCCGATGGCAGACACTGGTCTGATGATAGAGTTGACGGTCGTCATCAGTACGGTTATAGGTCCGATTGGTATATGGACAGGCGTCAGACTTATGAGCAGTACGATCAAGATGATGGTCACTGGAGATGTCCTTTCTTCGTGTTCTGCTGGAACGAGAAACTCAGACTACCATCCAATGCAGATTGTCCTGAATGCAGCCTCCAGTATGAAGAATACAGAGCTTTCAAGAGAGGTCGATGATCAGTTCATGAACGGATCGGCGTCAGGATTGATGATCATCATCAAGGAGATGAAGGCCGAGTTGATGCTTATGGCCATAAAAATATCGAAGGCCAGGTTGATGCTCTTGGCCCTGAAAAAATGGAAGAAAAGGCTCTAATCCGGGATCGGATTAAAGAACCTCAAATGAAGCCTGGACAGTGGTGCCCATCAGGGATTTCTAGGTCCAAAAAGAGACGTGTTCAGAGGTTGCGCTATCATGAGCGGATTCAGGAGCAAGAGTTAGCCAAAGAGAAAGTTTGGCGCGCTAAGATGGCCAACGATGATGAAGCAAGCGCATCGGCCCCGGTAAACATGGTTTTAATGTTGCCTTTTGATTTTGCCGCTCCTGATGAACAGGACGATGATGAGGCCGATTATGAACTGGAAGAAGCCGCTGCATGCTTGGTTCTTGATTCAGAGAAGGCTATCTTTGAGAAGCCAAATGCAAACGGATATCGGCACCTGAAACCTCTGTACATCAAGGGATACGTTGATGGGAAGCCGATGACCAAGATGCTGGTTGATGGAGGAGCTGCAGTCAATCTCATGCCTTATTCCACGTTCTGCAAATTGGGAAAAGGGATTGATGATCTGATCAAGACCAATATGACGCTCAAGGATTTTGGTGGAAACGTTTCAGAGCCTCAGGGGGCAATTCATGTTGAATTGACCATCGGCAGCAAGACATTGCCGACTACTTTCTTTGTGATTGATGGACAAGGTTCCTACAGCATGCTCCTCGGGCGAGATTGGATTCATGCCAACTGCTGTATCCCATCCACAATGCATCAGTGTTTGATTCAGTGGCAAGGCAACAATGTGGAGATTGTTCTAGCTGATGATTCGGTTAGCATTGCTACAGCTGAGTCAACGATTTGGGAGTTTGAAGGAATTGAATGCCTGTCAGGAAAAACATGGGATGGTGACTTCCTCAAGGTGTCCGATCAAGGACTACAGCCGATCCAAGCAGTCGGCTCTGAGACTTTGTTTTAAATGGATGATTGTATAGAAGATCTTGAAGACCGAAGTGAGTTCGGCAAATTAGGGTTTGGATTTACGTCGGCTGATGAATTAGAAGAAATAGATATAGGATCTGGTGATAGACCAAGGCCGACGTATATCAGTGCTAAGTTGGATCTCGAGTATAAGCAAGAGTTAATAAAACTTTTGAAGGAATATTCTGATTGTTTTGCTTGGGAATATTATGAAATGCCAGGTTTGAGCCGTAATATTGTTGAACATCGGCTACCCATCAAACCAGGATATCGACCACACAAGCAGTATGCAAGGAGGTTCAAGACTGAGATGTATGAACCAATTAAGGCCGAAATAACGAAGCTATTTGAAGCTAAGTTTATCAGGCCATGTCGATACGCCGAGTGGGTATCAAATATAGTTCCTGTTTATAAGAAAAATGAAAAGCTACGTGTTTGCATTGATTACAGGAACTTAAACAAGGCAACCCCGAAGGATGAGTATCCAATGCCGGTGGCCGATATGCTTGTTGATGCAGCGTCAGGCCATAAAGTGATGAGTTTCCTGGATGGTAATGCTGGTTATAATCAGATTTTCATGGCGGAAGAAGATATTCCCAAGACTGGATTCCAATGCCCAGGTGCTCTAGGTTTATATGAGTGGGTTGTTATGACTTTTGGTTTGAAAAATGCCGGTGCTACTTATCAACGTGCTATGAATTATATTTTTCATAAGCTAATCCGCAGGATAGTTGAAATCTACATTGATGATGTGGTAATCAAATCAAAAGGTTATCAAGATCATTTGGCCGATTTGAAGGAAACGCTGGAGTGCACAAGGCAGCATGGGTTGAAGATGAATCCGCTCAAGTGTGCCTTTGGCGTATCGGCCGGCCAATTTCTCGGTTTCCTGGTACATGAGAGAGGAATTGAGGTAAATGATCGGAACCGCAAAGCGATTGATGATATTGAACCTCCAGTAAACAAGAAGGAATTGCAGAGTTTGATTGGAAAGATTAATTTCCTGAGGAGGTTTATATCAAATCTGTCGGTCCGATTGGAGGCGTTTACTCCTCTGTTGAAGCTGAAAGATGAAGAAGAGTTGGTGTGGGAGCCTAAACATCAAAAGGCATTGGATGAAATCAAGCAATATTTAGCATATCCGCCAGTTCTTATTTCACCACAAAAGGGTAAGCCGTACAAGCTTTATTTATCGGCTTTTAATCATGCAATCGGCTCTGTTTTGATTCAAGAGGTTGATGGGAAGGAACGAGTTATATTCTATTTAAGTCAAAGATTACTGGATCCTGAGACTCGGTACTCATATGTGGAGAAGCTTTGCCATTGTTTGTATTTTTCTTGTACAAAATTAAGGCATTATTTGCTATCGGCCGAGTGTACTGTGATCTGTAGGAAAGATGTGATCAAATATATGTTATCGATGCCAATCATGAAAGGGAGAATTGGCAAGTGGGTTTTTGCTCTGACGGAGTTTGATTTTAGATACGAATCGGCCAAAGCGGTAAAAGGACAGATAATGGCTGATTTAGTTGCTGATCATTGTGGACCTAACATTGATGCTGTTGAGCAATGCACTATGGATCTTGATGTATCTAGTCCGATGAAAAAGGCCGATGTGGTTGACGTGGTTCCTTGGACTATATTCTTTGATGGTTCTTCTTGCAATGATGGTTGCGGAATCGGCCTGATTATTATTGCGCCTCGGGGGGCAAGGTTTGAATTTGCTTTTCTAATTGAAAAATGCACAAATAATCAGGCGGAATATGAAGCATTGATGAAGGGTCTCCAGATTCTTAAAGAAATCGGCGCTCAGTTTGTTGAGGTATTTGGAGATTCTTTGCTGATT
>CM014274.1:41638158-41740721 GCA_004135705.1 Alloteropsis semialata
GGAGGGGATGAGGGTTTCCGTCCCTACTCACAGGCGGACCCCCACCCCCCCGTTTGTGCCGGGGTACTACCCCCTGCTGACATCGTCTTCAACCCTTCCGGTGACCGCCGGGGCCAGCCAAGCGCCGCCTCATGCGTTTGGTGGTTTCCACTTGAACCCGTACTTCTCCTCCTCCAGTAACCCATCGGCGTTCTACGCGTCGTCCCCAAGCGCTCCGGGTGCCCCCGAAGGCATGGCCGGCCCTGCATAAGGTTACCCAGGCTACGGTGTCCCATCGGGGTACTTCCACATGCCCCTTTCCTCGGAGCTACGCCCCATTGCAGAGCCTGCAAGGCATTCGACGTCGTCCGTACCACCATGGCAAGGTGGCTCATATGCTTCCCTTCCTCCGGTGGGATTTCCGCTGTGCTACGGTGAGGCCTTGTTGCAATTAACCTTGTGCCCATTTCCAAAATTCATGTACCAGTAGTACTATTGTAGACCTTCAGATAGCAGTAATCTATATGACAAAGGACTACTTCTCATATGACATAGCATGTGTCACAACTTGGGACATCATGAATTTATTTTCTTATTAGCTTTGCTTTCATGCCTAGATAAGATATTCGTTTGTAGCTGGTCTTATATGTTGTACACCTACAATTTAGATTTCTTGTGACATCTCATTGTTGTACCATTTGCTGCCCAATTCATCATTCACAGATGGTTATGGCGAGCCCAGTAGTCGGCCGCCCCGTTTGGATATGCCACCGGTACCTGCTCGTTCAGCGTCTATGGCCGATGATCCGGCTTCTTCATCTGTACCTGGTAGGCCGAGCACTCGCAGCCTTTCACGCCGGCAGGCGCAGTCACCCGTTGCTGATGTGTCAAGCAACGACGATGTCATGGCCACCGATGTTGGCGATGATGGTGGCGACGATGACTTATCCTCAGTGAGTCCTCATATGCACTGTTAGCTTTACATTTACCTACCGCACTGTTTGGTTTCGACAATTGCAGCTACTTCTTTGTGAGGACTGCTCATATGCAGTATCACCAGAAATTCATACATTGCTCATACATTGCTGTCTGCATCCGTGTGTATGTTTATGTGGCATTTTTGTTATTGCTGTGATGTCTGAGTAGGGGAGCCATAGAGCGAAATGGGATGATTTTCTTACGCAAACTTTATGTCATTTGTGGCTGGACGAATGTTGACGGTCGTTAAGTACCACTTTTGACCGTCAACTCCTGCAGATAATATGTCAAATATAATCATCAAACATAGTGATAGGGTTTATATCTAATCAATTCCATAAGTTTTGGTGAATATGTGAATGCAGGGACTAATTGGCAAAAGAGGAGGAGATTTGGGCTTAGGGCCAGGTCGCCCGACCCACCTAGGTCGGCCGACCTGGGCCCAAGCCCAATGGAGCCCATATCTGGCCGCAGCAAAGAAGCACACTTCAGGACCATCATAGCCGTTGATTCCATGACGGTTGGATCCAAGAGTTGGGAATGGTCCAAGGGAAGGTCACACGGATTGAAGGGCCCACCAACATATCTAAACGTACTCCAATTGAGCAAACCCACCTAGAACCGTCATTAGGACCCACTCCACAGTCACCCAGGCGAAGATGGGCCCGAAAGGAGCCGGTGGCCGGTCGCCCGATCTAGCCCGGTCGCCCGACCTGGGATTCGCGCCAAACTCGGTCAGCTTTGACGTGGTGTTTCCCACCGCCTCCAGGAGTCCATCCCGGCCATGCACCACTCAATTCGGTGTATCCTAGGGTCGGCCGACCTAGGGGGATCGGCCGACCTAGTCCCAGGGCCAAACGGCCTCAACCGCCTCGAGGTGCTTCTCCACCGTCCTATCAAGCTATAAATAGATGGCCTTGGCTCCAGTTCAACACACACCAAGAAGGAAGAGCTCTCTTTGCCACACATTCTAGTCTTAGTTAGTAGTGAAGTAGTCTTAGGAGTTGAGCTTCTACGGGTTTCCGACGGAGTCTTGGTAAGCCTAGAGCTCAGTTATCTTGTATCTTTTGTTTACTTATAAGACTTAGAACTATTAATGAGATTACTCTCTTGCTTATATTACTTGACTTATAGTCTTGTGTGTTCATCATACAAGATGTATGTCTTACACCTTAGTATAGCTGATGCATGTTATGGCAATGGCCCAGTGTACCGCAAGGTTGCTCTATTTAGGTGGACAATAGATAGAGTTGTATTTCATATGGTAAACGTGGTGTTTGGTATATGGAATAACATTGGGGATACCCTTCCCTACGTATTAAGAGGTAGGCGGCAGGTGGTGACAGCCCTGTCCGTCCCTTGTAATCCTCGCCGTTCGGGTCTGGGCGTTTGCAGGCCTTCGTGATAAACATCGTGACAGTACCCTTGGATGAGGGGATCCCACGACTCCTCGATTTGCCCTCTAACATGTGTCACTTACTGAGCTTGTATAGTATACCCTTGTAGGAGTGTAACCCATATACAAGAAGTACATAGAACCCCTGGTTCTCTTTTAGGACCTTCATATTAACTAGATTTATATAATGAGCAATGAAACCTTCTGTGTGTCACACTACCCATCTATCAATGTTTACCCCTTGCTAGACTTTGGTGTATTAATAATGTTATGATTGAATACAATGGATAACTACTCTATTCAACCACTGCCTTCCCTGTGGATTCGATACCCTGAATACTTCTGGGTGAAAGCTACAACGGTATCCGTGCGCTTGCGGATTTATCTGCGACGTAAGAAATACCAACAAGCTTTCTGGCGCCGTTGCCGGGGAACGGCAATGGTTGAATAGTGTTGTTAACCCATGTACTCAATTAATAGCATGATTAATTACCACTGCTCCAGCAGGGTTATCTTTGCTCTGTTTCTCTTTGATGTGGAACAGGGTAGTGTATGACTGGTCTTGAACTGCCAATGGACTTCATCGACAACCCAACATTATCGGGAAATACGATCTTGCATCGTATCTTCCTAGGTAGTCTTATCGGCAGCAACTTCAGTCAATCCTACATCACCAATATTGACGAGTGCTACTGCCGAAAGAACGATTCGCGAGTTCTCGATTCACTCTGGTTCGCAAACCGGCCCAGAGCTGAACACGAGAGACAACGCATTCGATCTTAGGCTAGCATCTGTCAAATTGGTACACGCTAGCCCATTACATGGGAAGACCAGCACGAACGGACCCAAGGCCAAGGCTCAACACCAAGGCCTACATGATCCCGTCCGAAGAAGACAAACAGGTATGGCAATACAAACCATCTCCAAATGTTACATAAAGTCAAAACTTATGATGGAGACGTCCTCACTCGATGGACGTAAACTGGCGAGTCCTCACCGACAGGTAAATCGGTATTATCCCATATTTATTTCATATTGCATTTTTGAATTCCAATCTCTGCATGTTTAAATTCCAAATCTCTGCATGTTTAATTCGAAATCAATTTTGTGCATTGAAATTTAGACTTGGAGTCTTTTATCTTGAACTCCCTTTGGATCCCCCGCTCAATTCCTACGTACACATACATAATCTTAATGGGTCAGGACCGCATAGGATAGCCGAGCCAGCTGGGCCTGAGAGGTGCGAACAGGCCATCGGCCGACCCCATGGGTCACCCGACCTGTGGCTGCCTTTCTTGCGCCACATTCATTCAGATTCAAAACAGCTTTTGCATCTGGTATACCGCTGTGAAGGTTCAACAGAATGGGCCCTGTGCCAGAATCGCCTGACCCCATCCGTCGGCCGACTTAGCCCTGGCCCTTCTAGAGCGAATTCAATTGCCATCAGTTCACGCCAGCGAATCCAGTGCAATCCTTGAAAGCTTGGCTGAAACGGAGCCGCACTAGCGTCGGCCGACCCAGATCGTCGGCCGACCCCAGGCCTCCTCTGTTCAAAGAAAGTCGGTGCCCTCCACCGTCAATTCTTGCCCCCAGCTAAGCTTCCAAGTGCCCTCAGCCTTTCTCCTATCCCTCCTTAGGATTTTCAAGTGACTGGCTCCCAAGTTTATAAAAAAATATATAAATAAAAGCAAGAACATGTTCTAGGATAAGTTCCCCTCGGGTATTTTTGGTAGCTAACTATTTCAGGTTGCAACTGAAAAGACAAGTGATGGGCTCTCAAGTTAAAAAATAAAATAAAATAAAATAAAATAAAATAAAATAAAAGCAAGAACATGTTCTAGGATAAGTTCCCCTCGGGTATTTTTGGTAGCTAACTATTTCAGGTTGCAACTGAAAAGACCTAATGGTGTATGATGCCTAAGAACATGGAGCTGCATCAGCAGCAACATTGGTAAGTTTTGGACATGGAACAAATTTTGAACAAAGCCAACACACTTGATTTTTGTTGTCCCCATACACAAAAAATCCAAGTGTGCGGGAGGTTGGTAAGTGCTTCACGACAAGTTCCATTTGTACAAATTTTTATCTTGGTTTTCGGATGATGCTAGTTCATGTATCCTTTCTTGCTTAAAAAAATATATAAAAAATATATAGCCGGTGAGTCTTAGTGGGATTAAGACAACCAGGTGTGCATGCCATTGTGGCGTTTCACCTTGGTAGTAACCATATGGCTCCTAGCTCCACATTGCCTTTGCATCCCTGGTTCTTGTGTTTGCTTTCATGAGAAAAGATGTCCGCTCGTGTTTTGCCACTTTGCCAACTACTTGTTGGAGGAATCCCAACATTTAGTGTGCACCTGCAATCCACGTGCGACCACGTCACTATCAGTGACACCACCAAGAGCCAAGGAACTACTGTGATGGAAATTCTAGACTAATCATCCAACGTCAGCGGTAAGTATGCTAAGGTAAGTGGAATGTCCTGCTCTTGACTTTAAACAAAGCCCTTCCGGGAGGTAACCCGAAGTTCACCATTTGTATTCTCATGCTCATCTCCATTTGAGAATAGCTTGATCATGTAGCCTCTTTTATCTATGCTCGTGTGCTCTGGATTGAATGTACTCTGCAAAGCGCATTCATAGGCTCTTTAAAGTAAGCGTGGTGCTTAGGTTAAATAGTCTTCTTTAATCAAATTAGACATGGTGTCAAGTTTGATTAATGAACCTTGGAGTAATACCATTATAGATACTGGATGTATACATGGACTAATCCCTGCAGGAAAAATATCAAATTTGAGTGGGTAAGTCATCAAGCTCGATTCAAAGAGGAGACAAACCAAGGAATTGGATGTGATGCAACACATTTTGCACAACGTACAAGGCGGTACATCACCTTTCAATGGTTCACTGTGAGTATATTGCAAAACCCCTTGAGATCATGTTGATGCAATTTGAAATCCAGCCTTGTTTGTATGCTTAAAGGAAAGCGGTGAAAATAAAATTTTAAAAAAAGGAGAGAACATTTGAAAAATAAATAAATGAAAAAAATGTGGGAAACAGGATCTACGCTTAGTATGTTAAAAACCAATCTGTTTTCAAGCGTGGATGTGAACAACTAGGGCAACAATGCTTTATTCTTTATAGTCCTTCGTGTATTTGTTGTCCACTAACTTTTTGCAGGGATGAAGCAATGACTAAAGGATGGCGAGCATAACTTCAACATTCAACATCTTTAGTCACATGGAAGAAATTTGCACAATGAAGCAAGATGAACAATGGACAAATCTTTTGGCACTCTTAAGCTCAAATCTTGCAAGATTAGAGTTTGGGGGAATTCATCAGGGAAGCATCCAAATATTCTGTGCACTTATTTTCCTTTGATCTCCTGCTTAGTTACCTTGAAAGATTTGTTTGCCATGAAAAAAAATCCATAAAAATTTGCATAACATAAAAATACCAAAAACATTTGAATTCCAATAAAGGCTCATGGTTCTTAAAACCATGGAGCCATTGTTTTGTTTCCATTGTGTGAGAATAAATGCAGGCAAAAGCTCAAGTGTGGGGGTCTCTCGAGTTTCCTGACGTGCACATGATCGAGACCACCCACAGACAGGCTGTACAACATCGCACCGGCCAGGTGAAAGAAGATCAAGGTGACCGAGGCCCAGAAGGTGTCGGCCGATCCCCCAGGTCGGCCGACGTCCCTTTGGTACCTCTCGCCCACATTCTCGTCCAGAGCGATGGTTTGCACATCCTATCCACCCTTCTCTCTGATTCATGAGTTTAAATAATTCCAAGTTTAAAATGATCACTAAAAATTAAACTCAATGAATCCTGGTGCTCTTTTGATATACATGGTTATCCTTGATTGGCTTGCATATTTTTTATTCCTTGCACATACACCTGTTGCTTGTGAACATATCTCTATAGGAAAACATGTTTATCTAAGTGGTTGATTATTGAGATATGGTATGATAAGAGAAACCTTGCTCTTTCTGTATAAAGTACTTGGGATGTTTTTTATTGCAAAAGTTTAAAATCAATAACATTGCAAAGCTCCTCAATGATATTTCATTCCTACCAAAGCCATATGTTGCTCACATTGAAAACCTTATACATATGCTGCTTGTTATTACATTGAGCTTTGTCAAATTGTTGTGACCCTTGTAAGATGCTCTTCATGCTTTCTTGATCAAGATCACGTACACTCCACATACATATGCGAAACTTCTACACTGGAAGTTAGCAATATCCATTCACCAAATAAATGCTCCATATGTTTTATAAATCTCTCTCCAAATATCCTTTGAAAAAGAGACATGGGCTATGGAAAAAATATTTTGGACACATGAAGGTCCAAGAAAAAAAAAGAGATGCTCATGAAAGCATATAACATGAAAAAAGAAAAAAAGAAAAAAATGATATAGCGCCATGTTTTCAAAATAAAGAGGAGAGGGATCATACGAAAAGGAGCTATCATAATTTCCACATACATTTTCTTTTGTTCCACACACATGCACATCTTGATCAGATTGTATGAATAGTTTTCTTCTTGGATCCGCATTTTGACTTTGCAATATATGTGATGCAAGTATGTCTTATTTTTACTCTTACCTTGAGATCCACATAAGCCTGTTAAAAGTAGGGTGAAAGAAAGCAAATTAATGCTTTGGTGAGGAACCATACACATTGAGAGATTTGAGAGAATCATTTGAGGAGCTAAGTAAGGTTATGTTTTTGAAAATCTATCGAAAACCCAAGTTACTTAACAGAAGAGTTGAGATAACTTGAATCAAGGCTGTTCCGTTCCTCAACCATCGAAGATGACATGACAGATACATCAAAGTTCACAAGTGCAGGTATGTTTTGGAATAACTTATATGCTTGCATCGTATCAATTGGAGTCGTGTTTTCCACCATAGTCTTTAAGTTTCACTCGAGGACGAGTAAAGGCTAAGTGTGGGGGAGCTTGTTGACGGTCGTTAAGTACCACTTTTGACCGTCAACTCCTGTAGATAATATGTCAAATATAATCACCAAACATAGTGATAGGGTTTATATCTAATCAATTCCACAAGTTTTGGTGAATATGTGAATGCAGGGACTAATTGGCAAAAGAGGAGGAGATTTGGGCTTAGGGCCAGGTCGCCCGACCCACCTAGGTCGGCCGACCTGGGCCCAAGCCCAATGGAGCCCATATCTGGCTGCAGCAAAGAAGCACACTTCACGACTCCTCGATTTGCCCTCTAACATGTGTCACTTACTGAGCTTGTATAGTATACCCTTGTAGGAGTGTAACCCATATACAAGAAGTACATAGAACCCCTGGTTCTCTTTTAGGACCTCATATTAACTAGACTTATATAATGAGCAATGAAACCTTCTGTGTGTCACACTACCCATCTATCAATGTTTACCCCTTGCTAGACTTTGGTGTATTAATAATGTTATGATTGAATACAATGGATAACTACTCTATTCAACCACTGCCTTCTCTGTGGATTCGATACCCTGAATACTTCCAGGTGAAAGCTACAACGGTATCCGTGCGCTTGCGGATTTATCTGCGACGTAAGAAATACCAACAACGAACAACAAAATGGGAACTGTGCCTAGGGTAAACTAAGTGCATTAGGTTGGGCAAACATGGTTAAAGGATTCAAAGAATGAACTGGGAGGTCATATAATAAGGGGCAGCTCAGAGCACGGCTGTCCTAGCTAAAGGTGTTCTACGGCGCATTGAAAGTACTGAGAGGTGGCACAGGAGGTGGCCGAAGATCACAAGGCGGGTACAAGGCCGGGAAACATGTTTGGAAAAAATTGAAACAGGTTAGCTACTGCTTCACAATGTCACATTTTAGCTTAATAAGTTGGGTATTTGCACAGTTGTATTAATGTTTAATTTTTGTCAACCCTTTTCTCGTAACCAAAAGCTATCGGAGGTGGAGCGCTTGAAGAATGAAGAGCCCAGTTGGATTTGCATGCTGGAGGAAATGTTTAGGGCTGTTACCATTGACTACTCGGCAATGTTTGCATCAGTGGACGAACCAAGCACAGAACACATGGAGTCCCAGGACACCCCTGCCAACGACCCCACTTCTCCAACTACTACATCTGGTAGCCGCAAGCGTGGGAGCAGTGGGGCTACCAAATCGACTGCTGACAGTCCTAGGAAGAAGCAAGAAGTGCCAATGTCACCATCAAGCAGCATTGCGCCAAAAAAGAAGAAAAATTTGCTGAGTAGGTTCCTTGCGAAGGTGTCCGCACAACAGGAGCAAACTACAAGGGCTTTCAAAGAAGTAACAGCGGACCAAATGAAGAGGAAACAAGAGGAACAACAGGAATATGTTACCTGCTTGAAATTGGCTTTAGAATCCGGGATCGATCCCGCCAGTGACGACTACTTCTTCCTTAGTCAGGAGTTCGAGAGCCCGGCACGCAGAGCGGCATTCCTCCTTTTGGAAACAGCAGCAGCTAGATCCAACTGGATCCAGCGTGCAGTCGAGAACCGCCGGTAGCGTGGATAGGCTGTGTATGGACCATCTAGTTTCAATTTTATGCCTGCTGCCTTGGGAGGATGTTGAGCGGAGGTAGATGTGCTGTATCGATGTAGAGCGGAGCTAGATGAGTTTTATCGATTTTATTGTAATGATGTGGAACCTGTTGGAAAGAACCATAATAATGTGTTGTATGCATGGTATTGGTGTTTATGTACATTTTCAGATTAATTATCTTATGTGTTGTACTTCTCCATTGCTGCTAGGGTGTTATAGCTGATGAATCTATTGGTGTTTATGTGCATTTTCAGATTAATTATCTTATGTTTAGACATGCTTTTCAGATTTGAATTGCTGGTTGGTGCTAACAAATGATGTTCTTGTTGTTTTGCAGGCAGCCAATGTAGGGGACACCTTGTGTTCCGAAGGAGACGGGACCGGTTCCGAAGAAGCCTCATGTTGGTCAATTGATGGTACGTCAGATAGTGTGGAGGATGAAGATTTGTACAAGGATTGGGAGAATTTGTTTGGAAAAGATAATCCTATTTTCAAGAGGATGAAGATTGTCTGGGACGGTACGAGAAAGACAACTAAATGGATGAAGAAAGCCATCCTTGTAGGTATGTACGAGGACACTTTCTTATGCAAACAACCTAGACGAATACCTGGGGAGAAAGGAATTGAATGGGTCGAGAGGACATTGCAAGATCCAACTGCTTGCTATAACATGTTTAGGATGCATGGTCATGTATTTGAGTTGTTACATCACCAGTTGGTTCAGAAATATGGGTTGAAGTCAAGTTCAAAGATGTCATCTAGAGAAGCCTTAGTATTATTCTTGTACATGGTTGGCCCTCCACAACCAGTTCGGTAAGCTGAGAATAGGTTTGGGAGGTCCATGGGGACTGTTAGCCAAAAGTTCAACCATGTCTTATCTTGTGTGACCAAGCTTGCCAAACATATAATTGCACCCAAGAACCCAACATTCAGTTGTGTGCACCCTAAGGTGGGCAACCATAGGTCTGCTCCTTTCTTCAATAATGCAATTGGGGCAATAGATGGCACACATGTGAAAGTGGTGGTTCCATTTAGTAAAGTTGTGCAATATGTCAATAGGAAGAATGAGAAAACTCAGAATGTACTGGCCATCTGTGACTTTGATCGTCGGTTCACATTTGTTGCTGCGGGGGTGCCTGGCTCAGCCCATGATTGGACCGTCCTGCAGGAGGCCATTATCAAGTATGGGCCACATTTCCCCCATCCACCCGAAGGTACGAAGTTGCT
Organism: Alloteropsis semialata; assembly: GCA_004135705.1. NCBI lineage: Eukaryota > Viridiplantae > Streptophyta > Magnoliopsida > Poales > Poaceae > Alloteropsis > Alloteropsis semialata. The sequence goes on from CM014274.1 coordinate 41,648,291, forward strand.
ATTTTCTGATTTATTGCATATGTGCAATTATGATGAAGACCGCTTTATGCGATTGGTGCTATGAACTTGCAGGGAAGTTTTATCTGGTTGATGCAGGGTATCCAAACCGCCCTGGATATCTAGCACCATACAAGGGGTGCACCATACAAGGGGTGTAAGTACCATCAACAACAGTGGCGACATGGACCTGGACCATCTGGTGAAAGAGAGGTATTTAACAAAGCTCATTCATCTCTTCGGTCGGTGATAGAGCAGTCGTTTGGGGTCTTAAAGATGAAGTGGAGAATCCTGTTGGCTGTCCCAAGCTATCCTGAGCGTACACAAACCAAAATAATTCTTGCGTGTTGTGGGCTGCATAATTTTATTTTGGAAAATGATGGCGAGGATGTCGACTTTAGTGTCGCTGCAGCTGTCCGACGTGTGGCAATGGTCGAACCAGATGTTGACGAAGCACAGAACCGCCGTGAGGCCGATGAAGTTGATGATGATATAAACATGAATGCTGTCCACAATGAAATAGCACATGCTTACTATATGGCACACCGGAGGCATTGAAAGGATAGAACTTGTTTTCTATTTGCGAGTTGTTGTGTCTATTTGCGAGTATGTCATTGTTGGAGTTGAATAAACGTAGCCGAACTGTATGCGTTGAGAGCAAATTTGTGTATGAAATTTGGTTGACAACAAATTTGTATTGTTTCAACATGGTTTGCATGCACGATGTGTGGGGAATTGTAGTTTCTTAATGGTGTGCACTTAGCAATTTCAATCTCTGCGTACAACATGTTGGGTGCATGTAGCATTTCTTGAGTTGAGGTGCAAATTTTTTTACCAAACACATGCAAAACTTTTGAAGCAAATTTTTTGCACAACCCTTCCAAACACGGCCCTAGCTTGCTCGGTGGTAAAGGTACTGGCAGGGGCTGGATCGGCAGGTTGCATGGCCAGGGCAGCAGATATGGAGCGCACGCGTTTGCAGTGTTCACAGGTGAGGCATGCAACATCAGTCACTGCCACTGCCAGAGACAGCGGCAAACTAAGGTAGCTCGTCTCGGAGGGCGCGGCAGCACGCAGGCAATGCGATGCCGCATATCTAGCAGGGTAGAGCGGAGGCAGAAGCGACCTTATGTATATGTAAACGAGAGAGACATCTATCCAAATGAGCAGGCGACGCTACGGGATATGAAGGGCATATGACTAAGATGCAAAACGAGACGAGCGAAAGAATAGGAAGGAGGATGATGTTGTGCTCACCGACGAGCGAAGATGTACAGCAGCGGCTAGAGTCGATCGAACGGCGAGGACGGCAACACAGGGCTTCACGGTGCAGCGATGAATGGCAGTGGGGCTCCGACTCAGCGTGGCGAAGAAGCTCCGGGCGTCGAATCATGGTAGATGCTCCTGGTGGCTGGGAGCCCGGCAGCTTGCGCCGGCGGCGTTGCTGAAGCAGGTCATAGGGCGGTGCCGCGGTGGTGCTCGGCGACGGCAACCAATGCAAAAGCTTCAGAGAAAAGCTGCAGTGGCATGGATCGGTGGAATACAGATGAGGTGCAAACCGGAACAAAGACGGCAAGACGGACACGATGATGATGTGCTTATTACCTACGTATGGATCCAGTGGCCGTAACGGCGACCGGTGGAGACCGAACTCGACTAGATCGGCTGAAGTACTAGCTTCACGTGGATGTGCTCCTCCTGCCGGACCGGGGGCAGACGCGTCTTGTCCTGATTGGCGGCAACCATCTTCACCGGCGAAGGATAGACATAGGAACAGCGTGTTGGAAACCAGACCGGGAACGCGTGTTCCAGCAGCCCGTTCTCACCCTCGCGCGCTCAAGCTCTCACTCTCACCGACCGTCGCAAGGAAGAAAAAGCACAGTGGTTTCGGCGGGAAACGCCGCGGAGCCCCAATGCTCCTGTATCTTGGCAATTCGTCGCGCCCTTTACAAGGAGGATGCTCGGGGCATCTTGTAGGCCGGGGAACATCCCTCCACGACGGCCTGTGCCNTCATGAGCTGGTCCATGAGGAGGAAGAACTCCCTCTTGTCCTCGTCGTGGAAGCAGTACCGGCAGTGCGCGACGTTCGGGTGCGCGACGGACGTGAGCAGGGCGACCTCGTCGCCCACCGCGTCGGCGTCGGCGCCGACGAAGTGCTTCACCGCGAAGGCCTCCCCCATCCACTGCACCTCCTTGAGGTTGCCCACGAGGCGCCTCCGCACCTGGAAGTCACCCTGCAGGAGCAGGGACGCCGGGTGCACCTTCCCCCGCGGCGCGGTCAGAAGGTCGGCGAGCCGGTGCTCGTTCCGCGTCAACGGCTCCGGCGACGCCGGGCTCTTCCTTTCCTCGAGGATCTGAGACAGGAGCCACCTGTCCTCCTTCCACGCCGTGTCCATTCTGGCGGCGAGCTCACGCGTGGCCAGATACCGCCCGCCGAGCCTCTGCCGGAACAGCTTGGGCTCGAGCATGTCCCTGTCGTAGTCCTTGGCGAACAGCAGCCGCCTCCGGGCGAGCTCGTCCGGGTCGGACCCGGTGACCTCCGACACAACCTCGACGGCCTCGAGCACGACGGCGACGCTCCAGAGCAGGTTGTGCAGGTGCTGCTCGACGCAGTCCGCGCCGTGCGTGGCCGCGGCGGCGCGCGCCCACCAGCCGTCCCTGTCCCGCGGCTCCAGGCAGTGCCGGACGTAGCCCTCGGCGTCGCGGACGGCGCGGTGGAGCTCCCGCAGCGGGCCCTCCAGCGGCTTCCATTTGGCCAGGCGCTCGCGGAACCGGAGGTGGGCGCGCACCTCGGCGGCGACGGCGGCGAAGGCGAGCGCGCAGGCGTCGGCGAGGAGGCGGCACTGGCGCGGGTTGATGCGGAGATCGTCGGCGAAGACCATGAGCGCATGGACGCCGCCGAGGGCCTCGCCCACCTGGCGGAGCTGCTCCATGGGTCGGCTCGGCGGTCCTCAATTGGTGCTCATCCGCTGGGCCTCCCGCGCGCGGTTTCGGCGCTTGGAGGAGAGGGGAGGGATGGAGGATGGTTTGCTAAGAATGGACGCGCGCCCTCTGCTTCCTTGCTGCTCCCCTCCAAGCGTGCCTCCGCTCGTCGGGCAGCACGGACGGACCCGTGCACCCCTCCACCTCCACGAGACCTTTGCTGCTGCTGCTGCATCGCCATTGGCGGGCATCGGCCGCTAAAAACGAAGGGATGCGCGTGCCGCGTGCAAGGCCCAAATAAGATTCCGGGCCGTCGAGCTTCTAGCGCCCACGAAACCTCCTCCCACTCTTGTGTGAACCACTTGTCCAGTATGTGTTCCCAGCACGTGGAAATCATTACGGCACCACCACGCAGGCACCTACACGTGATCAAGTGAATGACATGTAAGAAGATCAAATTAAGCGATGTACTTAATCTAAGAATAAATCTAAATTTACCTCCTAATATTGCTCCCAGGCCAGCTTCAAATTTGTTGCAGCTTCTTTTTTGATCTTTAGGCCATGGAACAGAGCGCTGTACTTTATGACACAATGGACTTGCGCCTCGTAGTGCATGTCCTTCACCAGCTTATCGCATCAATTGTGAGCCACAACCGCCGCCCGTTCCTCGTATCCATCCGCACACCTGTAGAAATCCTGCATATAAACACGATGTATCTAATCATTATTACAAAATTGTCCAATGAATGCGATGTATTGAGTAGTGTACTGTGAGGAAGACTTACCCGCAGCTCGGCCTTCACCCGCTCCGCCTTGTTGGCGAAGCACCTGTTTTCCCGATCGAGATGATCGGTGTAACACCCAAATTTTCATCACAATAAATTGTAGAAATATTTCTAAATTTTCTAGGAATTAATTGAAATTTATTAGGACTTCATTCAATTTAATAATTGATTATTAGTAACAATAAATTTTGTTGCATTCATGCCCTTTGAATGTGTTTTGTTTGATCCAACTTAAGTTTGGATTCAAATTGTTTGAATTCAAATTAATTTGGCATTTGCTTGATCTTTAGATTAGTGGTTTTCTAAAAAGTTCGAGCTCGCTCCTTGGACTTTTGAGGCAGCTCAGTTTGCCTCCCTCAACTTCTCGTCTCGTTCGCTGCTGCAGGCCCGGCCCATTTTCCCGCTCTGAGCCTAGCTGTTGCCGTGCTGGCCTGCTCCACCTCGCGTTGCCGAAGCCGCCCTGGCTCGAATCCGTGTCCGCCTCCCGCTCTCTCTCACCGCTCGCTGACAGTGGGCCCCAGCTGTCATCCCTCTCTTCCTCACCGAGCCGCACTCGGGCGCGTTACACAGGCCCGACCGAGTCCGACCCCGAGGCCTGAGCAATCGCGCTGCCCTGGAAATCTCCGAGGCACGCACACCAAGGCGCCTGGTCCCAGCCTTTATAGTGCGCCGCCACCTCCCCAAGAACTCCTAGAAAACCCTAAGCGCTCCGCGTGCCCTAACCCCTGTAGCCGCCGTCGCCCGAGCTTGAGTTCACAACCGCCGCCATTGATCTCCTCCACCGCGGTCTCCCAGTGGACGGGAAGCCATTGAAGGGATTAAGTCGAGGTACTGAAACTAACCGCACTGCTTGAAATCATGGGACTGCTTTCGTTTCTCTGGAATAGCTCACCGGAGTTGCTCCTCCGCAGCCGAGTCGCCGTTCTCCGTCGGATGCCGTGCTTATTGTCCTAATCTTCGTCAAGAGCACCAGGGTCGAGTTCTCCGGGATCTCCCACACGTTTTGATCCAAGTTCGGCTCGATTTGGTGATCCGTAGGCCGGAATCGCCCTACGCCGGCGAGCTCTCCGTCGGACACCGCCGCGGACCGCCGCCTCCCCACTGTTCCGCCGCCGACCGACGCCCCGAGCCTCCCCGAGCCGTTCGATCGCCACTCAACGACCCAGATCTCGTCAACCGAAGGGAATACCGGTCAGCTTGGCACTTTTGTTAAAGAGGCCCCAGAGTTCCTGGTAATTAACCCGCGGTCCACCTCCTTTGTAAAGTATTTATGCATAGGTCCTTATCTTTCTCGTTTTAGCCCCTGACCATCCAGCATATAGAACCCGCCGTCCTTTATTGATCTTTTATGCGTTCAACCCTGTGTTTATATGCATAATTATGTATATGCCCTTGGTTTTCTCTCAATCTAACCCCTGGAAGTTCCTATCCTTCGCAGATAAGCCCCTGGAGCACCGTTTTGACCCTATCTTGACCATTCTAACTCCGTTTTGAGAGATTCTTTCGCTCTTGTGACCGTAAGGACTTGAACTTTGGCTTTATACCGTTCTTTTGTACTGTTGCCCATGTTTGGTGTACTGTTTCTATTTGTTGTATTGTTTCTTATATGTGCCCCTGTGCTACGAATAGAAGGTGCAACTTTTGAGGTGTTCAAGGATCGTTCGTGTGATTCGAGGGTTCCGTTGAGAAGACCCTGAGCAATAGCATTTATTAGCTGGATTTAAGGCAAGTGTATTCTTGATCATACTTTTGTCCTAATAACCATATGACATGCTTACACATTATAGTTACGCTATGCTTGCATGCAATATAATCATGATGGGTCCTATTTAAGGTTGACTAGTTTTCTTTAATCATACCTTGTTAACCTGGGTTTTATATTCATGTTGGGTAGCAATTGCTTAGTTGCTATACTTGGGGATTGTTTACACTAAATGTGAAGATAATAATATTGTGATATCTTTATATATAATATATGATCTTATGATAATGTTAAACCAAGACCACACTGATTAATTGGAACATGGAGAACCACCCTGGATTTTTCGTACAACCACAATACCACATGGCTCTGGTCTTGGCTAAGTAATTAGAAGATCCCTTTGTTGTGTGGAGGCACTGCACGTTTGGTATGGGCTGGTTGCTACCGGCAAGATTTGTGAGCAGAGGTGCGGGGGCAGGAAGGTGCGCCTTTTATAGACCCGTCTGGCAAGGGAGCACACACACATTGGGAAATTCTTTGGAAAAGCCTCATAGTGATTCTCTGGCCCCTCACAAAAGGAAGTGTTGAAGGGAGTAATTAACCCGGGCATAATGAGAAACACGAATTGTGGGAAAGCTTACAACCTCTGCAGAGTGTCTAAAATCTATTGCAATAGCCGTGCTCGCGGTCATGAGCGGCCTGGACCCTCACATGATTAATATATCGAAAGAAGAATTAAATTGGTTTATTTATGTTGATGATGATGCTTATGGTTTACCATATGCTTAATTGGGTTGGTATATACTTATACTTTAGTAATTATGCTACTAAATAAAATATGACCAACTAAAGTGCTTAAAGCAATTTAATTAGCCAGCTATTTCCTTGATAAGCCTTTGCATGTCATTTGCTTTTGCTCTACACTTGCTGAGTACCAACCATAAGTGTACTCAACCTTGTTTTATCTATGGCTCAGGCTTAGACAGGAGGTTTCAGTGGAGTATTTTGGAGGTATCTAGGCATACGTGTTCCCCCAGTCAGTTGCCTGTGGAGAAGTGTTGAAGTTCCGCTGCTAGTTATTCGCTTCACGTGAGTGTTATTATGTTATTTAATATTATTTACGTTTTGCACTGTCTTTTATATCACTGATGAAGTCTCATATGTGTGTAAACTTGATCCTGGCGCACATATGATAGTCATTCGGTTTTCTTTATAAAACCGGGTGTGACAGAAGTGGTATCAAAGCTGTTGTTGACGTCCAAAAAGTCAGGCGTTGACTTTCAGAAATTAACACTGTGGCCTGGAAGATTTGCTTCACTTCAGCGCAGGTCCAAAATCTCGAGGTTCGTGGCGTGCCAGTCAATTTGACCTGAAATTGACAAGGTAAAGTTTAATCAGTAAACAACAAGGAACTCATCGGCCAAGGCCCCGATTTGTCCCAACAGATCGGATCAACGTAAAACAATAGTCCGATTTGAGAGCATAAACCATCGGCTATGAGTTCGATTTGTAAAGATGTAACAAGTATTAAAACGGTCCATCGGCTATGAAAAACCGAATCGTGACAAAATGACATTAATTTAAACCATCGACTGTGGAAGCCGAATCGGAGATAAACCTGATTTAAACATTTTTTTTAATATACATCTCTCTAAAGGTTATAAATAAACTGAATTGTATGTCACTAACGATCGGATCGATTGCGAGACAGCGTCGCTAGCAGGGCATCAACTAGTTCGTTTATTCCGATAGGTCGATATATATCAAAGAACGTGCTTAAACAGATTTATTTGTAACTTGCAGATTAGATCTAAATCAGCTATATAAGCAATAAGAACAGATCTATTATGAAACTTGAATTGTGATAAAACAAAATAGATCTTTCTCTGATAGATGTAAGCCGATAAGATAAAACAGCAAGATACGGTAAAAGATGAGCAATCTAAATGAAGAAGGGCGATACGCCTCAATCTAAAGCCTAGAATAACTCGGTAAATTGGTGAATTAACTAAACGAAGAAGGGCGATACGCCTCAATCTAAAGCCTAGATTAATTCGATAAGGGTGTCGGACTTACAGACAAACCGGAGGTCAAGATGATGCAGCCCTGCTTGCTGAAGAACTCGACGAAAAGGGTTTGGGTGGCACGTTAGGCCAAAAGTTGTGTTTGATTGAATGGTTGTGTGAACATTTTTTACAATGGCGCAGGGTTTATATTTATACCCTGGAAATCTAACTAAAACTTGCCGGCTACAACAATATCTCTAATTTATTTAAAGCAATCTAATCTTAAACTACTAAAACTATTACAATACTTGATGCGCAATCTGGCCCTGAAGAAGCTTCCAGACGCCTTCCTCTTGGTTAGTCGTACACGCTCCGGCCTCCTTTATCTCGTGTCCAATCAGGACTCCTATCGGAGGAACTCCGATCGGAATCGGACGTCTCCCAGAATCGGACTCGGCCTTTATCTGGACTTTTATCATACACACGCTCAACCGAGTCAAAATCTGGTGTCAACACATGCCCCCCAATTTTGGGATAAAATATTATTTTGTTCCAAAATTCTTCCAAGCAATGATGACCCTGGCAGCGAACAGCATATGGAAACCCACACCCTTTACTGCTGCAATCCTCGAATCCCGTGCGGATACGACGCCGTGGCCTTCGGGCGGTTCCTTCTCCCATAAGCCTATAAAACGCAGACCTGAACCGTCGTCTTCCTCAACTCGCATCTGCTCGCACGTCCGCCATTGCCATCCTTGCAAGACCTCGCCCGGCGAACATCTGACCTCCAAGCTTCAACTTTTCGCCACGAATCAGGTAAAGAACTATCCCGCATATGATTCATATCACGCATCTGTGTTTTAATGCATCCTTTTGCAATCTCTTAGATTTTTCCCTCTTCGCATCACTGTTCACTGTAGATCCATTTCTTTTAACAATGGCGGCTCCTCTTGATAAGGCAAACACTGACCAAGTTCCTGAGGTAAAAATCACTTAAAATCTCAATTTAATCTCTGCATTTCCTTTCCAGAACTATTTACGAGCCTCTAATTCCTGTATTTATCATTTTAGCATCTTAAGAACAATCTGGTTATCCCTGTCTCCCATGTCGAGACCGGATACTACCTGGGTCTGATGGGTGATCCCGATCCGACGGACCTCATCAATATGGAATCGGAAAGACTTCCTTTCAAAGGATCAGATTTGCAAGTCACCGATTGGACCGGCTCCTTCCGATCGTGGCCTGGCAGCGTTCCAGGATGGAGGAATTGGTTTCTCAGAATGCAAGCCGCCAAATCGGCTTTTTGGGATGAAAAGAACATAAACCAATGCCTTACTCTATCTCTTGCTGATATGGCCAAAAATGAAAACCTTCTGGCCGCGAGCTCTCTGTTCTGGTCCGATGCCCTCAATGCTTATCTATTTGGTCACGGTCCAATGACGCCAACTTTAATGGATGTTCACATGCTGACCGGCCTCGACACCATAGACAATTCCAACCCCAGGTCACTTATTCGTGATTTGGAATACAGATTGGTCGGCGCGGGCTCCAAAAGCTGGAAGAAATACATCGCCGATCACAACAAAACTGGCACAGTTGGAGACAGAGAGCACGCAGCTTTTCTTAATATGTGGCTAGAGAGATTTGTATTCTGCGGACCGACCCTTGGTGCCACATCAAACATGCAACCGATTGCAGAAGCTTTAGCTCGTGGCGGATCGGTGCCACTTGGACGTCTCCTTCTTGGTGCAGTTTATCATCTGCTTCAGCAAGTATCGGTCAAGCTATCAGAAGGTCAAGCAGTTGGACATATCGGAGGCCCTTGGTGGTTTATCCAATTATGGCTGCATACCCAACTCCGATCTGCCCTTCAGCTTAACTTCAAGGATCATCAGTTCCCAAGCTATTATACAGAAGAAGAAGATGTATCCTATCGCCGATGCACATCATTTGGAGAAGCAGCATCATCGTGCTTTGGGTCAAGGCTCGACGCAAAAGATATGGCCACCTATTTTGAAAGCTTCTACCATGGGATTGCATCAGCATTTTGATTATTTTGCCTACGCCGATCCCGATTGTGGTTATGAGCTACCCTTATTTAACATCCAAAATGATCATGCAACGATCATGCCGATTCTGAAATCCTTCATTACACCGGCCATCCTCGGAAGCAACATCGCATTCGGCCGCAAAACCTCCTCTTATGAATTTTACAATCCATCAATAGCAGCTCGTCAATTGGGCTTTGGTCAACTCCCAATCGGCCTTTATTTCTCCAATAAGATAAAGCACAGAGAATCGGTCTCAACATCCTTGGAGATGGATAGGATCTTATCACTTGCCCCCGAAGCCAATTTCGAAATAACAGAATGGCTATGCACCAGCTTCTCATCAAGGATTTACAGAAATTGGTGGAAAGAATTGCGCCTTCACATATTCAGACTCCCGGCCATCACCTTTTGTACTCTTATAGACTCTGATTTTGAAGCCATGGAAAATCCTGTAAGTCTTTTTGAATTCTTCCCATTCATCCATCTTTTAAACAAACTGTCTATAATTTGAATTCCATCCTTTAACAGCCAGTTGAAGAGAATGTACCAGTGGTGAGCGGCAGTGGCAAACCGATCCAATATGCCATTAGGACTCCGTATCCAAGGATCGGTTCTACCGCCCCATCTTTAAAGGAAATCATGGATGGCAAAGGCAAGAGAAAAACCGCCCCCAATAAAATCCCTGAACCAAAGAAGTCGAAGAAAAGCCAACTGGTACGATTTTCTTATCTTTCCGATTCTTGGCTCCGATTCACATCTTAAGCAAGTAACTTTCCCATGCAGCCCCTTGGAAAAATCATTGGTCAGTCGACTTCCAAAGCTGCCGAGGAAACCGCACAGAAAGCTGCCGAGGGCGCAAAGATGCTAGTTGATGCAATATCGGTAACAATCCGATGTTTTCTATATTTATTTATTTTTAGCTTAAATCGGCAATAATAATTCTCCCTTTTCAGCAAACAAATATCGTACTGCCTGATCCTCAACCAGCTCCAGCACAAGACATACAACCAGAATCAGCTCAACAGGTAAATTTAATCCAATTATCATTTTTTTTTCTTCAAATTTATACGCTTGAACTAACCGATTCAACCTGTAGACTGCCATTCTGCAACCAATCATCGAAGAACCAAGCACATCTGCTCAATCGGAGACCAACCGTCAACAAGCCGAAAAGACCATCCAATCGGAGGTCATTTCAGGGCAACAAATCGAAGAGAATGTTGAATCGGAGGCCATCCCTGAGCAACAGATCGGAGAATCAGCTACAAACCCTCAATCGGAGGCACTCACTGAACAGCCAACACTAACTTCACCAATACCACCTCCGATTGAACCGCCTCAACCACTTCAGATAGCTGTTCCTGTCACAAACGTTGCCCAGCCTCAAGTAATCCCCGATTATGTCCGGGAAGGACAATTTAAACTGGTATCAATTTGCCGCCTCGTGTCAATATTTCATTATTACAATAACATGTTTTATTAACACTCCTTTTCAGGCACACGATCCTTCGGCAATGAGTCTCACATCATTTGACCTGGACGCCATCATCGGAGAAGAGGAAGTCAGTTCCGCTCAATCATCTACAGCCATCTCCGATGAGGCCAAGGCGAAGCTTCAAGAAATGCTGAATCATTTGAGCAAAAGCATCGTCATCCTTGTTGAAGATGCCGAACCGATTCGCCAAATCTTCAAGGAATTGAAGGGTCAACTGCCATCGGAGCTGGAGAACGCGATTATTCCTGCGGCTTTCATTGAAGGTCATCAACCCCAAGTTTCTGCCGCTCGTCAAAGATTATCGGATCGGCTAGCTCAGCAAGACTTATCCAAAAAGCACGACGACGGCAAAGACGAACTGAAAACAATGCAGGTCCACATCAAAACTTTGGAAGCCGAACCAGCACGGCTAGAAGATCAGATGAAGCATCTCCATGGTGTTGAAGCCGATCTACTCAAACGGCTTGAAGAAGTCCGCAAGGAGATGTCTGAGACCCAAGATGAACTCAACCAAATTCCAACTTCCATCAAATCGGCACGAGAGAATTTGAACAAACGCTTGGAGGAAGTGCGTCAAATTCACAAAAGCATCAAGAACATCCCCGGCTCCGATGTGGAAGACTTGGAAGAAATTAAAAGGGTTGATAGCATTCGGTTGAGCGCAATCGAAGCGATCCGCAAATTTCTGTAATGTTTAAACTCTAGCCATACCGCCCCGATGACAGCAGTGAACCTGAGTGATTCCGACGAAGTCAATCGTCGATGAACACTTGTGTAAATATTTTTGCCCTTAAGGCGATACGTATCGTATCGGCTATCTTAGACGACATCGCTTAGAATATCGGCTTTTAAGAATCAATCCAAATGCTGGGATAATATTTCTTCAAATATTTTCCGTTAAGCGCCTTTGAAAACTCTTCCCCCTCCAATGTTTCCAAAATATATGCATTTCCTGGAATGCACCGATTTACACGATAGGGACCCTCCCAATTAGGCGACCATTTTCCAAACTTAGAACTTTTAGTCCCAATCGGCAAAATCAGCTTCCAAACCAATTCTCCTTCGATGAACTCTTTTGGCTTAACCTTTTTATCATAATACCTAGCAATACGTGCCTTATTATTTTCAATATTTTCCAATGCTCTTAATCGGGTTTCAGCCAAATCATCCAACTCAAAATTCATCAAACTTTTATACTCATCGGCAGTCAAGTTTCCTTGTTCCGATATTTGTCTTGATCCGATTTTAATCTCCCAAGGCAAAACAGCTTCATGTCCATAAACCAAATGATATGGGGACAATTTAGTAGACCCATGACACGCCATCCGATATGCCCACACCGATTCGGTCAACATTAGATGCCATCGCCTTGGTTGTTCATCAATCTTTCGCTTGATGATTTTGATAATACTTTTATTTGATGCTTCTGCCTGACCATTGGCTTGCGCATAATAAGGAGAAGAATTCAATAATTTAATACCCATACTGGCAGCAAAATCTTGAAATTCATTAGACATAAACATAGTTCCCTGATCGGTTGTGATAGTTTGAGGAATACCAAACCGATATATAATATGTTCCTTGACGAATTCCACCATATTCTTGGAATCGGCAATCTTCAAAGGAATCGCTTCAACCCACTTAGTAAAATAATCAGTTGCCACCAATCTGAATTTATGACCCTTGCTCGACGATGGATAAATCTGCCCGATCAAATCAATTCCCCATCCTCGAAAAGGCCACGGTTTAATAATCGGATTCATGGCTGACGCAGGCGCTTTCTGCACATTCCCAAATTTCTGGAACTCTTGGCAACCTTTATAATATTCAAAACAATCCTCTAGAATCGTTGGCCAAAAACAACCCGCCTTTCGAATAATCCATTTCATTTTATAAGCCGATTGATGTGCACCACAAACCCTTCATGTACTTCATCCATCATATCTTTGGATTCCGATTTACTCAAACATCGGAGCAAGACACCATCAATCGTCTTATAATATAATCGATCATCAAGTAATACATATTTAACAGCCATGAATCTTAACTTTCTGGAAACCTTTTGTGATGGATTCTTGAGATAATTTATAATTTCATACCTCCAATATCCGATTTCTGGCTCAATCGTCATGATCTCATGAAAACTCCGATAGCCAGAAGCAGCTTGTGCCAAATTGTTAGCTTCCTGATTTTGAGCCTTGGGATATGTTCAATATTGACCATCACAAATTCCTTCATCAATAATCGGCATTCATCAAAATATTGGATCAAAACATCATCTTTGCATTCATATTTACCGATTAATTGAAAGATTACCAACTGGGAGTCTCCAAAAATCTCAACAGTTTCAGCTCCGACTTCTAATAACAATTTCAATCCTTTGAGCAATGCTTCATACTCAACTCGATTGTTGGTAAAACTTGGATCCATCGGATAACTGAATTCAAAATTTGCCCCCCGAGGCGAAACAATAACGATTCCGATGCCACATCCTTGACCACATGAAGATCCATCAAAGAACAGCGTCCAAGGCATCGGATCGACCAATTTAACTTCTTTTCCGATATGCTGTGTTACGAAATCGGCCATTACTTGTCCTTTAACTGCTTTAGCCGATTCGTATTTTAAATCGAACTCTGATAATGCTAGTATCCACTTCCCGATTCTCCCTTTTAACATAGTCATGGACAACATATATTTAACCACATCGGTCTTGCAAACAATTGTACACTCAGAAGATAACAAATAATGTCTCAACTTAGTGCATGAAAAATATAGGCATAAACATAATTTTTCAACCGGCAAATATCTTGTTTCCGCATCAATCAACTTCCGACTCAAATAATAAACCACTCTTTCTTTTCCTTCAAACTCTTGTATAAGAACAGACCCGATCGCCAATTCATCGGTCGACAAATATAATCGGAATGGCTTATCTTTCTGAGGTGGAATCAAAACTGGCGGTGTCATCATATATTGCTTTATTTCATCAAATGCCTTTTGTTGATCTTTTCCCCAGACGAATTCTTCATCGGCTTTTAATTTCAGCAGCGGGAAAAAAGGACGAATTCTCCCAGATAAATTTGAAATAAATCTTCTGACAAAATTAATCTTACCGATTAACGACTGGAGACTCGTCTTATCGGTGGGTGGCTCAGCATCTCTTATAGCCTTCATGCTCTTTTGTCCAACTTCAATTCCTTTTTCATGCACCATGAAACCCAGGAATTGTCCGGCCGATACTCCAAACGCACACTTATTAGGATTCATTTTCAAACCATGCTTCCTTGTACATTCAAGAGTCTCTCGCAAATCGGACAGATGTTGTTTATATCCATCGGACTTCACTACTACATCATCAATATAAATTTCAACAATCCTGCCGATTAACTTGTGAAATATATAATTCATTGCCCTTTGATATGTAGCGCCAGCATTTTTCAAACCAAAAGTCATCACGACCCACTCGTATAATCCAAGTGCACCAGGACATCGGAATGCGGTTTTAGGAATGTCTTCTTCTGCCATAAAAATTTGATTATATCCTGCATTACCATCCATAAAACTAATCACCTTATGCCCTGAAGCTGCATCAACTAACATATCAGCAATCGGCATCGGATACCCATCCATCGGAGTCGCCTTATTAAGATTCCTGAAATCAACACAAACTCGCAACTTCCCATTTTTCTTGAAAACAGGAACGATATTAGATATCCATTCAGCATATCGGCAAGGTTGAATAAACTTAGCTTCATATAACCGAGTTATTTCGGCTTTTATCTCTTGGTCTAATTCGGGCCTAAATCGTCTCGGCGCTTGTTTAAAAGGCCAATACCCCGGTTTAATCGGTAACCGATGTTCAACAATAGATCGGCTTAAACCTGGCATCTCGTAGTATTCCCAAGCAAAACAATCACGATACTCTTTCAATAACTTTATTAATTCTTGTTTAAACTCAGGATCCAACTTTGCACTTACATATGTCGGCCGAGGTCTATCTCCTAAACCTATATCTATTTCCCTCTAACTATTAATTCTTGTTTAAACTCAGCTCCTAAATCTATATCTATTTCCTCTAACTCATCGGCCGACATAAACCCTTGACCAAGTTTACCATCATCTTCAATAAAATCATCCATTAATACAAACTTTCAGAGCCGACTGCTAGGATCGGCTTTAGACCATCATCGGACACTTGGATAAAATTGCCTTCCCAATTCCTGCCCGATAAACACTCGATTCCTTCAAACTCCCAAACTGTCAAATCGGCGGTAGCGACGCTAACCGATTCGTCGGCCTGGACAGTCTCGATGTGATCCCCATGCCATTGAATAAGGCATTGATGCATGGTAGACGGCACACAGCAATTGGCATGAATCCAGTCACGACCCAAGAGCAAACTGTAGGACCCTTTGCTGTCGATGACGAAAAATGTAGTGGGCAAAGTCTTGTTCCCGATCGTCAACTCAACATTCAATGCCCCCCGAGCCGGCGATGGATTTCCGCCAAAGTCCTTGAGCATCATATCGGTCTTGATCAAATCATCAGGTCCTTTGCCAAGCTTCCGATATTTGGTATAAGGCATCAAATTCACAGCAGCTCCTCCATCAACAAGCATCTTGGTCATCGGCTTACCATCAACATATCCTTTAACATATAAAGGTCTCAAATGCCGATATTTCTCATCAACTGGTTTGTCAAATACAGCTTGTTGTGGTTGTAGAATCAACTGCGCCATAGCCTCCTCAACTTCATCGGTCTCATCATCGGTTGAACTTGCATTGTATTCAGCAGGCAGCACAAACACCATGTTCACCGATGCCGATGGCCCATCATCATCACGTTTAGGCTTAGCTCTCCAAACCTTGGAATTGTCATCTTTTTGACACTTTTCCTTCAACAATTCTTTAAATCGGAGACGCTGAACCCTTCTCTTCTGAGTCTTGGTCAAACCATCAGGACACCACTGCGAGTTGACCCCAGGACGCAAGTCCGATTTGACCTCCTTCTCCGATTCCTGTGCGTCTTCTGGCTCTTGGATAATTTCTTTTTTTCTGTACACCAGACGATCGTACACAGAGAGACGGTCTGCTTTATGATTTAGGCGATCATCATACTTTCGGCGATCATTGTCCCATCGGTCATAACACCGATTTTCGTACTCACGCCGATCATGGTATTCACGCCAATCTTTACGCTCCTGTTGATAAGCCACCTCATCATGCCAGTTGCATCGGCGTCCGAAATCCAATCGGTCATGCATGGACTGACGCTTCCTTTTTGAATCCCTGTAGTTTTCATATTGATCACTGCATTCTGGACAATCATAAATCGAAGGAAGCCTCAACTTTTCATTCCAACAGAACCTAAAGAACGGACACCCCCAATGATCTTCACTATCAAAACTTCTTATTGGAGGGCTCCGATCCCTTTCCTGTTGGCGCATATACTTTTCAATGAGTTGCCCCGATGTAACTCTAGGTCGCTCGCCACGTCGATGATCATCCCGATAATGCTGATGGCTCCGATTTTGCACGTCATCGGCCGTTACTTGGCAATCTGGGTCAACAGCTCCCGATTTCTTCGCATTCTCCGATGTAAGAACTTTAGCTTTCATTTTTCTATCGGGTGCTCCGATCTCAACCTTATTCTGAGGAAACGGATGCCCATCAAGCTTCGTCGGTTTCTTACCAGTCTCAACTTTAATGATTCCTTTCTCAATCGCCGATTGAATCTCATTACGGAAAACTTTGCAGTCATTGGTATGATGAGAAACTGAGTTATGCCATTTGCAATATTTCTTTTTCTTTAACTCTTCGACAGAAGGAATCGTATGATTTGGGGAAAGCCTGATTTGTTTCTCTGCTAGCAATAAATCAAATATTTTATCGGCTTTTGTAATATCAAAGCTGTACCTTTCTGGCTCGACCTTCACCCACGGACAGGCAACAGAATTCTTGTTCTTGGTCCACTCAGCCAAATCGACCTCAGCTTCGTCCCCATCGGAATCATATTCAATGTTGGCAATTTTCCTCTGGAACTTCTCTCTCCGATAATCATTACCACGTCCTTCATGCTGAGAGAGCTTCATGACCTGAGGCAACAAACTTTGAAATGCCAAATCTTGACTTGTATATCGGTCCCTGACCTGAGGCAACAAACTTTGAAATGCCAAATCGACCAACTGACCCTCCGATAAATTCAACGAGTAACATCGGCTGCGCACATCTCTGAATCTTTGGACAAACTCACTAACCGATTCACCGTTTCTATGTCGGAGTGCTGTCAGATCGGATAACCTAGTTTCTTGTACTCCCATGAAGAAATAGGCATGAAACTGTTTTTCCAAATCGGCCCAGCTACTAATGGAATTCGGTGGCAATGATGAGAACCACGAAAAGGCCGATCCAGAAAGCGACATAGGAAACAATTTAACTTTCAACGGATCGATTGATGCTACTTTACCACACTGGATCGTGTATCGGCTGATATGCTCAATGGTGGTAACATCTCCCTGTCCAGAAAATTTATAAAAATCTGGAATCCTGAATCGGGCTGGCATAGGTAATGTATCAAACCAGTCCGGATACGGCTTACGATACAGATAAGACTGTCCCTTAGGCTTCAGACCAAACTGATTCTTCATGACATCAGTAATCTTATCTGCCCAATCTTCCTGAGCGTAATTCCCCTGGCTAATCGGAGCACGAGTCATCATCACGGGTGTTTCATTAGGCACGATTGACGGCTCCCGATTGTCAATTCCCTTGTTTTTTGGTGGATTTTCGGTGTTGAAGAAAACAGGGTACACCATCTTGCCATCGACTACAGGAATCCGGCTGCCAAACAGATCAATATGCTGAGTACCGCCGTATTCCTTGCTTTCCGATTCACCTTCCTGTTCTTCTTCTCCCCCTTCCACTGCTTTGTCTTTTGCCTTTCTGATCTTGGGAGCTTCATAACTCTCAGGGTGCGTTTCTGGTGATGTAGACGAAGCAAATTGTGTCATCTTTTTCTTGATATCCTTAATTGCTGCAGCAGCTCCAGTATCAAAGTAAGCAGGCCCCTTCTGGGCATCTTTTAATATAGCTCCATCCAGCAATTGAGCAATTAGTCCCACCACCGTGTTAACCAATATTCCAGATTGGTTAATCAAAGCATGACTCAAACCAGCATCAACAAAATCTTGGAAGAATTTTCTTTCCTCAGCAGTAATTCGATCGAAAGCTTCCTGAGGAACAGGAAACTGATTTTTCTTAATCACCGCGTTGCGAGTTTTACTGAATGAGTCTAGGCACAGGTTCTTGAAGTCTTCAATTTGTGCTTCCACGAGTTTCTTCTATTCATCACTGAGATCCTCCATCGTGACTGCAGGGACCACAGCTGGTTCTCCAGGTGCCATCGCAGAAGCTTTTTGTCCCACCAGGCGTGCCAAAATGTGTTGACGTCCAAAAAGTCAGGCGTTGACTTTCGGAAATTAACACTGTGGCCTGGAAGATTTGCTTCACTTCAGCGCAGGTCCAAAATCTCGAGGTTCGTGGCGTGCCAGTCAATTTGACCTGAAATTGACAAGGTAAAGTTTAATCAGTAAACAACAAGGAACTCATCAGCCAAGGCCCCGATTTGTCCCAACAGATCGGATCAACGTAAAACAATAGTCCGATTTGAGAGCATAAACCATCGGCTATGAGTTCGATTTGTAAAGATGTAACAAGTATTAAAACGGTCCATCGGCTATGAAAAACCGAATCGTGAGAAAATGACATTAATTTAAACCATCGACTGTGGAAGCCGAATCGGAGATAAACCTGATTTAAACATTTTTTTTAATATACATCTCTCTAAAGGTTATAAATAAACTGAATTGTATGTCACTAACGATCGGATCGATTGCGAGACAGCGTCGCTAGCAGGGCATCAACTAGTTCGTTTATTCCGATAGGTCGATATATATCAAAGAACGTGCTTAAACAGATTTATTTGTAACTTGCAGATTAGATCTAAATCAGCTATATAAGCAATAAGAACAGATCTATTATGAAACTTGAATTATGATAAAACAAAATAGATCTTTCTCTGATAGATGTAAGCCGATAAGATAAAACAGCAAGATATGGTAAAAGATGAGCTATCTAAACGAAGAAGGGCGATACGCCTCAATCTAAAGCCTAGAATAACTCGGTAAATTGGTGAATTAACTAAACGAAGAAGGGCGATATGCCTCAATCTAAAGCCTAGATTAATTCAATAAGGGTGTCGGACTTACAGACAAACCGGAGGTCAAGATGATGCAGCCCTGCTTGCTGAAGAACTCGACGAAAAGGGTTTGGGTGGCACGTTAGGCCAAAAGTTGTGTTTGATTGAATGGTTGTGTGAACATTTTTTACAATGGCGCAGGGTTTATATTTATACCCTGGAAATCTAACTAAAACTTGCCGGCTACGACAATATCTCTAATTTATTTAAAGCAATCTAATCTTAAACTACTAAAACTATTACAATACTTGATGCGCAATCTGGCCCTGAAGAAGCTTCCAGACGCCTTCCTCTTGGTTAGTCGTACACGCTCCGGCCTCCTTTATCTCGTGTCCAATCAGGACTCCTATCGGAGGAACTCCGATCGGAATCGGACGTCTCCCAGAATCGGACTCGGCCTTTATCTGGACTTTTATCATACACACGCTCAACCGAGTCAAAATCTGGTGTCAACAGCTGTGTTGACTGTAGGACGTAAGCCTAGAGTAGCAATGGTGGTTTTAAGGTCCTCAATGTTTTCTTCTACTTGCCCAACCATGTCTGCACCAATCTTTGTCTAAATTCGTTGTTTTCCATCGACCTTGACTTACCTTCTCCTTGATTCTTAATCATCATCCAACTTTACATTTGTTGTGTTCTTTCTCCAGCTCTTAGTTAACGTCTCTCTAAAAGTCAAAAGAACCAGCAGGAGTTATAGTGGACGCCTCAGTTAATGAGTTTTCTCTCACTAAGAATGAATTGTTGGAAACAAGAGAATAATGGATATTTTGCGAACACCATCAGTCGTGCTTTATACACAAGGATTAGGAAATCAACCCCTCTAAATCCATGTCACCGTTAGTAGAGTCGTCGTTGAGGTCGATGCTTAGTTCTGGTGTAGGATTGTTTGCTTTGTGCTTGTTGTGTGCTAAATGGTTGATTTGGTTCTTTGTAATGAGTGTGATGTTTTGTGGAGTGATGACCACAATTACATCTTAATAAATCAACTAAACCATTAGATAGTTGGGTTTTGTCTTTGTCCCTGGTCTTAGTACCTAGGTGAGTTCCAAATCCACCCTTATGAAACCTAATCTCTTGTGCACAAATCCATTCTCGTCACCCCCTGACACAGCAGTACTATTTAATTCATATCTGGAGCTACAAGACTCCGATTGATGCAAATCTAGTTGGATTAGTTCCATAACTTCATAAGTTATTTTCTGGCAAGGTTTCACAATTTTGGACAGAGAGAGAAATGACTTTTTGTTGGATAAAGAGAATCTGTTTTGGTAATCTGACACAGTCGACTTGTTTATTTCATATCTCAAGTTACAGAACTCCGATTGACATGAAACCTGTGGGGTTAATTCCAGAATTTGATAAGCTATTTTTTGGTAAAATCTTACCATTTTTGGATTTTCTCGGAAAGAGATACCTACGTTCTATTGGAATATACAGAATCTGCTCAGATCACCTGACACAGCTAGATTGTTTTCGTTATATCTTTAGTTTCCGAACTCCAAATGAGTCAATTCCTATTGCATTGGATTCACAATTTCATAGTCTACAGTCTGGAAAAGTTTTGTGATTTTTGGATATTCTGTTTAGGAGATATATCTGTTTTTCCGAGATAACCAGAATCTGTCCTTAACATGGAGTAGTTCTTGATGAATGCTATTCATTTGTTGGTCATGTTAATTTGGATAAAAAGCTTTTGGCCATGCAAGTGCTAGTGTTGGAATTCCTATCTTTGTTCTTTCACTAATTTATTTAGTTCTTCTGCACTAGTACCGTATCTTTTTATATCTATCTAAGTTCTTGTCTTCTAATCCAATCAGATGGAGAACACTATGTCTGGCACTAGAAGCAGTGAAAATAATTCAGCGCCTAACTCAAGCCAGAATCTGATGTCTAATTCAGCATTGGAACAGTTTATGGCTGCCCAGACTTAGTTGATGACTAATATGGCCAACTCTATTGTTCAGCTGAATCAGAATATAGCTCCTCCACCGCCCCCAAGGGACAAACACAGGGATTTCATGAGTCACGACCCACCTACATATTCTCACTCTGTAGATCCTCTCGATGTTGATGATTGGATTAAAACCATGGAGAGGAAGTTGATGATTACTTAGTGCACCGACAGAGAGATGGTCTTATATGCTGCTGGAAGATTAGAAGGTGCAGCTTCAGATTGGTGGGATGCATATTGTGATGCTCATGAAGACTCAAGTAACATCACTTGGAAGGAATTCAAGGATGAATTTCGCTCATATCATATCCCTGTAAGTGTGATTGAGCATAAGAAGGAAGAGTTTCTTAACTTGAAGCAAAGAGTGATGACTGTTAGTGCATATAGGGACAAGTTCATCCAGTTGTCTCGTTATGCCCCAAAACAGGTGGCTATGGATGAGAGGAATCAAGACCTCTTCCTGGAAGGATTGATTGTGCCTATTCGTTACCAGCTGATTACGCATATATTTCATACTTTTGATCAGTTGGTGGATAAGGCGCTCTTGTTAGAAAATTTGAGAGATGAGATAAATGAGAAGAAGAAGAGGAAGATGAACTCTCAGAGACAGATGTAGTCTGACCGCAGCACTCATTTCCGTCTTGCTCAGCAAACTGAGGTGCAGAGTTATCCAGTCCACCAATTTGGCCACTCCAATCAAGCCCAAGTCCCAGAAATTAGCTATCAGTCACAACTTGGTAACTGTCAAGCATCAGCTCAGCTAGTGCCAAAGGTTTTGTAGGTTAAGTCTAGAAGACCAAAAGCTCCTAGTATGAAGACTTGTTTCCATTGCATGCAAAAAGGACACGACAAGGGTAACTGTCCACAGAAATATCCATATTTGTTTGGTGGAAACGATCAAAGGAAAGCCCTAGTGCAACATGAGGTGGTTAATGGAGATAAAGGTCATACTCAGATCAGCCAGAAGCAACTGAACTCAATACAGGCTAATGCAAATCAAGTAAAGAGTATTACAGTTGCAGAGATCAGAGTAGTATGTGAATTTCCAAATGTGTTCCCAGATGATTTGCCAGGTTTGCCACCGGATAGAGATATCGAGTTCCTCATTGAACTTCTACCTCGTACAGCTCCTATTTCTAAGAGGCCTTATAGAATGTCAGTTGATGAGTTGGAAGAACTGAAGAAACAACTGAGAGAGTTGTTGGATAAGCGTTTCATATGCCCTAGTTCATCACCCTGGGGAGCACCAGTTATTTTTGTTGAGAAGAAAGATGGTACACAGAGGATGTGTGTTGACTACAGGTCACTGAATGAAGTTACTATCAAGAATAAGTACCCTCTGCCCAGGATCGAGGATCTGTTTGATCAGTTGAAAGGAGCCAAGGTATTCTCCAAGATTGATTTGCGTTCAGGCTATCATAAGTTGAAGATCAGACCATCAGATATCCAGAAGACAGCTTTCACTGCTAGATATGGTTTGTATCAGTATATGGTTATGTCTTTTGGTTTGACTAATGCACCTGCCTACTTTATGTATCTGATGAATAAGGTGTTCATGGAGTACTTGGATAAGTTCGTGGTGGTATTCATTGATGATATTTTGATCTACTCCAAGAATGAGGAGGAACATGAGGAACACTTGAGGCTAGTATTGCAGAAGCTCAGAGAAAATCAGCTCTATGCCAAGTTCAGTAAGTGCGAGTTTTGGCTGAAGGAAGTTTCTTTTCTGGGCCATGTCATTACAGATGGTGGAATAAAAGTTGATCCAGGCAAAGTTAGAGATGTTTTGAAGTGGGAGCCACCAAAGAATGTGCCTGAGATCAGGAGTTTTCTGGGATTGGCAGGTTATTACAGGAGATTCATAGAAGGATTCTCTAAAATAGTGAAGCCCCTCACTTCATTATTAGAGAAAGGAAAAGAGTTCAAGTGGTCAGATGCATGTCAGGCTAGTTTTGAAGAGTTGAAGAAAAGGCTAACCACAGCTCCAATATTAGTGATGCCTGATATTCATAAGAGTTTTGATATCTATTGCGATGCTTCTCGTCAGGGCCTTGGATGTGTTCTTATGCAGGAAGGACATTGTCGAGGTTGTACTCGTCAGATATTTGTCCGGCAAGCACCCCGCTTTCTGCGAAGATTGATCACGGTGATGAACAGAGAGACACGGGATTTTTATACTGGTTCGGGCCCTCGAGATCGAGTAATAACCCTACGTCCAGTTGCTGCTTATATTATTTCGTCGAGTACAGATTACAATGCGTAACAAGTACCCTCAGGTGGATTGTTTAAGATTGTAGATCAATGGAACCTCAATGGGAATACCCTCTACGTACAGGACCCCCGCTATTTATATCCAGGGAGACGTGCCTTACAAGACAAAACAGACCTAAACCTAGTAGGACTCTAGCTGTCTTCGGGCTTTCCTTCTGCGATCTGGCCATCGTGTCTTGTTCGGAGTCTTGATAGTTCGGAGTCGGTAGTCGGTAATCCTCGTGATCGGGTACCCTGGTATTATGGCCTCAACAGTAGCCCCCGAGCTTATCTTGTTCAGAAAAGGTTGATCGTTCAATAGCCTTCGGGTCTTTTAGCTCTTCGGGTGATTTTCTGGATATGTTAATACCTCGCCAATCACTCGTGCACGAGAGCCAGAAAAGTTCCCGAACTCTTGAATGTAGAAACCTGCATCTGAATGATAAGGTCAAAGAAAAATATCAGCCATAATAATAAAATAAAACTGTTCCGTCTTGGAAAGTGAAACGCCCCAGGATTGATGTAACTGCTGCCCAGTGCATTTAAAACCCACTCCGCACGTCTCTCGGAATTTTAGCAGCGCACGCGATAATGCTCTGCTCTGGCTCCTCGATTTTCGTGCGAAGCGTCATGCCTCTGAGTCCTTAAATATCAGATCTCCTGGATTGACATGTACTTGAATCTTCCATCCTAAGCCCTCTTCCTCCACTCGCCATGGGAAAGAAAAGGCTTAGCAGTAGGTTCAAGCTTCCTCGGCTCCTCTTTGGAGGCTTCCCTCGCAGCTCCGGCGAACAACCGCCCGACAAGCCGGAGGACTCGCCGGCGACGACACCACCCACTGCTCCTCCTCAGGCTCCACTCCTGGCTCTCCCCTGGTATGGGGATGATGGAGTCGAGGTCGAGCCATCAGAGGTGGAGGCTCCGGCGGTAGCGCCGCCGTCTCCCGAGGCTGCTCCGTCAAGCATTGCCGCCGGGAAACGCCCTGCGTCTTCCTCCCCAGCCCCGGCATCTCCTGTCTCCCTCTCCTCCGACGACGAGCCAGAACAAGGAGGGAGCGGAGTCCGGCTGAAGCCAGAGGCGGCGCACGCAGGCGCATCTTCGTCTTCTGCTCCGGTGGACACCAGCGGCGACGAGGAATTCGCCCGGCGCCTCTTCGTCTCCCTGAACCGCGACCTGATCGGGATCCCTGGAGACGGAGCGCTCGTGGATCTCGTCAGCGACTCTGAAGAAGAGAACACGGTAGATGATGATCCACCGACGAGCACGCCATCACCCTGATCAGATTGGTTGTCAATCATCAACCCAAGATCAGGGTGTTTTTGTTTTAGATTTCAGGATAGTTATCAATCCATTGTAAAATGTTTCTTCTTTTGGATTAATGAAGAAATTTCACTTGATGGATGCAACAATAGTCCCTTTTCTCTGTGTTCAAACAATTTTCTGTGTTAATTTGATTATGAAATTGTATGTTCAGAAAATAAAATCCCGAACATAAATCCCTCTGATCAAACCAAGTAACTTTCTTCAGTGTGTTCGGGAAATTTGATCCTGATCAGACATGATCGGGGCATTTCCTTGATTCACACCGATCGTTTGGTCATTTAAAACTGTTAACTTACCAAATAAGCTAACAACCCTAAATACATTGAATTGGACTTGCACATTTTTCGAAACGACGCGTGCCGTAGAAAAAGGAAAGAATCTTTTTGACCCAACAGTCACTGCGGATTGCGCGGCTCAAGGGCAGGTTTCTCGGGGTTCGTGCTCCCTTGCAGAACCATAAAGCCCCCAAGCGCGGCCGCTTGAGATCTATTTGGGCCTTCGTCTTCCTCGTTCGCATCCACAAAACACTCGCCATTTTCGTCCGCTTTCTTCCTTCATCCACCTGCTATTCCACCCCTGCTTGCTCCCAATCGCCATGGCGTCCACGCACCAATCGTCTTCCGGCACTGAGTCCGCAGGAGAGCAGAGCAGCGCCGCCACCGGACGAGAACTCCGCAGTGGGAACACGATCCCCACCTCGGATGAGTACTGGTGCAAATCAACCACGACGGCCAAGCAGTTGCAGAGGCTGGAGGACCTTGGACTACTCCATAGCACCGAACTTTTCCCTCGTCGTCATGCCAAAGGTCAGGCGTATCCAACCCCCGACACTCTCGAGATGGTGGTGTTCTTGGAGTTCTTCCACTGTGGATTCGGGGTTTTTCCTTCTGATTTTTTCCACAGCGTCTGCGAGCATTACCAGATAGAGCTTGTGCACCTTAAGCCTGGCGCTTTGACAATGCTTAGCGTCTTTGCCTTCTTGTGCGAAGCCTGGTTAGGGATTAAGCCTTCACTGTTGCTGTGGAGATATTTTTATAGCCCTGCATACTACAAGAAGCAAGTCATGATCGGGTCTATAGGTTTTTCCTTGAGAGATCGGGAGATCTATATCCCCTTCCCAGTTAAGGATTGCTGGAAAGGATATGAACATCACTGGTTTTACATCACCCTTCCCCAAACCTCACTGGCAAAAGGGAAGTATCTGATGCCCTATCTCAAGGATGAAGCCAAAGCCCTGCCAAGAATCACCCCGGATATGCAGAAGCACATTGATCAAATCCTGAAGCTCCGTAATGCTGGTCTGACGGCGGTTCACGTAGCAGAAATCTTCATTAGATGGAGATTCATTCCGCTTATGACTCACGACCGCTACGCTTGGACATTTAGGGGCGACAATGACCCGAACAGAATGAAACCTGATGGTGAGTATTTGTTCTTCTGTTCGATTGTTTTTCCAAGTTTGTTCGGTCATTTGAATTCATGACTCTTAACTAGCAGTTGTCCCAGAGTCAGAAGTGGCTGCACGCCTGAAGAGGATGTTCGGGGCTGATCTCCCGGACTGGGAAAACGTCCCAGCACCCTACAGCGCTGACAACCCTCCTCCTGTGGTAAACTGTTACTCAGAAAAAGCTCTTTTTTGTTTAATATTGATATGATACACCTCCTTTTTCCCGACCAGGTCCCAGCTACTGTTGATGCCCCCGCCCAGAGCGGTGCCATCAATGTTGAAGAGGAGGGAGAGCAGCACGTTGATCAAGGCACCGGGGCCCCGACCAACGAACAACCTGGACCATCACCTGGTCTGGAGAAAGAGGTTCCGAGCAGCCCCCAGGCGATTATCCCCCGAACCCGGAAACGCTCTCGCAGTGTGGAGGGGATAGTTCCGGATTCGGGAGTTCTTGGATCGCCTGGGTCCGCCGATCTGCAGCCCAGTCGTGATCCGCCTCGTCCTGTTGCCCAGGTATCGAGCATGATCGTATTCGGGCGTTTATTCGCAGCTTTTGATCGTATAACCAAAGCTAAACGTGATCGGGAGATTTCTCGACAGGAAAATCGTCCGACCAGACAATCATCAAAGCTTATTCCTGGTGCCAAGAGATTTAAAGTCAAAATCCCGATGGCCGAGTAAGAGCTTTGATAATCTTTGATTATGTATGTGAATTTTTCTTGAATGTTGTTTTCACTATATTTGACTGTTCGGGAATTTCAGGTAACCCGATCCTAGAGCCTTTCCTCCTGTCAGACCATCTGCCAAAGAGAAAACTCCCGAGCCAGACTCGACAGCACAACTTGACAGCTCGGGGAAGACTGCAGAGATCGTGGGACCCGTCCCGACGCCCCTGGGCCCGATCATTAGCTCGCTCTCGACAGCTGAAGAGCAATGGCGTTCGCTAGACGCTCGTGCCTCTGCTGCAGAAGCGTCTGTGATCAGACTGGGAGCCCAGGTGACCGTTCTCCAGTCCGAGAAAGAAGGTACATGCCTTAAATCTCATGCTTTGCTTATTGAGTCCTTATCTTCGAACTTTTGCTCACATGCTACCTTTGACCCTGTAGCTGACTCCAAGAGCATTGAGGTGCTCAAGAAGAAAAACTCGGATCTGGAAGGAAGACTGGCTGATCTGACTACGCGTCTTGAAGCATCAGAGAAGCGCAGTTCGTCCTTGGAGTCCAGGCTGATGGAAGGTGCCTGCGTTGCTGCAACTCATACCATCGGGGCTTTGAAGAGCCACCTCCCTGATCTGGACGTTTCTCTGCTCTCAAAAGGCTACAAGTGCTCAGAGTCAGAAGCTAAGGTAATGTTTGATAGCTTTACCCCATTGGTGGAACCGTTTGTCAGAAAACTTGAACTCCATTTGAGTGATTCGGAAGAATCACCCTGAACTCTGTACCAGATTCCTGTAATAGGGAAAAACTTTAATGGTTTAGAATGCGATTACATTTTGCTAAACATATGCTTGCATGTTTTTGCGTAAATCTTAGAGCTGATCGGTATTTTCATGGACCTTTTTAACTGATAGCTTTATCATAGCCAAAAAGTCCCGTTACCATAAGCTATTCTGGAATTGTTTAGTTGCTGAGACACGGGCGGCCTTCTGAACTGTGTAATTCCTTGTAGTCATGGTGTTCGGTAATTTTGGCGTAGCCTAGCTTTCTTGAATTAAAAAAAAAATCCGTTTCTTGCATGGTAGTAGTACCGTAGTAGCCCCCGGGCTCTTTTACAGCCATGCTGGCATGCTGAAAAAGAGTCTAGAAGTACAAACAGCAAGAAACTTCCCGATCAAATGGGGAGCCCCCGAGCATAGAGCTCGGGACGCATAGAATAGGTCTGAAAAGAAAATTTTCAGCATGGTAGTCCCCGGCTCTTTGTTAGTGTATGCAATATGGTAACAAAGAGTAGAAACAGAATAGAAAATAGAAAAGAAACCCAGCCCCCGAGCATAAAAGCGAGGGTGAGTAGAGTATATAGAACTTATCTCTTTTTTTTTGTTTGTTGGCGCTGTAGGCGACGCAGACGACGGTTAATACCTGCCAAACTTGATGGTTGGTCTAGAACTGTGCACGAGCTTCATCGTTTTAAGCGTAGAACCTGCGTAGTTGATCCATATTCCACGTGTTTGGCAGTACGTCCCCATCTATCTCTGCAATCCTGTAAGCTCCTGGTCGGGCGATATCTACTACAATGTACGGTCCTTGCCATGGAGAGGACAATTTAGTTTTGTCCTTGGTGCGTTGATCTAGTTTGAGCACCATGTCTCCAATGCACAGGCTTCGTTGTCGAACATTAGCATCGTAGTACTGTCACAATTTTTGCTGGTACTGAGCTACTCTAAAAGCAGCTGCGTCACGAGCCTCCTCCAGGAGGATCAGCTCATCAGTGCGTCTGTCAGGCTCTTCAGTTTCTGAAAACATTGCCACGCGAGGGGCTTGTAGTCGGATGTCGGATGGTAGAATCGCCTCTGCTCCATACACCAAGAAGAAAGGTGTTTCGCCTGTTGCCCGATTCATAGTGGTCCTCATTGACCAGAGTACTGTAGGAACTTCATGAATCCAGCGCTTGTCGTAAGCTTGCAATCTGTTCAAAAATCCTCTTCTTAATGCCCTGGAGCACGATGCCATTGGCACGTTCTACTTGCCCGTTTGTCTTCGGGTGGTTCACCGATGACCGATCATGCCTGATCCCGTGGTCGTAGCAGAAATCGTAAAACTTTTTACTTTTAAACTGTGTTCCATTATCAGAGATTATCCTGTTCGGGACACCGAATCGTACGACAATGCTCCGTAGGAATTTGACAGCTGCCTCTTTTGTGATTTTCTGAACTGGCTCGGCTTCGACCCATTTTGTAAATGTGTCAATGCCAACGAACAGAAATCTGTATCCCCCGACAGCCCTTGGAAAAGGCCCGAGGATGTCTATACCCCAAGTGGCAAAGGGCCATGACAAAGGTATAGTGTTTAAAGCTTGCGCAGGTTTAGTTTGTTTCCGTGCGAAGAATTGACATGCCTCACACTTCTTTACTAAATCGCATGCGTCTTGAAGAGCTGTAGGCCAGTAAAAGCTCTGTCGAAATGCTTTCCCTGTTAGATATCGGGGAGAAGCATGTGATCCACAGATTCCTCCGTGAATGTCGTGGAGCAAACTAATGCCCTCGGTCCGTGTGATGCATTTGAGGAGCATTCCATTGCGGGTTAGCTTGTATAATCGCCCGTCAACCAATTGATAGTTCTTGGCTTTACGATGGATTTTCTCCAATGTAGCATCATCGTCCGGAATAGCTTGGTTTGTGAGGTACGCCCGGATTGGATCCATCCAGTTCTCCTCGTTTCCAACTAGAGCGGCGGCTCGGGCCGTACCGACCAACATAGACTCCTTGACGGATTCGTTGGTTGTAGAAACTGGTCCCTTGGCGGGTTCAGTTTTTAGGTTCGGTAATGAAACCGACACAGATGGTTTAGTAAGAACTTCAAGTAACACGTTACCTGGGAGCCGTGTGCGCTCGGCAGCTGCCTTTGCCAGCTTATCTGC
The DNA here is from genome assembly GCA_004135705.1 of Alloteropsis semialata. NCBI lineage: Eukaryota > Viridiplantae > Streptophyta > Magnoliopsida > Poales > Poaceae > Alloteropsis > Alloteropsis semialata. The sequence continues at coordinate 41,678,056 of CM014274.1, forward strand.
GTCGCCATTGAATTCCCTCTTCACGTGCCGTACTTCAAGCCCATCAAATTTGCTCTCCATCCGCCTATATGCTTCCAAGTATTTAGCCATGACCTCGTTCCGCGCACTGTACTCTTTCATGACTTGCTTTGCAGCTAACTCTGAATCCCCTTTCACGAGCAGCCTTCTGACACCAAGAGATGCAGCTATGCGGAGACCTGTCAACAATCCTTCATACTCGGCAACATCGTTAGTAGGAGTTGGATCAACAAAATTGATTTGTAAGGCGTACCTAATGATGTCATTGTGTGGTGAAATTAGGACCACCCCAGCCCCCGCGCCTGCTCTGCAAAATGCCCCGTCATAGAACATTGTCCAGTGTTCAGGATTTTGGGCAGCTTCTTCAGGTTCGGGGTTAGTCCATTCTGCGATGAAATCTGCCAGAGCCTGCGATTTGATGGCAGTTCTGGGTATGAATTCAACGTCATAAGCCCCCAGCTCCACAGACCATTGTGCGATCCTACCCACGGCATCTCGATTATGTAAATGTTGCCTAGGGGGTAAGTTGACACAACCTTGATCTTGTGGCTCAGAAAATAATGCTTGAGCTTCCTGGAAGTCATTAGTACAGCATATAATAATTTCTGAATCTGAGGGTACCTTGTTTTGGCATCATGCAGCACCTCGCTTACGAAGTAAACGGGATGTTGTGTTGTAGACTTTTCTGTTGGTCTCTCGACCACCAAAACAGTGCTAACAACAGTTGGTGTCGCTGCTACGTATAACAACATCTCTTCTTGTGGCTTTGGCGGACCAGTACGGGCATTTTCCGCAGGTACTGTTTGAACGCCTGGAACGCCTCTTCTGCTTCTGCCGACCACTCAAAACGATCAGTTTTACGTAACAATTTATAAAATGGCATACCTCGTTCGCCTGACTTGGACAGAATCGACTTAGGGACGCCATCATTCCTGCCAACTTCTGGACTTCGTGGCGGCTGCGTGGAGACTTCATGTCGTCGAGTGCCTTGATCTTGTGCGGATTTGCCTCTATACCTCGTTGGGAAACAAGGTAACCGAGGAGCTTACCCGATGATACACCAAAGGTGCATTTGGCGGGGTTGAGCATCATCCTGTTTTTACGCAAGTTGTTGAATGTTTCGGTTAAATCAGCGATTAAATCACCCTTTAACTTACTTTTCACAACAATGTTATCTATGTATGCCTCCACATTACGGCCGATTTGGCCTTCAAGAACAATGTGAACACATTTTTGATAAGTGCAACCTGCGTTTTTCAGACCAAAAGGCATCTTTATATAGCAATAAACACCGAAGGGAGTTACAAATGCAGTTTTCTCCTCATCGTCAATGCACATGCTGATTTGGTGATACCCCGAATAGGCATCTAGAAAACAAAGCAATTCACATCCAGAGGTTGAATCTACAATTTGATCTATCCTAGGTAATGGGTACTCATCCTTCGGGCAAGCTTTATTCAGATCTGTGTAGTCCACGCACATCCTCCACGTTCCGTTGGGCTTCTTGACCATGACTGGGTTTGCCAGCCACTCCGGGAAAGGGACCTCTCGAACGAAGCCGGCTTTGAGTAGTCGGTTGATTTCTTCGTTAATGGCGTCTCGCGGCTTTGAGTAGTCGGTTGATTTCTTCGTTAATGGCGTCTCGCTTCTCCGGGGTATATCTCCTTTGCTTCTGCTTGACTGGTCGGACGCCAGTTCGTATGCCAAGCTTGTGCTCGATTACCTCCCTGGGGATCCCGGGCATGTCAGATGGTTCCCAAGCGAACACATCTGCGTTTGTCCGGAGGAAAGCAATGAGCTCGAGTTCCTATTTGTCACCCAAGCCAAGGCCCACCTGGGTGGTCTTGGTCGGGTCTGCCTCATCAAGGGTTACCGCCTTCGTGCCTGGCTCGGTGCGCTTGGCCGGTGGCTCGATTGGTGAGGCGTTGGCCGGCGACTCGCCAGCTGCTTGTGACGGCGTCCCCCTGAGTGGGGTCTGGTCCACCACAGCCTGCCTCTCAACGGCACGGTCGTCAGCTCCCTGTCCCCCGATGAGCTCCTGTTCCCCGATGAGCACCTGTTCGGGAACTTCTTTCCCTTTGGCCCTTGGTCGGTTCTCAGCTGCTCGGGAGGTTTCAGCCAATGTACCCTTGGCGGCAGCCTTTGGCTGGCTCTTTGTCTTTTTCTTGGCAGGTTCGGCAGCCTTGGCTGGTTCCTGCTCGTCTCCCTTGATCATGTCCAGGGTCTTCATGTCGCACTGGACCGCGCCCCTGCGATCGCCACAGACGGTGATCGGACCCAACGGCCCCGGGACCTTGATCATGGAATATGCAAAGTGAGCGACCGCCATGAATTTCTTCAAGAACGGTCGGCCCAAGATGCAGTTATAGGCCGACGTGATGTCAGCCACCTCGAAGGTGAGGAACTCTGATCGGATGTTTTTGCCCTCTACGAGGGTCACCTGCAGATCGATCCTCCCCAAGGGAAAAGCTTGAATGCCTGGTATGACCCCGAAGAAAGGCTTCTCCACAGGGGACAAGGACCTTCTCGGGATCCCAAGTTCGTCAAAAGCGTTGACAAACAGGAGGTTGAGGGCGCTTCCACTGTCGATCAGGGTTCGCCCGATCTTGCGGGGCCCGATCCATGGCTTGATGCACAGTGGGAGTAGCGGCCCGTCGTAAAGCGTCTCAGGGTGATCCCTTTGATCGAATGTAATCGGGATTTCTGACCACCTCAAGAGTTGCTTGCAGGGCTCGGCGCTGTTTATCTGCCTCTCGACCATCTTGAGCTGGGTCTTGGAGGTTCGAGTTGAACAGCAACCAAAAATTGTGTTGATCTCCAGATCCTCAGGGAGATCTGGCTCATCATCACAATCCATGTAGTTTGCCGTGCGAGGGTTGTGAGCTGCCTTGTCACGTGGAGCCCCCTGCTGCTGGCTCTCCTCCTCCTGTTTCTACTTCTTGTACACCGTGCAATCTACAAAGTGATGCTTCGTAGATCGGTGAATCGGGCAGTACATCGGGAGGTTTTCCGGTTTGCCTTGGCGCCTGTACGGGGGCTTGTTGTCCACGGCCATGACTTCGTCACCCTCGGTCTTGCGCTTCTTGTTTTTGTGTTTATTCTTCTTCTTGCCTTCCCCGGCTGGCTGGCTTTGTTCGGGCTTTCCGTGGACCCGTGCTCGGGCGTCCGCCATCTTGGCGGTTTCTTCCAGGATCCCGTATAGCTCTGCCACCGTCTTCGGGTTTTTCTTGGCAAGTTCCTCCGCCGTTCGCTCGTCTTTGCAACCTTGATTAAAGGCCACAATCACCCGATCATCCACCATGTCAGGGATGGTGTTACGGGTGTCGCTGAATCTGCGGATGTAGTCCCGGAGGGATTCTCCAGGCTTCTGCACACAGTTGAGCAGATCTCCCTCATGTCCGGGGCGTTTATAGGTGCCTTGGAAATTGGCCTCAAACGTCTCCCGGAGATGAGTCCATGACTTGATGCTGGCCTCGGGCAGGTTCATGAGCCACGTACGGGCTGATCCCTGCAGAGCAGTCGGCAAGTAATTGGCCTTGACGTAGTCGTCACCCCCGGTGGCATCGATGATCGTGGAATAGATCTGAATCCACTCGCGGGGGTTGGTTGTTCCGTCATACTTCTCGATGTTAGTAGGACGAAACTTTTCGGGCCACCTGACCTTGCGCAGGGCTGGGGAGTACGCAAGGCATCCCCCCGTGCCTGGTCGGGAGTCACGTGGCGGCGATTCTGGATGGGACCGGTAGTAACCCTCACGTGCTCGGTAATCTCGATTGTAGTTGAGAGTTTCCCGAGCGTCGCGAGTGCGACGATTGCGCTCAAGTTGTGGCCTCATGTCGCGCCCCTCGTGCGGGCGATAGTATGGTCGTTCGTTAACAGATCGGGATCGAACCGGCTGTGGTTCACGTGGTCTGTTTGACGGAGCTGGTGGTACGGCAGCGGCGGCTTCGATGCGTTCTTTGGCCTTGTCCGCTGCTTCCCGAGCCTTCTTGGCTATGGTGGCCATCGGAGTCCCTTCGGCCATTGCTTCCATGGTCTCCAAGAGGGTTCGGATCTGCAGATTGTCCTGTTCGACGGCCCGGAAATCGTTGTTGAGATCTCGGGGAGCCAACGAGGATGCAACCTGCTGTGTACGGGTTCTAGCCGTTTGGAGTGTTGGTGCGTTGCTCAAACGTGGAGGAGGCACGGGTTGACGCGAGTTAGATGACTCGGCAACGGCCTCGGTCCCGTTTGCGTTGAGCACATGGATGCGGCGGTCTTCGGATTGTTCTGACCCATTGCTAGATCCACTGTAGTCGAGATCCAACTGCGCAGTGCGATCTGCAATGTCTTCAAGAGTTGGCTCCGTGAAGGTGGCGAAAACTTCCCGACCGGCGCATGTGAGATCGGGATCATGGATCCCTGTCATCTTGAGCTCGTAGTCGCCTTGGTGCTCGAACACGAAATCTCCAAAACGGATCTCCCGTGCAGGCACTAGATGGCGGTGAGCGTAGAGATCGGAAGCGGAAGCAGAACTCCCGATCGCTTCCGACTTGACGGAACTGGGCATGTAGGGCATCGAGGAACTCGACGCGTCGGTGATCCAGACTCCGTTGACGATCGGCATGATCTTTCTTCACGCAAGGGCCCCTACCTGGCGCGCCTCTGTCGAGGTTGTACTCGTCAGATATTTGTCCGGCAAGCACCCCGCTTTCTGCGAAGATTGATCACGGTGGCGAACAGGGAGACACGGGATTTTTATACTGGTTCGGGCCCTCGAGATCGAGTAATAACCCTACGTCCAGTTGCTGCTTATATTATTTCGTCGAGTACAGATTACAATGCGTAACAAGTACCCTCAGGTGGATTGTTTAAGATTGTAGATCAATGGAACCTCAATGGGAATACCCTCTACGTACAGGACCCCCGCTATTTATATCCAGGGAGACGTGCCTTACAAGACAAAACAGACCTAAACCTAGTAGGACTCTAGCTGTCTTCGGGCTTTCCTTCTGCGATCTGGCCATCGTGTCTTGTTCGGAGTCTTGATAGTTCGGAGTCGGTAGTCGGTAATCCTCGTGATCGGGTACCCTGGTATTATGGCCTCAACAGACATGTTATAGCTTATGCATCCAAGCAGTTGCGGAAACATGAGTTGAATTATCCCACTCATGATCTAGAGTTAGCAGCAGTGGTACATGCATTGAAGATATGGAGGCACTATATGCTTGGAAACAAGTGCCAGATCTATACTGACCACAAGAGTCTGAAGTATATATTCACACAGAAGGATCTGAATTTGAGGCAACGCCGTTGGCTAGAATTGATTAAGGATTATGATCTGGAGATATACTACCATCCTGGATAAGCCAATGTGGTTGCAGATGCTTTGAGCAGGAAGGGACATGCTAATACCCTCTTGACTCATCAAATGCCAGAGAAGCTGTGTGAAGAGTTTGACAGATTGAACCTTGGATTTATTACTCAAACAGAAGGAGTTACTATGGAGTTGAGTCTACTCTTGAGCGGGAGATTCGCCAAGGTCAGCTTAATGATGAGAAAATCAAGGAAATTAAGGAGCTTATGGCAATTGGAAGAGCCCCTGATTTTATTAAAGATGAGCATGGTACTATTTGGTTTAAGAAGAGGATTTGTGTGCCAGATGTGGCACAGCTCAGAGATAAGATACTAAGAGAAGCTCATGATTCTGCTTACTCTATTCATCCTGGAAGTACTAAGATGTATCAGGACTTGAAGGAAAGGTATTGGTGGTATGGTTTGAAGAGAGATGTTGGTACTCATGTTGCTTTGTGCGATGTGTGCCAAAGAGTTAAGGCTGAGCATCAGAGACGACCAGGATTGTTTCAACCATTGAAGGTACCTAAATGGAAGTGGGAAGAAATCAACATGGATTTCATATTGGGTTTACCCCGTACACGTGATGGTTATGATTCGATTTGGGTTATTGTGGATCGTTTGACTAAGGTTGCTCATTTCATTCCAGTCAAGACCACTTATACTAGTGCTAAGCTAGCAGAGTTGTATATGTCTCGCATTGTCTGTCAGCATGGTGTGCCCAAGAAGATAGTGTCAGACAGAGGTACTCAGTTTACATCACGATTCTGGCAGAAGTTGCATGACTCTATCGATACTAAGTTAAATTTCAGTTCTGCCTATCACCCTCAGACAGATGGACAAACAGAAAGGACCAATCAGATTTTGGAGGATATGTTGAGAGCTTGTGCTTTGAAACATTAAAAAAGTTGGGATAATAGTTTACACTATACAGAGTTCTCTTATAATAACAGCTATCAGGCAAGCCTGAAGATGTCACCTTTTGAGGCTTTGTATTGAAGGAAGTGTAGAACTCCATTGTATTGGAGTGAAACAGGAGAAAGTCAGGTATTTGGTCCAGAGATACTACAAGAAGCAGAACGACAGGTTCAGATTATCAGAGAGAATCTGAGGACAGCCCAGTCTAGATAGAAGAGTTATGTTGATGTTAGAAGAAGGGAGTTAACTTTTGCAGTTGGTGATTATGTGTATTTGAAAGTTTCTCCTATCAGAGGTTTGTGCAGATTTAAAGTAAAGGGAAAGTTGTCACCTAGATTCATTGGGCCATTCAAGATTCTGGAGAGGAAAGGTGAAGTAGCTTATCAGTTGCAGTTGCCAGCTAGTTTGTCTGATGTACATGATGTCTTCCATATATCACAGCTTAAAAAGTGCCTCAGAGTGCCTAAAGAACAATTACCAATGGAAGAACTGAATGTGCAGGATGACCTGACTTATGTGGAGCATCCAGTGAAAATATTGGAGGCAGCTGAAAGAGTTACCAGGAGTAAGGTGATTAAAATGTGCAAGGTGCAATGGAGTCGTCATGGAGAGGACGAAGCAAATTGGGAAAGAGAGGATGAATTAATGGCGGAATTTTCTAATCTCTTCGCTAGTTCATCCGAATCTCGAGGACGAGATTCACTTTAAGGGGGATAGGTTTGTAACACCCTAATTTTCATAACAATAAATTGTAGAAATATTTTTGAATTTTCTAGGAATTAATTGAAATTTATTAGGACTTCATTCAATTTAATAATTGATTATTAGTAACAATAAATTTTGTTGCATTCATGCCCTTTGAATGTGTTTTGTTTGATCCAACTTAAGTTTGGATTCAAATTGTTTGAATTCAAATTAATTTGGCATTTGCTTGATCTTTAGATTAGTGGTTTTCTAAAAAGTTCGAGTTCGCTCCTTGGACTTTTGAGGCAGCTCGGTTTGCCTCCCTCAACTTCTCGTCTCGTTCGCTGCTGCAGGCCCAGCCCATTTTCCCGCTCTGAGCCCAGCTGTTGCCGCGCTGGCCTGCTCCACCTCGTGTTGCTAAAGGCGCCCTGGCCCGAATCCGTGTCCGCCTCCCGCTCTCTCTCACCGCTCGCTGACAGTGGGCCCCAGCTGTCATCCCTCTCTTCCTCACCGAGCCGCACTCGGGCGCGTTACACAGGCCCGACCGAGTCCGACCCGAGGCCTGAGCAACCGCGCCTCCCTAGAAATCTCCGAGGCACGCACGCCAAGGCGCCCGGTCCCAGCCTTTATAGTGCGCCGCCACCTCCCCAAGAACTCCCAGAAAACCCTAAGCGCTCCGCGTGCCCTAGCCCCTGTAGCCGCCGTCGCCCGAGCTTGAGTTCACAACCGCCGCCATTGATCTCCTCCACCGCGGTCTCCCAGTGGACGGGAAGCCATTCAAGGGATTCAAGTCGAGGTACGGAAACTAACCGCACTGCTTGAAATCATGGGATTGCTTTCGTTTCTCTAGAATAGCTCACCGGAGTTGCTCCGACGCAGCCGAGCCGCCGTTCTCCATCGGGTGCCGTGTTCATCGTCCTAATCTTCGTCAAGAGCACCAGGGTCGAGTTCTCCGTGATCTCCCGCACGTTTTGATCCAAGTTCGGCTCGATTTCGTGACCCATAGGCCGGAATCGCCCTACGCCGGCGAGCTCTCCATCGGACACCGCTGGGGACCACCGCCTCCCCACTGTTCCGCTGCCGACCGACGCCCCGAGCCTCCCCGAGCCGTCCGATCGCCACTCCACGACCCAGATCTCGTCAACCGAAGGGAATATCGGTCAGCTTGGCACTTTTGTTAAGGAGGCCCCAGAGTTCCTGGTAATTAACCCGCGGTCCACCTCCTTTGTAAAGTATTTATGCATAGGTCCTTATCTTTCTCGTTTTAGCCCCTGACCATTAAGCATATAGAATCCGCCGTCCTTTATTGATCTTTTACGCGTTCAACCCTGAGTTTATATGCATAATTATGTATATGACCTTGGTTTTCTCTCAATCTAACCCCTGGAAGTTCCTATCCTTCGCAGATAAGCCCCTAGAGCACTGTTTTGACACTATCTTGACCATTCTAACTCCGTTTTGAGAGATACTTTCGCTCTCATGACCGTAAGGGCTTGAACTTTAGCTTTATACCGTTCTTTTGTACTATTGCCCAATTTTGGTGTACTGTTTCTATTTGTTGTATTGTTTCTTATATGTGCCCCTGTGCTACGAATAGAAGGTGCAACTTTTGAGGTGTTCAAGGATCGTTCGTGTGATTCGAGGTTTCCGTTGAGAAGACCCTGAGCAATAGCAGTTATTAGCTGGATTTAAGGCAAGTGTATTCTTGATCATACTTTTGTCCTAATAACCATATGACATGCTTACACATTATAGTTACGCTATGCTTGCATGAAATATAATCATGGTGGGTCCTATTTTAAGGTTGACTAGTTTTCTTTAATCATACCTTGTTAACCTAGGTTTTATATTCATGTTGGGTAGCAATTGCTTAGTTGCTATACTTGGGGATGGTTTACACTAAATGTGAAGATAATAATATTGCGATATCTTTATATATAATATATGATCTTATGAGAACGTTAAACCAAGACCACACTGATTAATTGGAACATGGAGAACCACCTGGGATTTTTCGTACAACCACAATACCACATGGCTCTGGTCTTGGCTAAGTAATTAGAAGATCCCTTTGTTGTGTGGAGGCACTACACGTTTGCTATGGGCTGGTTGCTACCGGCAAGATTTGGGAGCAGAGGTGCGGGGGCAGGAAGGTGCACCTTTTATAGACCCGTCTGGCAAGGGAGCACACACACATTGGGAAATTCTTTGGAAAGGCCTCGTAGTGATTCTATGGCCCCTCACCAAAGGGAGTGTTGAAGGGTGTAATTAACCCGGGCATAATGAGAAACACGAATTGTGGGGAAAGCTGTACAACCTCTGCAGAGTGTCTAAAATCTATTGCAATAGCCGTGCTCGTGGTCATGAGCGGCTTGGACCCTCACATGATTAATATATCGAAAGATGAATTAAACTGATTTACTTATGTTGATGATGATGCTTATGGTTTATCATATGCTTAATTGGGTTGGTATATACTTATACTTTAGTAATTATGCTGCTATAAAATATGACCAACTAAAGTGCTTAAAGCAATTTAATTAGCCAGCTATTTCCTTGATAAGCCTTTGCATGTCATTTGCTTTTGCTCTACACTTGCTGAGTACCAACCATAAGTGTACTCAATCTTGTTTTATCTGCAGCTCAGGCTTAGACAGGAGGTTTCAGTGGAGTATTTTGGAGGTATCTTGGCATACGTGTTCCCCCAGTCAGTTTCCTGTGGAGAAGTGTTGAAGTTCCGCTGCTAGTTATTCGCTTCACGTGAGTGTTATTATGTTATTTAATATTATTTATATTTTGCACTGTCTTTTATACCACTGATGAAGTCTCATATGTGTGTAAACTTGATCCTGGCGCACATATTGTAGTCATTCGGTTTTCTTTATAAAACTGGGTGTGACAATCGGGGGCGACGACATAGTGGTCCCACATCCAGGTCAGCCCATGCCTTCCACCAATGTGGACCAGGCCAGGGAAGTGCTCCCTACACAAAAGACCCAGGATGCCAATGACCTTGCGTTTGTGAGCACCTCCAATGAGTACTTTCCAACTCCTTCCAAAATATTAGTTTCTATTGTGATTATCAAGTTATGAAATGAAAAACTATTGATAACTTCTAAAGTTACTTACGCTGGCCCAAAGGGTTGAATCACTGGGCATCCGGCAAGAGGTATCGACTTGTCTGAGAGTCTCGAGGGACCTCGCAACTAGACAGCCGACGTAGCCCCTGTCGTGTCCTCTTCCTCATCACCCGACGACTCCGCGGAAGGTACGTTGTCGTCCTCCTACAGCTGCTGCTGCTGTTGCTGCTCCTCCTCCTCCTCCTCCTCCTCCTGCGGCTGCTCAGGCGAAGATGGCTCTACAAGCCAAGCCGCTCGACCCCTCCGTCAACCCTTGGGGCCACCCTTCCCTCGACCCTTGCCTCGGGTACCCCTAGCGACGGACCCCTCAACTTCATCGGAACCTATCATCATTCTTCTGAAAATAGACGCGCATTTTTGTTGAATTTGCCGCCCACCATCTTTGTTCAATCACCTGCAATTAAAAACAGTAAACCAATCAGTACGTATAAACAAAACATAATTAGGAAGAGAAGCAAAGTAAACAAGACATAATTAGAAACTAACATGATATTACAAAAAATAATTCAATCAGTATGGATCATACATGTATTAGAAATAATCATCTTAATCGGGATTAGCTGGATAATAAGTCTCATCATCACTATCATGCATGTCAATATCAAAATCAAGCCCGTGCTCCAAAGGAGGAATGTTGTCGTCATCAAGCCCTAATTGTAAGTGCTCAAGTAATTCTACGTCCTTCCGATCATGAACCTCATCTCCAATGTCCTTGTCATCAACCGTTTCATCATCGTCTACTTCCATTCCGATCGCTCCGGTTAAGTCTATCTCAAAACGCCCTTGTAGCCCATCTTCTTGAAAGAACTGTCTGTCATATGTGTTTTGGTCTATGTTGTAATCTTCATTGTTTGGGACAGGTAGTTTACCATGTGGCGATACCTTGTACACAATGTCCCAACCCTTAAGACGTTCATCGGTTTTGCACAAGTATGAGAGATAATAAACTTATGTGGCTTGTTGAGCCACAATATAGACATCGTCTCCTGGATAGACAGATGACTGTCAAATTTCAACTAGTCCAAGGTTAGAGGTCCGTCGCACTTCGTTAGTATCAAACCAATGGCATTTGAATATGACAGGCTTAAGAGGTTTGCAACCATGAAACGTTAGTTCGTATATTTCTTAAATTATTCCATAATACTCAACCCCATCATGTGCTGTCGTACAAACTTCGGTATTTGTGGTTCTTCGATTGGGCCAACTCTGCTCATGGCTTTTTTTGTGAAAGTGATATCCATTCACGTCATAGACGGAGTATCATATGATCCTATAGGCACAACCATTGGCAACCTGTCTCAACTCGGGACTCATAGACACATTGTTTTGGCCCTACATGTAAAAGCATGATAGTTCGTTGTATTATTCGCACGTACGAGGAACTTGTAATGTCACAAAAAGTAAAAGAATGACCATACCTTTCATTTGAACCAAGAAATGAAATCAGGCGATCCACGTCCCACACCCTTTTTAAGAAGGATATCAACTTGCTGCGGGGTCGATGCCCTATTTCCCCGCCAGAATTGATGAGTAAATTCTCTGTACGAATGAGAAGAAGATCAAGGGGGGTTGGATGCAGAATAGTGACCATGCATACGCTAGCAATAATCGAGAACTAGTTTGTTGAGAACTTATTGAATGTAATTTTCCACTTTTGAAAGGTTGGTCAACACATACATCATGATAGTGCGAAACTCTTCATGTTGCAAGGTCTTAGGAGTCGCAACACTTGCACTTCCGAGTTTCCCTCTGAAGAGGCTGAGGTTCAATTCATTTTCATTGGCATTGTAACGAGGGGGTGGATTATGCACGTTAGGAAGGGTGTCAACATAGTATTTTGTTGTGAAGTTTAACACCTCCTCAGCACAGTATGCCTCTGCAATGGAAGCTTCAATTTTGCATTTGTTTTTACATTTGGTTCGAATAACCTTTTGTTGTCTCTCAATTGAATAGAACCAATGGCCCTACACAGGATCCCCCATTCCTGCCTCATACAAGAGGTGCAAAATCATATGCTGCATCGGATTGAAAAAGCCAGGTGGAAAGGTCTTCTCCAACTTACAAAGCAACACAGGAGCCAATTTTTCCATTTCTGCAACCACAGTCCGACATAACTCCTTAGCACAAAGGACGCAGAAGAAATTGCTTAACTCTGCCAGCACTAGCCACACATGGTCAGGGAGATAGCCTCGAACCATCACCGGAAGAAGCCGCTCAATCCATATGTGGTAGTCATGACTCTTGAACCCATTGATTTGCATAGTAGCTAAGTTCACCCCCTCCTCAGATTCATTGCATACCCATCAGGGAACATTAAAGTTTGGAACCATTATAGTACTTCCCTCCTTTCGTGCTTCTCAGGACGAATTCAGCTAGAAGATTTTTCCATTTCTTGCCGTCTTTGGGAGGCGAGATGTCGAGCTTTGGTCTATTGCATAACCTAGATTGATCCACTCTAGCCTTAATGTTGTCCTTTGTCTTATCAAAAATGTCCATGACTGTACCACAGAGTCCCTCGGCGAAATTCTTTTCAGTGTTCATCATATCAGTGTTATTTGGAAAAAGAAGGTCATCTATGTAGGGGAGCCTCCACAAGCCCGATTTCTGAGTCCAGGCATGTTCCTCACCATATCCCACAAAACCACCACCTTCTTTGTTGACCTTGAGTGTGTCTAACTGCGCATGAACCGCGACACCTGTCAACATCTGTGTTGGGGTGTCTTCAACCACGACACATTTTGTAAAGTTCTTGATGTCTCGTCTGAATAGATGGTCAATAGGGAGGAATTGTCGCTGTTTGTTGAACAAAGAATACTTGCCACCCTTCATCAACTAGAAGAACTTGAGGGCCGCCTTGCATACTAGGCATGGGAACTTCCCGTGGACACACCTGCTGCAGAATAGCCCATATGCAGGCAAGTCATGCAGGGAGTACATGTACCACACTCGCACTCGGTCGTATGTCCATACCTCTTCCTCCCAAGCACGGAGCAAATCATCAATCAACGGCTCCATGTACACACTCATATTATCCCCCGGGTATCTAGAAATTATCAATGACAAGAATATGTTCTATCGTTGAAAGATGACGCCAAGCGGGAGATTGAGGGGGATAACGAACACGGGCCAACAAGGGTATGGGGCAGCCGTCATTCCATAAGGATTGAACCCATCTATTGCCAGCACAACACGTACATTACGAGCCTCCCCAGCTTTCTCACGATGACACCCGTCAAAATGTCTCCATGCTTCAGAATCGGCTGGATGTAACATATTCTCAGGACGACATCGTTTGCCATCTCTGTGCCATGGCATCTATTTCATGGATTCCTCGGTCATGTAGTGATGCTGGATCCTCGGCATGAACAGAAGGTACCGTAGGATTTTCACGGTGATTTCGAGCTGCCTCTTATGACCATCACCAGAATCTACCTCCAGGTACCTAGAGAATTTACATTTAGGATAGTACTTTGCATCCGCATGGTCTTTCCTAAACAAGATTCATCCCTTCGTACAAACATGTATCTGCTCGTATGACACCTTAAGTGCACGAAGGACTTTCTATGCCTCATACAGGTTGCGTGGCAGATTGTGATCACCCAGAAGAAGGCTGCCAAAAACTATCAACATATTATCAAAGCCGTCTCGACTTATGCCAAGCTAAGACTTTAGGGCCATTATGCGTCCGATGGCATCCAGTTGAGAAACACCGGTATGCTCGTGAAATGGTTTCTGTGCCAAAGACAACATGTCGTAATAGGCCTTTTCGGTTGCCTCTGGCGGATCCTCCCTAACATGACTAGGTCCTCCATCAAAGTGTGCTTCATGAAGTCATCTAACATGTCTCCGCACCTGGCATCAGCATCATAATCCTGGATGTGCTGTCTCACGACCTCGTCTCTCGCACGATGGGCTTCACCATGGCAGATCCACCAGATATAGTTTGCCACAAACCCATTAGTGCAAATGTGTTTACCAACTGTGATTGGAGTATCTTGTTTGAACACTTGCTACAGGGACATGGCGCTTTACTCCGTCCTTTGTCAAATGCCTTTTTCAAGAAATCTTCGACCTTGTGAACCAATTCATCGGTCCAGTCACGCTTACCCAGCCAGCCCGTGTACATCCACTCACGGTCATCCATCCTTTAACATATGAGTAGGTGATATAAAAATCAATTGCATCTACACGATGTCTATCATGATTTAATAGGTGAAGATAGGTCCTAGTCCGCCCGAGGATGTGTAGATTGGGTTAGTTTCCATGCTCTACTCCTATCCGAGACAGAATTTTGGCAACACCTCTCCGCTGTTCTCCAAATACACGACCTAGCAAGGAGATTGTGTATCCAAAGAACAACAGGGAGGTGATGCCGAAACTCTGATCGGATCGAAGCAGACCATGAAAACTAAACCCATCTACACATCCTCGGACTGTCAAAAAACGTGGACAATTCAAAACAGATACGGTCATACATATGCAAAGATCTGCATATTTCCTATCCTATCTCTATCGAATAGGAGACACCTTGGTTATGTGATCCACGAACATGATACGAAAAGAGGGGTCTTTAATCTCACCTTGCTGTACTGCAAAGTGACGAGTCGAGGACGGTGCAACAGTCTCTCTTGAAAAAAAGAGAAACAAAATAGTGTCAGTTAAAAATTTCGACAGCACCTCCCCTGCATTGGGAGGTTTCCAAAACCTGGAACAAACCAAGGGCACGATGGCCGACAACCATATTCCAAAATCATCGAACTCTTACTTTTGCTCATCTCAAAAAAAATATTGAGGTAATGATTTGCCTCAGCTATGTTGCCTTTCATTTTACCTTGAACTTGGAGCATAAGAAACATCATAGGTCGTAAAAAAAGGGGTTCATGATAGGCATGGAACCATGAGACACACCCAGCCCAACCATCATATCATCACAACCGAGCTGTTGCTTGGGCATGGATGTGTCTCATGGTTTGATGACAACCATGAGAAGCATAACTATACGTCACAAAGAACACAGTCCCAAGCTCAAGGTCATCATATGTTACCCAGCAAGAAAACTGGGTAAAATTGATGTCATCGTAGGCATTGATAATTGAATTGTTTTAGTTCAAAAAATTCATAAGAAAAAGATTGCATAACATATAAGATGATGTACTAGTGCTACTTCTTGCTTCCTACTTAAAACAGAGCATATCATTTTCCTACATATCATTGACTAAGTAAGTATAACACATCATCCTTGATGATCTAGGACGTACTCATACGTACCTAGCCGGTGGCAGGGGCCGGCTGTGGGGGCCCTGGGCCGGTGGCAGGGGCCAGCCACAGGGGCCAGTGGCGGCGGCGGACGGAGCACCGGNACGGTGGGGCAGGGTGTGCGGCGACGGCGGCCGGGGGTGGGCGGGACGGACGGCGGCGGGCGGTGGGAAGGCTGGCCAGCGGTGTCGTGTGTGAGTGTGTGTGTTGTGAGTTTGTGTGGTGTGAGTTAGTGTGCGGTGTCGTGTGTGAGTGTGTGTGCCCTGCTTTGCTGTGTGCCCAGATCCAAGGCACGCGGCAAAGCCAGCCGTGACTTTGCCATGTGCCCAGATCCAAGGCACACGGCAAAGCCGGCCGTGACTTTGCTGTGTGCCCAGAATCAAGGCACACGACAAAGCCTTGATTCATTATTTCATGCAAAACACGCATAACTCACATTATCTACAAAATTTAATAAACCTAAACACTCCAATTTTTACCAGAGCCTCCACGTATATTATCAGGACATATGGACAAATATCTGGATTTTAGACTTTGTTTCCTTTTTATAGAATTTTAAAAAATTTTGGCCCCAAGTTCCTAGTAATGTTTCATGAACATGATGTTCATGATTTCTTTTGAAAACCAAGATAAGGCCTTACACTGGACTCAATAACATGAATATAATTTTTGCATTCACTCTATTCTATTATTTCATGTACTTATAGGTCAAACTCAATTTATATCAATTAAAATGGTGTAATTGCAGTTAATACATTAAAAGTATCAAACAGATGCGGAAAAATACCATAATTTAACTTGAAGCAATCTATGTTGTCCATTGCTTATAGAAAAAGGTTTGAAGTCAAACTCAAACTCAAATTCAACGTCATTGTGCCTACAAACCTAACCACATCCTTCCCTTCTCTCTGAATCTTCTTCGGGGAAGCTTCAGTTTGTAAGCATCATACGTGACAGCGTGTGCAAATCCTACTCAACTCTTTACCACAGACTCCACATATGATAGCATGAGATATTGACAATTCTCATGATTTTCAGGCTTCGTTTGAATTTTCATAGAATTTAAACACTATTTGGCCCCACGGTCATGGTAATATTTCGTGAACACGATTTTCAAAATTGTGTTTCAACTACAGGATAAGGCCTTACACTGGACTCAATATCATGAATATCATTTTGCACTCACTTTATTCTATTATTTCATGCACTTGCAGTTCAAAGTTGACTTAAATGAAAAAATCCTTTGAATGAAATAAATTTGTTAGATGTAGCAAACAGATCGAGAAGTGTACCAAATTGGAATATGGAGTACCTAGCAATGTATTTGGAGTGGAGAAAACTTAGGAGGGCAGAAGTCGTTTGTTTTGTTTGCTTTTGCCATGTGCCTATTAGAGGCACATGGCAAATCGACCTGTTTGTCGTGTGCCTTTTTGAGGCACACGGCAAATCCACCTATTTGCCGTGTGCCACAGCCGGGCACACGGCAAACTTTGACGGCCGTCACTGCTTCTGATGGTCGTCGTGTGTTCCACGCACGTGTTGAGACTTTGCCGTGTGTCCTTCCCAGGGCACACGGCAAAGTTTGACGGCCGTTACTGCTTCTAACCGCCATCGTGTGTGCCACACACGTGTTGCGACTTTGTCGTGTGCCTGCTGTGTGGCACACGACAAAGCCTCTCTTTGCCGTGGGTCTGGTGTCTAGCACATGGCAAAGCCTATCTTTGCCATGTGCTAAAACTTTGCCATGTGCGTTGCACGTGGCACACGGCAAAGGACCTGTTTGCTGTGTGCCCGATGGAATGCACGTGGCAAAGTTCTAGGCACATGGCAAACAATCAGTTTCCGGTAGTGGGCCCAGGAAGGTTAGATTAGTTTTGTTAGCTTTTGAATTCATATTTGGATTTAATATGAACTTACAAACAACAATGTAAAATCAAATAAAAACCAAATCAACTAACAACTATATTTCCATAATTAATTGTAAATGCACAATTTATTTTACTAGGAATTTTAAGAGAGGGCATAGAAGACATTGTTAAGTAGTTGTTGACGCTTTTTCTGGTCAACACAATGAAAATTGCGCTAGCTCAGGCGGATTCGCAACACATCGATCACCGACAGCAAGCCTGGCAAAATTGATATCACCGGCTTTGGGAATCTAGTGCACCTAGGATTGCTCTGAGGTCGGCGGGCCACTCAGAACGCCGTCAACGCCGTAGAGACGAAGTACGAATAGCAATGGAGGTTGGAAAAGCTAGGGTTTGAAGATGATGAAAAAGTAAAGGTATTATTGAGTGATCGATTGGATAAACCCTCAATCGGTTGTGGCCCTTTATATTTATATGGTGGGGAGGTCTTGCCTCGCAAGAAAAGTCCTATTACATCTCAAAATCTATAGAAGAGTCCAAACCTACTAAGACTGGGGGGAAAACCGGTACCACCAGATTCCAAATTTGGTGCCACCGGATTCTGCTGCCAGACCAGCTAAAGAAGAATACAGTCCCTCTGGTTTCAGAATCTGGTTTCACCAGTTCTTGCCGTCAATTGGCTCTGTGCCAATTTTGATCATCAACATATGCCCCCCTGTTTTTTGGTAAAGCTTGCGTACCAGAAAACATACTAGCACAAAAAATATTTCTGACGGCGATGTTAAACAATATTCATCGGCCTTTTCATTCTAAGAACAATATTTAACAATATCAGCCATATAAACTAAGCTTTCTGCCAAACACTTGGATAATACTTCTTCAAATACCTTCCACTAAGAGCCCTTGGCAGCCGCTGACCTTGCAAAGTCTGCACCATATAAGAATTACCGTAGATCACCTTTATCACCCTGTGTGGCCCTTCCCAACTTGAAGACCATTTACCAAACTTGTTGCTATTTGTTCCTATAGGTAGAATTGTTTTCCACACCAAATCACCAACTGTTGACGGTCCTTAGACGCGCCAATTGTGAACCGCAAGCGCACGGATCATCTTAGCTTTTGCCTTAGAGTATTCCATCCAAGGTTATCAATCCATGGATTGTCGGGGATAGACCCCCGGGGGTACCCAGAAGGCGGATTGGCCCAACCAGCAAGGAGCGGCCCAATCCGAGTGCTATCGGCCCAGCTTGTCAGACTGGATGGCCCACCAGTCGGGAGGCCCACCAGTCGGATAAGCTGGGATGAGTACGATGGCGCGTGGGACAAGGAAGGAGACAGCGTGCTTCGCAAGAAGATCGGAGATCAAGATAAACTAGTCGAAATTCTAAGGAAAGATATCTGTAATCGTTATAGGATCGAATCCTTGTATTCCGGGTAGGTTATGATCTCTAGCCGACTTGTAACTCAAGGCAACCGGACTATATAAGGTGCCTTGGGACCCCCCTCCAAAACACGACAGAACCCAACTACGGAGATCCTTCAGGAACTTCATACACAGCAATCCATACACCCAACACAGGATGTAGGGTATTTCGTCATCTTGACGGCCCGAACATGTTCAATCCTTGCGTCTTGTGTTACCATCGACTTGTGATCCTTGATCTGCCTCTCAACAAATCAACCATGCAGACTACCCTGTGTGGACTGCCGGGTCCATAAATCCGACAGTTGGCGCGCCAGGTAGGGGCTGATCGACAAGATCAATCAGCAAGCTCGATGGCATCTACTCCCGCCGTCATCATGCCGGCATCCGCCAAGATCTCCATCGCTGAGGGGGCCATGTTCTTCTTCGGATCCATGGTCTTCACCACCGGACCCAAGGGAGAGCTCTCCTTCAGCCGCGACGCCACCCCCGAGGAGACCGCGCCACGACTCGACGCTACTCCGGACGGGGTTGTCACCATCACCACTCCGCCGTCAACGATCGCCGACAACTCGACAATCGCGACGGTTGATGCCGCCCTCCCAGTCTCCGAGGGGAGCCCTCTTCTGCCTACACCGCCGACTGCTTCGTCTACTCCACCTCCCCCACGCAGGGCTCACGTGACACCTGAGGAACGAAGAAGACGATGGGCCGCACGCCAACACGAGTTCGAGGCAGACATGGACCGAGCCATTGCCTCCGTCGGCGAGTGCATCGAACTGGCCAAATCCGCCCGCCAGGACGTCACTCCCCCGACACGATTCCCGTTTGGACTCAGGAACAGCGGGGTCGTGTACCAGGAAGCACTCGGCGAACGGCCGAACGCCGACTACTCTCCAGAAGCAAGCGGGACGGCCAACTCCGTCACGGTCGCCAAGATCGAATCTGCTCCGAGCGTCACGACAACGCAACCTCCTCGTCGCCAAGACGTACCGACTCCGCCCGAAGAGGAACCATCGCCGACTTTCCCGAAAGCCACGCGCATCCTCCCTCCAAACAAGAGGGTCGTGCCTGCCAAACGGGAGACGTTCGTCTCCGACATTTCCGCCGACGAAGCCACAGTCCAAGGAGAGGATCAAGCGCAACGTGACGCCAAGATCAGGCGCAACGATGAGAAAAGGCAATGCCGCGACGCGCGACGAGACCGCCGAAACCCCAGGGCCACCCGTAACCTCACCGATGATTTCATCCAGGAAATCGGCGGCGTAGGCGTCTACGCCACTCCGTCAGCCAACCTCGCCGCCGCGCATCATGAACTGGAAGGGATCCCAGAAACTCCGGAGCTCAACCGCATCAAGACTAGGCTGACCGCAGCCGCAGGCATGATCAACGCCCAAAAGGCCGCCGTTTCTTCCTCTCGTCACTCCAGGTCAGCTAGCCGCCGTGAAGCCGAACAAGGCGTGGTCAACCAGCCGGACCTCCGCGAACAACTTCGCAACCGCGACCTCCGCAGAGATCTCGACGACCGCCATCGGCGAAGGGACAAGGAAGAGCTCCGACGACGCGCCGAGTACAACCGCGAACATGGCGCCCCGGGGCTCGACCGCGACACCCGCCTGCGTCGAGAACTGGAGGCCAATGAGGCCGCGCGTCGCCGCGAGTTCGACCGCAAGTACGGACCTCCACTCGAACAGCACAGGCCGCCACGGGCTGGCACTCCTGAGGATCTCTCCGCTGATTCAGGACGTGAGAACGCCGAGAACCTCAACGACTGCGACGGCTTCCCAGCGTTTACCACCCGAGTAAGATCCATTCGAATGCCTGCTAACTTTAAACCTACAGGCGTAGAAAGGTACGATGGCAAGGCGGACCCTACAATGTGGCTTCAGACGTACAGCATCGCCATCCACGCGGTGAACGGCGACCACGACTCCATGTGCGCCTACTTCCCAGTCACCATGACCAAGATGGGGCTAAGCTGGCTCCACAGCCTCGAGCCCAACTCCATCGACAACTGGGACACACTTTGCCGCAAGTTCAAGAGCTACTTCTAGGGCAGCTCCGTCCGGCCAGGCACAGCATGGGACTTAGGGAAGATGAAGCAGAATCGCGGGGAGAGCCTCCGCGACTACACCGACAGGAACATGGAGAACCGCAACCTCGTCCCCGGCTGCTCCGAGTCCGAGATCATCCACTACTTTCTTGACGGCCTCGCCGAGTCGGTAGTCTTCGAGCGCCTCTGTGAGGACATGCCAAAGACCTCCGGCGAGTTCTTTGAGCGGGTAAACAAGCTGTCCAACGCCAAAGAAGCCACTCGCCTCCACTACAACAAGAGAAGCACTCAGGATGACGATCGGCGGCCTCGCCGAGAAGACCGACCAAGGAAGGAGGACCCGCACTGAGCTCGGCCAGAACCGAGCAGAATGGGCGACCGAAAGCGCTCGGGAGATCGCACCATTGCCGCCATGGATCGCGGAGGCCCTCGCCCGCGGACAACTTCAGCGCCGAGTTCGACAAGATGCTCCAAGGGCCCTGCCCCATACATAAGCAGTCCAAGCACCGTATAATCGACTGCATGGGACTCGCCGACGCCTACAAGAAGCAGGAAGGGAAGCTGCCGCCACGCAACGATGACAAGGGCGACAAGGGGACAGGGGCTCCGGCAAACCCTGCTTTCCCAAACGTCGAGAGGCAGGTGAACTTTATCCTCGAAGGACCACCTCAGGTGGATGACAAGCGTTGGGAGAAGGTGCGCGATAGGGAGATATTCTCCTGCTACACATCGCCGATCCAACCACTTCGCTGGTCAGAGTAGCCGATCACCTTCTCCAGGGAGGACCAATGGTTTCAGATCTCCGACGTTGGCGAGTACCCCTTGGTGCTTAGCCCAATCATGAACAACGCTCGCCTCACCAAGGTACTCGTCGACGGCGGGAGTGGGCTCAACATCATCTTCGCCCAATCGCTGAGGGACATGGGCATCGGCCTCGACGCTTTGACCCCTTCCCCTCATCCATTTTACGGGCTGATTCCGGGCAAGGGCTCCAAACCACTCGGGCAGATATCTCTCGCCGTCACCTTTGGCGATCAAAGTAACTTCAGAACCGAGTACCTCAACTTCCAGGTCGCCGACTTCACCACCGCCTATCACGCCATACTCGGAAGGCCGTCGCTCGCCAAATTCATGGCGATTCCCAACTACATGTACCTACTGATGAAGATGCCAGCACCAAACGGCGTCCTCTCCGTCCGCAGCGATGTGCACACCGCCAAAGGATGCGACAAGGAAGGGCTCCACCTCTGCACCGGCATCGAACGCAGCGTACTCCAGATGGAAGTGGTCAACGATGCGAGAACATTCCAGGGCGATCCCGGCTCCATCCCCGAGTCCTCCAAAAGGAGAGCCGCGCCAACCACCATCCAGCCTGCCGAAGAAGTACGTCCCGTCTCACTCGGGCTCGCCGACTCCTCCAAGACCGCCCTGATCGGTTCAGGGCTCGACGCCAAATAGGAAAGCACGCTCGTCGACTTCCTCCGAAACAATGCCGACATATTTGCATGGACTCCATCAGACATGCCGGGTGTTCTGAGGGAGGTGATCGAGCACTCCTTGAAGGTTGACGCGAACGCCAAACCAGTCCGCCAAAAGCTCCGACGCTTCGCGCAGGACCGCAAGGAGGCCATTAGGGTAGAAATTACAAGGCTGTTACCTGCTGGGTTCATTAGAGAAGTCTTTTATCCCGACTGGCTTGCTAATCCAGTCCTTGTAAGAAAAAAGAATAATGAATGGAGAATGTGTGTTGACTACACGGATCTCAATAGGCACTGCCCTAAGGACCCCTTCGTCCTACCCCACATCGACCAAGTCGTCGACTCCACCGTCGGATGCATACTCCTATGCTTCCTTGATTGCTACTCCGGCTACCACCAAATCGCCTTGAAAGAAGAAGACCAAGAGAAGACGTCCTTTATTACTCCGATCGGTGCTTACTGCTACACCAAGATGACGTTCGGCCTCCAAAACGCTGGTGCCACCTACCAGAGGGCCATAAACCTGACCCTGGATACACAGATCGGCCGCAACACCGAGGCCTACGTTGACAACATAGTAGTCAAGATGAAGAACGAAGCTGAGTTCATCGCCGACCTCTCCGAAACATTCAGCAACCTCCGCAGACTCAATTGGAGGCTAAACCCAACCACGTGCGTCTTTGGCGTACCGAAAGGGAAACTACTCGGCTTCATCGTCAGCAACAGAGGCATCCAAGCTAACCCAGAAAAAATAGACACCATCCGGAGGATGAAACCGCCGACTGGAAAGAAAGAGATCCAAAAGCCGACTGGTTGCATGGCGGCCTTGAGTAGGTTCATCTCGCGGCTAGGGGATAAGGGCTTGCCATTTTTCAAGATCCTCAAGAAAACCGACAAGTTTGAATGGACCCAGAAGGCGCAGCAAGCTTTCACAGACCTCAAGAACTACCTCTCCAACCCACCGATACTCATCGCCCCACACAATGATGAGACACTGCTACTATACATTGCAGCCACAACTAATGTGGTAAGCACTGTGATCGTTGTGGAGAGGGAAGAGGAGGGAAAGGTGCAACGCGTGCAGCGACCAGTCTACTATGTGAGCGAAGTATTAAGCGAATTCAAGGCGCGCTATCCCCAGGTGCAGAAACTACTCTATGCACTACTGGTTACGTCAAGGAAACTCCGCCATTACTTTCAGGCGCATCGCATCAAGGTGGTCACGCAGTTTCCACTCGGTGAAATCCTCCATAACAGCGATGTCACCAGACGAATCATCAAATGGTCCATCGAATTCGCCTCGTTCGTCATAGATTTCGTCCCGTGCACCGCCATCAGACCACAGATTCTCGCCGACTTCATCGCTGAATGAATCGAGAGCCAGGACGCGAAGGAAGACACTAGCGGCGAACACTGGAAGATGTACTTCGACGGCTCCTTAATGATCGACGGCGGGGGCACCGGCGTACTTTTCATCTCACCAAAAGGGGAACTACTCTGATATGTCCTTCAAATACGTTTCCCCGTCACCAACAACGCCGCCGAGTAAGAAGCAATCCTCCACGGGCTCCGCATCGCCACTTCACTCGAAATAAGGATGCTACTGGTTTATGGCGACTCCGCCGTCGTTATAAACCAAGTCAACAAAGAATGGGATCGCCACAGCGAACGGATGAACGCTTACTGTGAGGCAGTACACAAGCAGGACGGAAAATTCTATGGAATAGAATACCATCGCGTTCCATGAGAGAACAACCTCGCAGCTGACGCACTCGCCAAACTAGGGTCAACCCGCGTGGAAGTACCCGGAGGTGTGTTCGTGCAAGGTCTCCTTAAACCCTCCATTAAAGAATTGGGAGATGAACCAGAGCCTGCCCCTGAACTCTGCGAGGTAATGACCGTTGACGCCAAAGAAGAGTGGATGGCCGAGTTCATAGATTACCTCGCCCATAACAAGGTTCCAAAGGACCCCACAGCACGGAAGATTCTGGATCGCCGAAGCAGGAACTATGTGGTGGTCGGCGACGCCCTATACAGACGAGCCGCTACAAGCCAGGTGTTCATCAAATGCGTCACAAAAGAAGTCGGCCTCCAGATCCTTGATGATATCCACTCAGGAGTTTGCGGAAGCCACGCCGCCGCAGGAACACTAGTCAGAAAAGCATACCGGCCCGGGTTCTTTTGGCCTACTGCCGTCTCTGATGCCAAGGAACTCGTACGCCGGTGCCAAGGGTGCCAATTCTTCACCAAGCAGAAACACCTCCCAGCCCAAGCTTTACGTACAATCCCGCCCTCGTGGCCTTTCGCCTGTTGGGGATTGGACATGGTGGGACCATTTAGAGCAGCTCCGGGAGGTTACATGCACATACTCGTCACCATTGACAAATTCTCCAAATGGATAGAGTACAAAGCCATTGTCGGAACTCCAACGTCAAAGCAAGCCGCCGCCTTCATCGAAGAAATCACGCACCGGTTCGAGGTCCCAAACAGGATCATAACCGACTTGGGAACGTAGTTCACTGCATCCGCCTTCTGGGATTTTTGTGAGAGCAGATGCATTGATGTACATTACGCCTCAGTCGCCCACCCCAGGTGCAACGGACAGGTGGAACGAGCCAACGCCATGATACTCCAAGGCCTAAAGGCAAGGATCTTCGACCCGTTGAAGAAGTTCGCCGGACGATGGCACCAAGAGCTACCGCAGGTCATTTGGGGACTCAGGACTCAGCCGAGTAGGGCCACAGGCCACACTCCCTTCTTCTTGGTCTACGGCTCCGAGGCAATCCTCCCGACTGACATCGCCTTTGGATCACCGCGCATTGACAACTACGAGGAAGGCGAAGCGGAAACAGCCCGCGAGGTGGACCTTGACTCCATCGAGGAACATAGAGTTAACGCCCTCATACAGCATGCGCGCTACCAACAACAACTCCGACGCTGCCATGACAAGAACGTCCAGCAACGGGACTTCAACATCGGTGACCTCGTCTTACGCCGAGTGCAATCGACAGCAGGAACTCACAAACTCTCCGCCCCATGGGAAGGACCGTTCATAGTGACCCAGGTCATATGTCCGGGTACTTTTTGACTCCAATACAAGGATGGCACCGAAGTCCCGCATCCGTGGAATATAGAGCACTTACGCCGATTCTACCCATAACAAAGCTATGTATCACCAAGTTCAATAAAGATATCCCTTTTTCATTTAATATTCTCTTAGCAAAACCACTCGGCATTGCTCCATTCCGAGTAGTTCCTAACTAAATGTTGCGTAACCGGGCCTGAAACGACGCCTAAGCCTTTCTACACGTGCACAGGACCCGCTCTCGACGTTATGAACTTAGGATAAGTGAAGCGAAGGGAAAAGCACATCCAAGCAAAAGAACTACTCGGACAACCTTAAAACATGAGATAATATATCCTCGTTTTACTCATTTCTGAATACTTGTATATACAAAAACTACTCTACCCTACTCCACCATGCAGGATCCTACTCCAGCTTGAGGGCCTCGCCGACCTTCTCCGCGATCGGGCGAGTCTGAGCCAGTGCCTACTTCACTTGCTCGCTTGAAGCATCCGCTGCCACCCCATCACCAACTGGTGCAAGGTCGATCCGCGGAAAGAGCGTCCGAACACGCGCGAGAGCGTCGTTCGCACACACAACCGCCGACTCCTTGACCAGGTCGGCGATCCGGGCCGGCGCGGCCTGCAGTACGGGCGACGAGGGCTGTCGACTCACCCTCTTCCGGAGCAACAACGTCCAGCAGGTCCTTCGCCGCATCGTGGATCTCCGTCAAGGCCAAGTGTGACGAAGCCAGCTCTTGCTCCAAGCCTGTTATGATTTGAGCGTTATTCTGGATAGTATACATCGCTTGAAGCATCGTCATATCCGCAACTTTTCGGAACTCCTGCTCCCTCTTTAGCTTGCCCGCCATGACTTCCTCGGACTTCTGCAGATTGGCGTTCGCAAAATGCAAATCCTTCAGCTCGTCGAGGTGACTGGCCCTCTCCATCTCCTTCTCTGAAAAAGCAGGGGAGCACTCGGTCAGGACGAAAAGTACACGGCAAAACTCGACGGCAAAGGAAGAGCACTCAGGAAGTTACAAGGACAAGGCCTTACCATGAAGACTCGAGCGATGCTGCACGATGGCGTTGTTCAAACTCTTCTGGGCGACGTCACGCTGACGCTTGACCCATTTGAGCTCCGCCTTCAGCTCCACCTCGCGCCGTCGCACCGACTGCACATCACGGAGCTGCTCGAGGCACGACTGCCATATCGTGGCTAACCTCTGCACCAATCAACGAAAAGCAGAGAATTCAGGCAATGTACAATGAAGAACGACAAATAAACAAAGCGGATGAGGAGACAAACCTCCACGCAGCGCCGAGATTGGTCGACTGCGAGCTGTAGCTCGGCAAGCACCGCCTCCTCCTCCGCCGCGTTGGCATCAATCGCGGGGACCGTCATAGCCCCCGAGTCGTCCGACTGCTTTTGGAGGCCCTCCCCTTGAACCTCTCCTTGAGCAGCGGCATCTCTGTCCACGTGCAGAGCCGGCACTGAGGGATCCACTACAGGATCCCCAGCGCCACTACTCGGGGAAACCGCCACCACGTTCTCCTCCGGAGCAGGCCCGGCTGGCACCTGCTCCGGTTGCGGCGCCATCGACCCTTGGGCCGAATCCGTCCCATCGGGCACCACGCCCGAGGGCGGCGCGCCAACGGGTGTAACCGGGGGGAGGGGGACTCGGTTTCTGCGGGGTAGCAGTCGATGACCCCGTCCCGCCGGCCGCCTTACCATCAACATCAGAAGATTTGCTGAAAAAAGCTGTCGGCAGTTAAAAACAGGAACTCAAAAATGATGATATGTACAAGAAGCGTGAGAACCGAAGACTTACTGGGTACTTTTCACCACAACGACTCGAGGCCGCAAGATCGGAAGCTTGGGTCGCTGTTGTGCCGTGGCCGTCGTCAGGATTGGCCTGGTCCCCAGATTGGAGACTGGCCTGGCATCTGCGGCAGCCTGGACAACGGCTTCCGCCACCATCAGCCGTTTTTCTTCTACCGACACGCCCATGGCACGGGCATGCTCCTGCACCTGGAATAAGGAGTCGGACACTGCTTCATCCTTCTCCTCTTCCTCTTCCTCCATGATGGCCGGTGAAGGTCGTCCCGGCTCGTCAACGTCGGCGTCCGAACCCGCCACCGGTTGCGTGGTCAGCTGCGCAGGCGGTTTCTTTGCTGTCACCTTCTTTGTGCGCTTCCGCTTGGGAGGCTGCGCCGTATGCGCCACTGCTTCCTGGATGGAGGGCGCCTCGTCAGACAACGTAGCCGAGTCGTCGTCAGCCGCATCGCCGGCTTCAGATGCCACCGGCTAAAAACGCGGGCCCTGCGAGACCCAACATTCGCCACGGCCACCCAGTGCTTCCGTGGGCGGTCCTCCTCTACATCTTCATCCGAAGGGCTCAGGGAGCCCTCCGTATCGCTGGCTGCCCACTCCAAAGGAGCAGGCGGAGCAAGTGCTCCTCCCGCGGGGATGTCGCCTTGATCACCGGGGGTGTTCCCCCCAGGAACGCCTTCCTAGGCGAATCCTCTGGAAGCGGGGAAGGAGAAAAATACTGGAAGACCCGATCCTGCGACAGAGGAGTCGCAAAATCAGACGGCCAACGGACGATTAGATCAAAATTGAAACCTAGGATCAAGATGAACACGCTAAAGTACTCGGAACAAAAACTTACCGGTGGAGCAAGCCTCTTCATGGAGAATGGGTGCGGTTGATGCTTCTCCGACACGTGGCCGAGGAAGAACCCGCCTACTCGCGCCTTCATCTCCTCCTTGCCCACCGTCCGGCGGGCCCCCCGGGTAGGATCCTCCCGGCCCGAGTACTCGAAGCCCGGGTGCTTCCTCTCCTGGATCGGCTGAACCAACCGCCGGCTAAAGTTGCAGGCCACGCTGACCGCTGTCAAACCCCGATCTTTGAGCTCCTTGATCATCGCAAGGAGCTCCTCCACCTCGCGCATCTGGTGACCGTTGGGAAGTTCGTTCCAACAGGTCTTGATCACCGGCCGCGCTCTGCGATGGCAGGGGATCGTTGGCGCGTGGTTCCCAACGTAGAACCACTCCGCCTTCCAGCCCTTGTTGGAGGTGTTGAGGGCGATGTCGAAGTACTGCTCCTTCCGGCCTTGGCGCAGCATGAATCCAGCGCCTCCCTCCATGACCATCTTCTCCTCACTTGGCTGAGGCTTCAACCAGTAGAGGTACCTCCACAGGTCAAAATGGGGAGTGATCCCCAGGTAGGCCTCGCACAAATGGATGAAGACGGAGATGGCCATGATTGAGTTCGGGTTGAGGTGGACGGCCTCGATCCCGTAGTAGTGGAGCAGGCCTCGGAAGAAGGCTCCCGCCGGCAAACCAAACCCCGCCTCTAAGAATGGCTTGGAAAGCACCAGTTCGCCGGAGTTCTCCGACGGGAAAGCTTCCCCGGCACTTGGGCGCCACTCTGCCACTGCTTGAGGTGGAAGGATACTCCGCTCCACCATCTCCTCCAAGATCTCCTCGGTCACCTTCCCCCGTACCCATGCAACGGCGGGGGAGGGGATCTTCTCTGACTTGGGAAGGTCGGCGAGCTTCCTCTTGGGCACCATGGCTTTGGGCACAGAGCGCCTTGATCGAATCCACGAGGTTACGCTCCCCGTGGTCGCTAAATCCGTGGGGCGGATCTAGAAGCAGGGAGAGTTCACTACAAGGTTTCCTGGCTAAAGCAACACCGGAAAAGTGTTGCATTATGCCCAAAACGGTTGCAATAGACACAATGGCAACGGATTTTTTTGGTTGCGAGGCGTTGCCAATGCAACCGTAACCTAAAGTTTGCACCACGGTTTATTTTGGCGTTGCCATTGTGTTTCCGCTATTGCAACACCAAGATTATTCTCGCAACCCAAAAATAGAGTTGCAAGTCATTGTATCAGCAACCACCATAGGTGTTGCAATTGTTACTATTGCCGCGTGTTAATAGCATTGCAATATATAGACCCCCTATTGCCACACTACTCTTATGGTTGCTATAGGTGACCTCTCTATTACCATGGTACTACAGTGGTTGCTATAAGTGGCACCCTATATGGCCACGCCATGCACCGGTTGCTAGAAGCTTCTTCCCTATTGCCACACCACATATTGAGGTTGCTATACGGTATCCCTCTATTGCCACGATATCTGGTTGTTTTAGGTGAAAATCTCTATTGCCACGATCAATACATGTGGTTGCTATTCTTGGACCCTTTTGCCACGATTATTACTGTGTTGCTATAATTTAGAGACCCTATTGCCACGCCCTGTGTTTCTTTGCATGCTGGTGTTTGTTGCTATAGCATATTGCAACACCATGCTTTTGCCTCGCTAGTGCATATTACAATGATCCGTTTTGTAGCTTCAAACAATAAAAACAAATTAAACAATATATGATCAATGAAGCATTAAGACATCCATTAACCCAAAATACAATTTGTTTGTGCACATATGTAAAGAAAGCATCCGATGTACCCGACACAGCATCAAGTCTGAACACACGCACAAGTGAAACAAATAATGGTATCCAATCGCTAACTAGATTGAAAACATAAGATCTAATGATGTATGTAGCACTGCAGCCAAGGTTGCCTTCATGTTGATCATCCCATGAATCATGCGCTCCACTCAAACCTCATCATCATGCTCCTGAAAAGAATCATTAACATTAGTACAAATATGCATCAGTTGAATCCACATTTATGGAAAGCGAAAACATGTCGCAGATTTGCATATTTATTAAAAGTGAAATTACTCATCCAAAGATCATAAGTATTAGATTTCATATCTGCTACTCCATAAAAGGAAGAAGCAGATACAATACAAAGAAATAAATGAGTATAAGAACTTTTCATTTTTTATTAGATTCTATTGTGGAAAAAATAGATTACAGAAATTCATTGTAAATCTATTAGGAATTGCAGAGAATTGTATGTGTGGTAGATCTAAAGTGACCTTTCATTAACTTGGCAAGAATCAGAGATATTTTTTGTTTGGTTAAAAATTAATATGTCAACTTCTGTCACTAAATCCAGAACGAACAGAGAAATATTCATATGCATGTTTGTTTCCCAAGAATACTATCCATGTATGTTTAACACCACAGCTTTTGAAGCATATAAACATTGTAAAGGAATAAAATCATTTCGAACTAATATGAAGCATCAAAGCTTTGATTTTTATGTGCAACAAATAGATCACGAGTGTCGAGATGTGTCTCACATCATAGCAAGCAGCCACTGGGATCAAAGAGAATTAGAGATTGCAAAAATCATACATATTAATTTGAAATTGGAAATTTGGGGACAGGCACTGTTCCCCACAGAAGTGAGAGTAGAATTTTGTCATGCAGGTTACCTGCACGGACATGGCTCGGCAGCAGGTTGGACACACTGCACGGAACCGCATCATGCTCGAACTCGCTGTCCCCTTCCAAAGCTGTACCACCAAGGTGCGCCCCACGACATGCTGTGCTGGTGCTTATCTAGCTAGAAACAAAACAGGGAGAAACAATTCTTTTAGCACAAAACTGATGAAAACTGATGCAAGAACTGTCCGCCATCTACTAACGAACTACACAATGCAATGCAATCGCCGCACACCTGGACCTGGACATGCACTACTGTATTGTATGTACTAGTAGAGAGAATGAGGATATAATTTTTTAGGGTATCTTGTAGTAGCTCAGTCAAGCAGATTTGAATATATTCCTAGTATTATGCAATACACAGTGGACAGAGATCAAATATCCATAGGTGTCAATAATAAAACAGCTATTCTTCAACTTGCAGCTTTTTAAAACTGCATTGCATCAATATTAGTATGGTTTAAAACAAACTTGGATCTGATTTGTTAAAACACAGAAACATGCAAGCTTTATAAAATTGTGATCTCCAATCTAAACGTGCCTTTCAGGAATCAGTTTGGAACCATATTCAGATTTTTAATGTAAAGGACACTTCTGGTCTTCTGGAAGATGGTTGTGCTTCGTTCAGAACTGTAAGTGTGAGCTCATCTCTGGCATTTGAGAGCTAAATCTAGATGCAATTGGATTCACAAACAGAACTTCACAAATGCAATTGATCACAACTCAAAAATATAATCAAGGAATCTGTGTCACAATTGTGTGTTTCACCCTGAATTAGCTCAGCAATTGCTGCTCGGCTATAAGTCCTCAAAACACTAACTATTCGGTGAGAACACAATAACTATTTAGTGAGCATCATACCTTGGAGGTGTTCTCTCGAGCAGCTGCTGGGCATCATCCATGTCGACAACAACTCTGGTTGATGGTGCTGGGGCACTGGCCGGCGCGCTCTATGGAGCTGCATGTATTTTCCCATCAACTTCAGAAATTCGGGAACCCTAGAAAATGGGAAACTTCAAATTCGAGATTCTCAAGTGAGGTATTTGCTAGGGAATCATCCTATAAACGCTCACACATGTCCTAGCACTGATTTTCCCCAAAAAATCTGACCCAAATCGCAGCAAAAAAACGATGACAGAAACGATAACCGATTTTCCACAAATGCAGGACCTAGAGCACCTAATCCCCTCACCCCCACCATGAATCTAGCAGTCAATCAAGAAATTAAGCATGAACTGGGAATCTAGGGTTCGAGGTGGGGGAGGAGACAGAAACGAACCTGACTCAATGTCCTTTGTGTGATGGCAGGATGGACCGACGGAGAGACGAGCACACCTGCGCCTCCATAGATCCATTCCTCCCTGGAACTGTCCCTCTTGCCCCGGCGGCAACAAGTGCACAGGACCCAATCCCGTCCCAACGACGCACATGGAGCAGGACCCTCTCCCAACAGCGCGCTGAGTCGGACCCCGTACGGCCGTACCCGGCGGTGTGCGTGGTGGGGGACCCGTTCCCAACGGTGAAAGAGACGACAGAGTGGATGAGAGAAGGGACGAGAGAGAGATCTTGGGAGAGGAGAGAGAGAGACGTGAGAACGAGGGGGGTGGGTATTGGCGGCGGACGGACGCACGCCACGACTGACGACTGGCCTCGCTCCAAGATTAGATCGGGCACGAGTTTAGGGGTTGGGAAGGTTTATTAGGGTATGTTTTGGACTTTTGTGGGGAAAACTGAGCGGGGTTTCAATTTTTAAAACTTAGGAGGTTTCAATTTTTCATTAAGTTTCTAGGAGCGAACACTAATAAAAATTGGTCCAAAAGCTTTGTGAACGTGCGATTTTGGTCAGGCCCGCATTTGACTCATGTGACTGACCATACTAAAGTAGTAGGAGTATGATTCATGCGAGGACAGGTGGGCCAGGTGCTCATTAGTTATAGCGCGATGGACAAAGATCATTTGGTGTGATGAGATCACACAAATAACTATGTGTAAAAACATATTTTGTGTTGACATGTTGTTAGTTCCACAATATGTGACGCACTAATTCGGAAGTAGAGAACAATAAAGATAGAAATCATGAATATGAATATTCTGAGTGTATAGGATGATCAACATTGTTAGAGTAGGTTTCCTTCTATGGTTTGGGTCTCCGTTCAAGGTTCGACAAGGCATCCTCGTTTCAATACATCAAAGAGTAGCTGTCATTGTATGAAACTACGTGAGACATATATTCATTTGTGAGCAATGTATAGTCCCATTTTAATGAAATCGTTTGAAACTTTTATGACGAGGTTCTAGATCCAAAATATGTATAAATATAAGTTATAAAAAGCCTTTTGGAATGTAATTTGAGTCGCAGAATTCAAATGTTCAAGTATGTCATTTTTTCGTATATATCAAATTTAAAAAAGTGGCAGAAAGGGACATTGAACCATATGAGTTTGATAATGTCGTAAAGTTTCAAATCATCAATGATTAGCTATCATTGTATGAATCTATGTGAGACATATTCATTTGTGACCAATGTATAGTCCCATTTTTATGAAATCATTTAAAATTTTTGTGACAAGATTCTAGACCCAAAATATGTATTAGTATAAGTTATAAAAAGTTTTTTTAGATTGTAATTTGAGTCGCACAATTGGAATGTTCAAGTATCTTATTTGAGTGGCAAAAATGGGCTTTGAACCCGAGACCTAACACATCAAACTAGCTAGAACTACCACCACAACACCTCATCATTTATGTCAAGTAGTTGCGTTATGTCTTAGTTACATGTTTAGCACCATTGCGTCTATTGCAACCAATGAGGGCCTATTGCAATGAATGTAGGTTGTTGCATTAGGTGAAAATCCTTGTAGTATAATGAACTGTGGCTGTCGGGTGATGTGGCGTTGCGGCCGAGTGATGTGGCGTTCGCGGCCGGTCACGTCGCACTGGCGGCCGGGTGATGTGGCGTTGGCAGCCGGTAAAGTGGCGCTTGTGGCCGGGCCCATGTGGCGCTGACAGCCGGTGACACGGAGTCTTTGTGTAATCATGTATTATTGATAGTACAAAAATAATTGTAATTGTAACTTGATCAAAATTACTTTAGTATGTAGCACAATGGTTTGGTTTGTTTGTTGGTCAGTCTTGGGTGATGGGTTCGATTCTCCAGCCCAACATTTTTTTTGAAAATTTTTATTCTCATCCTCGTGGCCTCTACCACACTTTTTCGGCCAGACGTGGCCTCTGCCACACGTTTCCTTGGCCGAAAGCGCGTCCGGTGACCATTTTCCATGGTTTGGCCAGGCATCCCCATTCTCCGTCCCTAGACCCCGACGGCCCGTATTCGGCCACATGTGGCCTCTACCACATGTTTCCTTGGCCGAACGCGCGTCCTATAACCATTTTCAAGGGTTCGACAAGGCATCCTCGTTTCAATACGTCAATGATTAGCTATCATTGTATGAAACTATGTGAGACATATTCATCTGTGAGCAATGTATAGTCTCATTTTAATGAAATCATTTGAAACTTTTATGACAAAGTTCTAGACCCAAAATATGTATATATATAAGTTATAGAAAAGCCTTTTGGAATGTAATTTGAGTCACAGAATTCAAATGTTGAAGTATCACATTTTTTCGTATGTATCAATAATTTGGAAAAAAAAAGTGACAAAAGAGGCATTGAACTTGAGACCTAGCACATTAAACTAGCTTGAACTACCACCACACCACTTCAACATTTGTATCAAGTTGTTGCGTTCGGTTTTAGTTACATGTTTAGCACCATTGTGTCTATTGCAACCAATGAGGGCCTATTGCAACAAATGTATGTCGTTGCGTGCAACATTTTCAAACTATTTTTGTATAGAATTTTCCATGGATGACTATAGGAGACATATCATATACACGGTTTAGTTTGTTAATTAATGTATATCTGCATTCACCAACATAAAATTAATGTATATCTGTTTTAGTTATATGTTTCGAGTTTTTATGAGTAAGAAATACCATTTACAAGTTTTAGTTTTGAATTAAAAAGAAAAAATGAATCATTCGTTTGTTCTTCAGCCAATCCAGCTGATGCAACGACGTGGCACGACGTAATTGGCCGAACGGGTTGCACGTGGTCCCTCTCGACGAAGTTTGATCCAACATAAGTATATTAATCTTGAATTTCATAGTCTCGCCAAAACAATAGCGTAGTGGTAAGGCATTCCCCTGCCTTCCGAGGCGTTCTGGGTTCGAACCCCTTGTGCACCACATATTTCACGGTTATTTTTAGTGGGTATATGGATTTAGACAACAAACTATGGCATGAACAAGATATTGGTCTAGTGGTTAGAGTGCTCCACTCTTAAGTCATTTGTGCTGGGTTCGAATCCCCTCTGTGCTATACATTTTTTTGTTATTGAAACACACTGGCTGAATGGTAAGTATGCATGAAATTGTTAATTGGGATCCCTGGTTCTACTTTTTTGTGCTTCTAATTTTTTTATTCTTTTTATTTATATATTTTCGATTCAAAAAAAATTGTGACGTTTAAGTGTTGGCCTTATGACAAAATGAAATTCGTTACGATGCTTAATCCAAGTCCAAAAATAATTTTTTTAGTGAACTGCTGCAGCTGCAGTTTTTGTTCTAGTGTACTGTCTTTTCTTTTCTCTGTTCTTCAGAAAATTCTTTCGTTAGTTCCTTCAGAAAGAAGCTTGTCGATCAATGGGGATTTTTATTTCCTTTTTGATCTGTTGCTAATGGAGTGCGTGAGATAGACGAGGATGCCGATCTACACATGCCCGTCTAACATGGTAGTTTGTAGCAACCCCCTAAAGCTGTTGCAATAGGAACACCATATTGCATCCATTTACGTTTCTTGTTGCACTAAACAACTCATAAGTGCAACGCCGAAGAAGGTCTCTGCAACCATAATAAGTAGTTGCAATAGGTACATGCTATTGCATCAACATCAAAATTCTTGTTGCAATAGCCATCTATCAATTGCAACACCGCTGAAAAATATTGCAACACAACAAAACCGTTGTAAAAGCACAAAACAAAAGCAACCCTTTTATATATAGTTGCAATAACATCATATTATTGCAACGAAAATCAGTGCTAATACAACTCCAAAAGAGCATAGCAGTAACGCCAAGTAATTGCAACCATATCACAATATAGTTGCCATAGCACACCCCTATTGCAACCACAAGGCAAAGATAAGGCAACACTTTTAGTCTGTTGCATTATAGGCACATATAGCTACCATTTTAGACAAAGGTTGCCATAAGACCCCCCTATGTCAACCAAAATAGTGGTGTTGCAAATATGTCGCATGGCATTAGCCAGGAAACCTTGTAGTGGTTTTTGGTGGCGGCGGAATGAGGAATGGAGCAAGGGGGGATTGAATATGGAAACGGAGGAATTTCCCCGTCAGATCTAACCCTCGCCTTTTATGGCGCTTCACGACGCCCGAAATTACCGCAAGACGGCACGATTAACGGACGAGAGCACAACGGTAAAAAGAGCCGTTGAGCGCCCTCGCGAACCGTTACGCTCGGAGAGTCAACGTTAAAAACAACCCCATGCACTCGGGCATGACGGAGAAGTCGGCGTGCCACCACGGCTCGACCAGCACTCGGTCTCGGGGGCTGGCGCCGCATTGAAGACAGTGTGCCTCTCGGGCTCGATTGGCCCCGAACAACTCGGGAGCCAACACTGCAAAATAAGTGGCGTGCCGCTAAGGCTCGACCAGCTCTCGGACTCGGGGGCTGGCGCCGCATTGAAGACAGTGTGCCTCTCGGGCTCGATTGGCCCCGAACAACTCGGGAGCCAACACTGCAAAATAAGTGGCGTGCCGCTAAGGCTCAACCAGCACTTGGACTCGGGGGCTGGCGCCGCATTGAAGACGGTGTGCCTCTAGGGCTCGATTGGCCCCGAAAAACTCGGGAGCCAACACTGCAAAATAAGTGGCGTGCCGCTAAGGCTCGACCAGCTCTCGGACTCGGGGGCTGGCGCCGCATTGAAGACAGTGCACCTCTCGGGCTCGATTGGCCCCGAACCACTCGGGAGCCAACACTGCAAAACAAGTGGCGTGCCGCTAAGGTTCGACTAGCACTCAGGCTTGAGAGCTGGCGCCACATCACAGACAGCGTGCCTATCGGGCTCGATCAGCCCCAAGGCGCTCGGGGGCTGACGCCGCAAACAAGTCATGGCAATTGGACAAGCGCGGCCGAGCCCCAAAAGCTCGGGGGCTGGCGCTGCCAAGAAAGGAAACACAGAAGCTCCATACTCGAGACAATCCAGGAGAGAAGTTCTTTTGCAGGTTATACAGTTACAACGAAGCCGGTCATGCGCCGGGTACGAGAATACAAAGACTCTGCCGTCACGGGGACGGCTTAGGGCACTCACCGGTGCGCCAAGTGTTGCATCCGCATCAAGCTTGGTCCACATGAGCTCATCGCAAGCTCTCTTGTAGCACCACTGCAGCCATCGACGAGGCAGTCCCTTTCGAGGTTCGAGAGCGAGTGCCTCCGCATACCCCTTGGTTTGGCAGGACGTTGCGCCCTTACAGTCCTGAACCAAAGGCAAGGCAAGGAGCCAACGGAGCTGCATCCAGACGCTGATCAACACCTCGAGTACATCGCAAGCACTCTTCTAGCACCTCGCTCTTATGACTCCATGGATTTTCCCCGGTGGATGAACCCAGCAATGAGCCTCTAGCATATTCGCCACAGGGTTCCTACACATATTCGCTTCTGGGTGGCAGCTCTAGTTCTCGGTGAGTATTTATAACCTCGGGCTACCGAGGGACGAGAAACCACCCTGCACTGTGAAGCATGTGAGCTCCGAGCCACGCGTCCATTTTCTGCCCAAAGTGCACAGGTCATCCTTATCGCCTTTGGTTTCACTCGACCACGGGAGTGCCCTGTGCGTTCACGGAGAAAACTGTTCCTGTCGCCGCATGCCAGAGATGACGTTCTTCAGTCCATGGAATCTCTGGGGTATCCGAAAGAAGAGGGAATCCTCAAGGACTAGCATCGTCCACCGAGCTAAGTATTAAAATCAATTAATTTTGTTAATTTCGTAAGCTTTTATACAAGTCGCTAAAGTACTCGGGCAGCACATACCTTAATTTGTGAAACCTCGACTCTTCCGTACGCCTACGCTCCTACGCGTGCATGCGGCCCAGCTCCCTACGCTACGGACTATGGCTATCGGGGATCAGGTGCATAAACGTAACAGGCTAACTACCCGAAGAAATTAATAGACTTAAAAAGCTGGAAGCAGGAATCATTTTCATGCATTGCCGAATACTTTTCTTCTCGGATTTGCATTTTATTGCATCATATACTGCCGTCGCACTGTGTTTTCGCTGCAGGGTATGGCCGACAACTCGGCGTGCCTCAGCCCTCACGCTCGGGGGCTGGCGTTGGGACGACTACTCGGCGCTCAGCCCTCACGCTCGGGGGCTGGCGCCGGGACGACTACTCGGCGCGCTCAGCCCTCACGCTCGGGGGCTGGCGCCGGGACGACTACTC
This sequence comes from Alloteropsis semialata, assembly GCA_004135705.1. Classification (NCBI taxonomy): domain Eukaryota; kingdom Viridiplantae; phylum Streptophyta; class Magnoliopsida; order Poales; family Poaceae; genus Alloteropsis; species Alloteropsis semialata. The sequence continues at coordinate 41,716,184 of CM014274.1, forward strand.
GGCGTGCTTCAACCCTCACGCTCGTGGGCTGGCGTCGGGACGATTACTCGGCGTGACTCAGCCCTCACGCTCGGGGGCTGGCGCCGGGACGACCGTCTGGCGTGCCTCGGCCCTCACGCTCGGGGGCTGGCGCCGGGATGACCTGTCAGCACGCTTTGACCCTCACGTTTAGGGGGTGGGCTGCCGAAATTGACGCCTGAAGGAAATGTCAAGATGCTCCTCGAATAAGCCTTGAGCCGATTCCTACGGAATCACCTTAAGGCTCAGGGGCTACGGCCTGGACCGATTTCTCCGGAATCGCTTCAAGGCTCGGGGGCTACGGCCAACGGACGCACCTCGCGGCGCATCTGTTGCAGACGACTCTCTTTTCTCTCCAGTATCACACGGTTTTGCTTCCAACCGCAGCAAGCTCGAAGCTCAAGAGATGGCACGACCTCGCCGAGTTGTCGCTCAACCACATACTACTTGGGGGCTTGTCGGGGATAGAACCCCGGGGGTACCCAGAAGGCGGATTGGCCCAACCAGCAAGGGGCGGCCCAATCTGAGTGCTATCGGCCCAGCTTGTCAGACTGGATGGTCCACCAGTCGGGAGGCCCACCAGTCGGATAAGCCGGGATGAGTACGACGGCACGTGGGTCAAGGAAGGAGACGGCGTGCTTCGCAAGAAGATCGGAGATCAAGATAAACTAGTCGGAATTCTAGGGAAAGATATCTGTAATCGCTATAGGATCGAATCCTTGTATTCCGGGTAGGTTATGATCTCTAGCCGACTTGTAACTCAAGGCAACCGGACTATATAAGGTGCCTTGGGACCCCCCTCCAAAACACGACAGAACCCAACTACGGAGATTCTTCGGGAACTTCATACACAGCAATCCATACACCCAACACAGGACGTAGGGTATTACGTCATCTTGACGGCCCGAACCTGTTCAATCCTTGCGTCTTGTGTTACCATCGACTTGTGATCCTCGATCTGTCTCTCAACAAATCAACCACGCAGACTACCCTGTGTGGACTGCCGGGTCCATAAATCCGACATGGATCGACAATAAACTTACTAGGGTTTCCCATATAATCTAACAGATCTATCCTAACATGAAGCATTGATTGCATATAAAGGATAAACGTATAAGATGTGAGTGGAGTATATAGGTTGATCACACCCATGAATATAGGCAAAGATAAAGCGCAACCAAAGGGGTAAGCGAGCCTATCGCCTTCTAGTTGTAGTTTGTTGACGCTCCTTAGCGACACCTTTTTACCCTTGTTTATCTTCAATAATGGCATGAATTTGATATCTAAACTATTGATCATACTCCATAACTGGGACGTTTTCGCATATGCATGTGTTTTTGGAGGATTTCTGTTTACGCAGGTTTTTGGGCTAAATCGGAGCACAAATGGATAAGGCTTGTGACCAAGGACAACATGATGAAAGATGAAGGCCAGAAGCCTGAAGAACAGGGTAGGCCGGCCGGCCCCATATTGCCTGGGCCGGCCGGCCTATAGTGTTTCAAGCCCTGTTCATGCTCATCTTTGGTGAACTGACCTCCAAGAATATTTGAAAGGCAAGTGCTTCAAGATAAGGTCAAGAAACTATGGGGTCAAGGCAAAACAATTAGAGAATCTGGAAGGTTATCACTTCCCATTCTTATCTTGAAGATATCTCGAAGCAGACGACGTCCAAAGGCCCACATGCATAGGTGGAACAACTACTGAAGCTTCCAGAAGACTTGAACAGAAAGACGAGGACGAGGCAGCCAGGAAAGAGGCCAGGCCGGCCGGCCTGGGCCTCTCTAGGCCGGCCAGCCTAGGCCCCCCTGGTGCCGCCTCGATCTCCCCTTCGACCTAGGGTTTCCTCAAGGTATAAATAGCCCCTGTGTCCCTATGCCACGCATAATTGATCCATCATTTGATGCCGAGGAGTAGAGGAGCTTGAGGGACACCTTTCGGAGAGCTGAGGGTTGTGCTAGTTATCTAGGGTTATACCCTAGCCGACATGGGAACCCTGCGAGGAAGACCACGTCGGAGTTCTGGAGCTAGGATCATCAAGATCAAGGCAGGATCCCGGTGGTGATCTTGTGATGTACTATCATTCATGGTGAAGTTATATGTGTTTCTGAATCTTTAGCGATCAAAGTGCCTCTTTCTATTATTTCATTCTATCTTGGTTTTGCTTCTTCTCCAATCTACTCTCGAGATAGATTGCTTGGGGTGTTCTTGTAGCCATGGTGGCTAGGGGTTCATACCAGATCTACCAAGTGGTTCGACACGTTCAATTGTGAATGTGCCCTTAAGTTACCCACTCCTATAGGGAGCATCGTGACAGGGTGTGATCCCGTGTACGGTGGGGCTTTCTGGAGTTTGACCGGAGGTCGTGATTTAAAGATGCTTTTATTGAGATTCACATCTATCTTACTTCACTCTATTTGGCTCGGAGCTACAGCATATGCATGATCTAGGCAATCTAGATTGGTTATCTCTAACTTTCTCTTGCTACCTCCGGTGTTTGGTTTTAGTAGATTAGATCTGTTTTGCAACCTCCTTTCAAGACTAAAGGATTTCTATGCTAGTTGGATTGTTTTTGGTATCTTTAGTTCCACGGATTGATAAACCTTGGTGGAGTACTCTAAGGGAAAAGCTACAACTGATCCGTGCGCTTGCGGTTCACGATTGACGCGTCTAAGGGCCGTCAACAAGCTTTTCTGGCGCCGTTGCTGGGGAACTATCGATTAAGATCTTATTTGACAAGCATTTGTAAATATTTCATTTTCTTGATTTTCTTTTGATTTCTCTCTTTTCAGATCCCTTATTTTCTCTTTTATCAAAAGTAGATCTAATCCAAAAAATCAATCTAATCTAGTTTCATTTTTATTTCATTCTATCTTTTCTTTTGGATCTTGTTTATATTTTGTTTTCACTAACCCTAACAGGAAATGGATGGCTACCTCTCCAACAAACCGAAAAATTTTGTGGATGATCCAGAAAAATTTTACAGGCGAAGGAGACGCGAAGCACAAGCTAAGAAGCTGGAATTAGTAGATCCGAAAGGCAAGACCGGAAGTTCATCGTCTACACCTCGAGAAACTCCACCACCAAGTCCAAGGAAGCCGCCACCGCAACCCAAGATGCCGGAACGTACGATCATAGAGCTATGCATCTCGGATATCAAGGATTTGCCTATCCAAGACCTCAATGATGTTGGAGCGCCGTTTGAGATCAAGACTTCAACCATTCGTATGGTGCAAAGCTCGCCCTTCATCGAAAAAGAAGATGCCAACCTTCACCTTCAAGCATTCATCCAACTATGCCACACCTTCGACATGCAAGGAGTAACTCAAGATCAAGTGAGAGCGAGGCTCTTTCCGTTCTCTCTACTTGGGAGAGCACTTCAATGGTTTCATTCTCTACCGGCGGAGACGGTGCAAAATTGGGATACCTTGATGAAAGCTTTCATGACGGAGTTCTACTCGCCGGGCAAGACTCAGATTTTGCGCTACAAGATTGCTACAACCGCGCAAGCCCCGACGGAGACTATTGCGGAAGCCTATGAGCGCTTCAATGACTACATCCGAGCCGTGCAACATCACAAGTTTCCAGAGGAAGATGTAGTCCAGAAGTTCTACCAAGGCCTCACGATGGCATCAAGAGCAATCATCGACGCATCGGCCAGAGGATCGATCATTGAGCTCACCCCGACTCAAGCTCTCAAGCTATTCAAGAAGGTGGCGGACAATGATGTGTGGGCATCATCAGGACGGCTACACCCTACACCATCCGCGGGCGTTGCTAAAAGTGTTTTGCGGGTGGAGCGTGAAGAACTACTAGAAGAAAAGATCGATTCGCTCATGAGAAGGTTGGAGAAGATGGAGGTGGACAAGAAGGAAGCCCATGCTATTGACTTGAAGGCAGCCGAAGCAAGGTCTACATGTGAAGATTGTGGAGAGTACGGCCATGTCCAGAAGAATTGTCCGGAGGAAACTAAAGTGCTTGAGTACATGAGAAAGGGGGATTTGTTCCCTCCATCCAACTTCCGCTACGGGCAAGGTAGACCTCAATTTAATGCAAGCTCGTCCATTCAAAACTCGGTGCCTCTTCGTATACAATTGAAGGAGTTCATGGAGGAGCAAGGCAAGATCAACAAGGACACCGTCACTAAGTTCAAGGCTATGGACAAGATATTGGAGAACATTGATGGCAAGGTGACGGAGGTCGGAAGCTCTAACCACCAAGTGCTCAACATGATGAAGATGCTAGAGACACAAGTGACCCAGCTAGCCAGATGCCTACCTAGTAATGAAGGAAGACTACTAGGGCAACCTCAAAACCCGGAGACGGCAAAAGCAATTCAAACTCGCTTGGGGAAGGAGACCGAAGATCCTGAACACCCAGCCGGAGCAAGGAAGTCTAAGCCAAGTGTTGAAGCCAAGATGACATCAAAAGAGAAGGCACCTACTCCCGCACTAGAAATAGTCACCCAAGAGTCAGAGTTTGAGATGATCGATGAAGATACTAAGATTCTTCCTCCGAGGCCACGTTACCACAAAGGTAAAATTGATGAGCATTTCGAAAAATTTGTTGAAATGGTTCGCAGGTTGAACATCAACATGCCGCTCTTGGACGCTCTACAAGTTCCAACATACTCTCGCTACTTCAAAGACATCCTTTCAAACAAGCATGAGATGCCGCCGCCAAGCACCATCAAGATGACCGAAGAATGCAAAGCGGCTATCGCCGATCAAGCTCCCGAGAAGAAGAGGGACTCAAGGTGTCCTAACATCCCGTGTTCCATTGCGTCATACATGTTCGAAAGGGCATTGTGTGACGTTGGTGCAAGTGTGAGCGTCATGCCGAAGGCCATGTACGAGAAGCTACGCTTACCGGAGCCGGAACCCAGCGCCATGTGCCTGGAGCTAACGGACAACTCCGTTCGCTATCCTATGGGCATTGCCGAAGATGTACCCATGAAGATTGGAGAACACCTAGTCCCCATTGACTTTGTGATTCTCGATATGGGAGAAGGGACAAAGTCGCCACTCATCCTTGGGAGGCCGTTCCTCAAGACCGCAAGGGCAAACATCGACGTTGGCAAGGGGGAGATCAAGTTCGACATCAATGGCACCATGAGCGAGTTCAAGTTTCATCCACGCCTTGAGGTATGCAATATGATCAATGTTAAATATATTCCACCTCACCGACATGACACCAAGGAGGAGCCGAAGAAGAAGGAAGCGAAGGAGAACAAAGAAGTTGTTGCATCCGTCGAGACAAAAGCTCAACACCCGCTTGTGAAGACCGAAAAGATGACTAAGCCGAAGAATAATCCTGCACCCAAGCCAAGGATCGTGCAGAAGTGGGTACCCAAGACTGCAACGCCACCATCGAGCGTTGGTCCGAAGTGAAGAAAAGGAAGAAGTCTAGCTATAGACTATAAACGAAGCGCTTTGCGGGAGGCAACCCGTTCGTAGAGTCAAGAATAAGCTACCGGGAGGATAACCCGTCATCGAGTCGAGAATAAAGCTACTGGGAGGGCAACCCTGAAGACAATTGAGTAAGTGAGTCATGAATTTTGCTATGCAAGACTTCATAAACATTTGTTAAATTGGTCGTTCGGTTGGACATTTAATCTAGAGTTGCTCGGTCATTTTAATTTTATTTCTTATTCTAAACCAATGACTTGAGCCTTCCCATGATTTATTTGTTTTATCTTGAGAAACCCAAAACCAAATTCCCACACCCATTTTGGCGACCGTCCTTTCCATGACGGCCGGACCAAATTGATCATTGCAAAGACATGAGTAGAGCCAAGCGTTGTTCTTAATTCTTTAAATTCTTTGACGCATGCTAGGCTCAAGCAACCATATGAATTTTCAGTTTTGTTTCCCTAGGATTAGGATTTTTCTTAGCCCCATTTATTTTATTTCTTTCAAAATATCTCTCTCATTTGGCCAAAATTTAGAACCTAAACCCATCACCCATGGTTGAACTCAGGAATGTTCAATATCAGTTCATGAAAGTGAGCAATACCGGTGCAATCAAAATAAACATAGTCGAAAAATATTTCTTGACTTACAAATGTGTATGATGCCCAAATTCCCCTCTATTTATTCAAACTCATTGCTTGCTTTGAGTTGGTTTTATTTGTCAAGATTAGAGGAAGGGTTAAGCATCTAAACATACTTTGGAAGGGTTTATGAGCATGATTACCACTAATGACCAAGATTGAGATCACGGGAAGAATTTTTGTGCTCCCCACCTAACACCAAATGCAAGAGGGGACAGCCATGCATGGTGGTACACTCATTTTTGCAAGATTGAAAGCAATATTTGGAGTGGAGTTGAAGCAAAGGACAAAGGCATGAATCAAGGTGGAGAAAACAATGTGCAAGTTGAAAACTTCTCCAAAGAATGAATGGTTCACAACATTTGGGCGGTGCAAAGCATGTGGAGCTGCTGGACATTGATCAGGAATCGACTCAGGGAAACATGGGAGCAGGAACACGTGAAGGTGGCCAGGTGTTGACGCTCATTAGCGACACACTTTTAGTGCTATTTAAGTGGTGTTTTGGGACCAATTTATATACTAACCCACCACTTGGCACTTGAAATAACCCTGTTTTCGCATATGCATGTATTTTTGGAGGATTTTGGTTTATGCAGGTTTTTGAGCTATAAATGAACACTTTTGGACGAAGGCCAAGATCATGCGTAGCATGGAGGAACATGAAGGCAAAGGACCTAATACAACTCGGATTTCGTTCGCTCTCATCTATGGTGAACCAACCTCCAAAAATGAGCAAGGGCAAAGACATGAAGATAAGGTCGGATGACTTTGGGATCAAGGTGAATCAGGCAGACATATGGAAGGTTATCAAGACCCAATCTTATCCCGAAGCAACCGACATCAAATACCCACATGCATTGGCAAATCAATTCCTGGAGGATCAAGGAGCTTGCACGCAAACGATGAGGCCAAGGCGGGCCAAAAAGGCCCTAGGCCGGCCAGCCCAGGACCTATGGGGCCAGCCGGCCTAGCCCGTTTTTGCGCCGTCTCGACCTCCCCTTCGAGCTAGGGTTTCCTCAGACTATTTATAGCCCCTGTACCCCGAAGCCACGGTGATCAATCCACCAGAAGTCGGCGAAAACTACGGCATACACCAAAGGGAGACGAGGGTCGCTGCAAGTCTTTGAAGGTACCTAGGGCATGGCCTAGGCCAACCCTAGCCTCCATGGCCTCCCCGCGCGGTTGTGCCATGGCAGAGCTCAAGAGTCAAGCCCCAAGATTCATTGGGGTATGTACACACACGATGGTGATATCAATCTAATCTCTATTCTAGTTGTCTCAATCTTGGTCTACTTCTTTGATGCTTTATATTCATATGTACGATCGTCATATGTTCTTAGTAAGATTAGATCTAATCATGGTGATTAGTACATATCTTGTGGATACATTGAAGTAGTGCGTTCTAGCTAGTCCGTCGATTACTCCGGTGTGGTGACAGCATGACGGAGGGAAAAGTTCTAGTGACGACGTGAGTCGGATCAATGGTGAGTACAATGGGAGTTGTCACAAGCCACTACAAGAGGAAGCTCGTCGAGCGCATGCTAGTTGGTTGGGTAAAGTTTTGGGAAACCTTAGGCGTTGGCACGCACCTCGCGGCAGTGACCATTGGAAAGTAGGCCGCTTGCGTGCCGCCTTTCGGAGAGAAGACTCGGGTACCTTTGGTAGAGATGCAATCTATTGTTTTGATCACCTTTTGACTAAGAGCTGTACCTAGAGATGATTGGACCCTTCGTTAACCTCGGATATGCTATCTTTGCCTATGCTTTCGGATGCGATCAACCTTTATACTCACTCACATCTTAAAGGTTTACCTCTATATGCAATCAACGCTTAATGATAGGAATAGATCCGTTAGATTAGATGGAAAACCCTAGGTAGTTCATTGTTGATCCACGGATTGATAAACCTTGGATGAATACTCTAAGAGAAAAGCTACGATGATCCGTGCGCTTGCGATTCACAATTGGTGCGTCTATGGACCGTCAACAAGCTTTTCTGGCGCCGTTGCCGGGGATCGGCAACTTGAACCCTAGGGAGATCTATCTAATTTTTCGGACTAACCATAATTTTTATTATTGCATATACCCTTGTTTTTTTATTTGTGTCCTTAAAAGTAGGTGGAAATCTAGACACTAAGCTTGGGCTTTAACAAGTCCAATCTCGCTCAAATAAGTTGATGGCTACGTGAAGATCCGCTCTTTAGTGGTAGATGCTAACTTTTGTTAGTGGCCCATCATCCGCTATCGAGCCCCCACACTAAACAACTGAAGATGAACAAGGTATGCAGCCATGTCAATTAATTTTTAAGACTAATGTTTCTTGGAGAATTGTTTGTTCAAGCTATAGGTGATGAATCATGCCCCAAAGAAGTCGTGAGATCCGATCATCAACATCTATAGAAGGTTGCTGTTGAGACCAGTTTTTCGCCCATGATCAGAGAGGTACCATGAAGGAAAATTATAAAATATGAAGCTCCATCAAGTCTTCTTTCCAACGCATTAAGAATTGTGAATTTTGGAGATCGGTGCAAGGAGTTATAGTAAAATCTTTCAACACTACGCGTTCTGAAATCGCTCTGGACAGAACGTAGTGCCGGAGTAAAACAAGCATAACTCTTTCATCCGGAGTCCGTTTGGAGTGAATGAGAACTCGTTGGAAAGGGAATTTGATGCACATTGCAATGGAGTAGAAGTTTGGTATAGATACTGCATTGGACGAAGAGGAACTCAATGAAGAAAAGGCAGCAGCAAGAATCGGAGACGGTGATGATGATGTCAAGGGATGATTGGAGGTCCTTGAGCAAAAGATGATGATTTGAAGTTGATCAAGACTGGAGGCAACAAGATTAGAAGCACCATTATACCACCAATCTTCTCCAGTATGATGCTCAATAAGCTTCTAATTGAGTGATGCTACCAACAAAGGAAACTGCTCAGATCATCGACGCAAAGCACAAGAGCTACCAATGATCCCGGCACCTTGGGTAAAGCAAGAACAATGGAGAAGACACATCATTGGAATGTCACTTGCTAGTGAATCAATGGTGATGACTTTGAAGCTTAGGGATGCACAACGCGACACTCCAAAGACTACAAGATCAAGATCATCGACATCTTAGGATCAATTCGCAAAAAGTTACTGTTTGCATCAAAAGTCTGTGTAACCTCTGAAGAAAACAACAGAATATTTTTGAATATTTAAAAGCCCCATAAAGTTCTGGTTCCAAAAAATCAAAAACCAAGTCAATCGGAGATTCCTACAAGCGGTTATGATCAAAATATCGAAGGTCGTGTATTTTGAAATTTTTTGGACAGCACACAGTGCGGAAGTAAATTGGGCATAACTCTCTCGTTTGAACTCCGTTTAAGATGAGTGACCACTCGTTGGAAAGGTAATTTCACAAACTTTTCAATAGAGTATATTTTTGTATATATTCTATTCTAGATACAAGGGAAAATCCATGAATAAGAGGCAGGAGCAACGAGATGAGAACAAGGTAGAGGAGATAACGATGACAACAATGAAGAAGAGCTTGGGCAATGCTTTCATCAAGCGTACATGATCAAATTCAGAAGTTTAGGACAAAATGAAGATCCTCGAGAACATTGGCATATGAAGACATAAGCCGGCTACATTCAATTCATGAAGATGTTAGAAGTAAATCACGATGGATTACAAAAGGGCAACATCAAGTTGCATGGATACTTCGAATTCTCGCACGAAGGACCATGGCTTCACAACAATGAGAAGGTACGTGAGAAAGTCTAGCTCTATGAATTTAAATGAAGCGCTTTGCGGGAGGCAACCCGATCTTTTGTTTATTATCTATATAATATGACGGTCTATATTGTGCTCTTTAATCGAAACATCAAGTAACATTGTACTATTGCTCTAATAAATGTCACAACTTTATTGAGGGAGCACTTTGTTATTTGATCTTGGAAAACTTGTAGACCCATTTGTGTGCCTATTAGTGTTTAGAGTCTTTTTCTTTTGTGTCTTTTTAGAGAGAAATATGAGGTATGACACTACCCTAGTTGACTTAGGCTAACTTTTGTTTTGTTTTTAGACCACCACATCATGTCATGTCATTGTGTTCATCCACCTCATATTGCACTTCATGCCATGTTGTTCTCACCCTTGCATTGCATTGCATGTTTTGTTTTGACCTAACTTTTTGTTAAACCCACCTAAGCCTTCCTATCACCTCCGCCAAAACTGGAGCCAACAAGGGTAGGATTGACTTGCGTTGATTTGCTTGCCGTCACCATTCGGATTAGCCAAGTCTATCTCTATTCCTTGTTCTAACTGAAAACTTTGACTAGCCTCCCCACGAGATCCTAAACCCTTAGGAAAATCTCTCATACCTATAGCCATCCTAAACCCGTATGTTTTGTTTTCCACCCAATAAATCAACCTTTGCTTTTCTTTTTGTTTTCAACCACCTTAGATAGATTTTCTAAACTTGACTTCTCTCTTCAAAATTCTTGTTTTAAGCCAAAAACATAGGATACCCATAAACCTTCCCCTAAACCTCGTTAGCTAGGTTGTTTGGTTCTTTTCGATGATAACATTGAAAGACCTTTCAAACCTTGCTAACTCTTGTTTTTGCTAACTTTTTGCATTTGCATTTTGCATCCATTCCATCGTTCCATCATACATTTGTTAGCTCAGCTCTTTCACGAAACTTAATGATGAATGCTTTCATACCCGTGATAATGTTATACGTATGGCATTTTCCAATTGCAATCTTGCGTAAACATGATATTTAGACATGATCGCGGACCATCATCATTTAGTTTTGTAAGCCCTGTTAGCATTTACATTGCATTAGTTGGTTTATAAGCTTTGCAATGCGCCTTATTTTTCTTGCGCTATGAGGAATTACTGACCTTGGGATAGACATGGTGTTTTGACCTTGGTTAACAAATCTTTATGACTATGGAGGAATTTGGCAATCTAGTTGTAAACATGATGTTTAGAACTAGGTTTAAATATTGTCTTTGTTAATATGCTTTCCTCTCATTTGCATACTCACTTTGCACACACGCACACCCACTAGGTTTTTATTTTTTTTCTTTTACTAGGTTAATTATGCCACAAGCTAAGGTCTTAGGGATGTCATTGGTTGTTGGCATTTGCTTATACTCCTGACCGTCACCCTGGGGGTAGATTGTGCGTCTTAATAGTTTTTCAGGCATGAAGAAGGAATCCCATGAATTCGTGATCAAAGTTGCAACCAAGACCATTAACATCTCCGAAGATTGAAAGGGACACTGCTGTTTTCATCAAAAATCTGCACATGTTCAGAGATGTACAAGAAAGGAAAAGTGGATATTCAGAAGCTTCATCAAATTCTCTTTCCAACGCATCCAAGATCAACGAATTTGAAGATCCATACAAGGAGATACGACAAAAACGTTTGGGGCTGCGCGTTCTGAAATCAGCTCGGGACAGATTGCAGTGCTGGACTAAAAAAAGGCATAACTCTTTTGCTCGAAATCCATTTTGGGCAAATGATGGCTCGTTGGAAAGAGAAATTTGTGCACTTTGCAATGGAGCAAGGGTTCAGTACATGTTCTATTCTGAAAATAACAGAAAATTTCATGGAAGATGAAGCAGCAATGAAGACAACAAGTAAGGAGGTGATAACAATACGAAGAATGATTGGGACCATGGCTTGATGACAAGAAGAGGTTCAAGAAAAACTAAAGTTAAACAAAGGTGAAGAAGCATAAAAATAATCTCCAAACACGTGGTGGAAGGACTTCAAGGATCACATGACGGTTCACCATCTTTTTCCACGCTTAGCAACATGCTAAGCATGGGGGAAGACTCGTTGGACAAAAAAGGAAAAGACCATATGGAGTACAATGATCGTGTTCACCACAAGATGCTCAAGATTTTTCTTCCATACTAAGCACAATGCTTAAGCATGGGGGAAGCCGCGCTACACTTCATTACAAGCATCAAAAAGGATGGTAACTCTTCCTCAACTTTCTCTTTGTTCATCAACTTCTTAATGCTTGTATATATGTATGTCATCGACCATAGGTTAGAAACCTTTGTATATCTCTCTTGTTAATAACATGGATACTAGGAGGACAACCTAGTTTTGTTTTCTTTTCAATAAATGATCACCATCACTTTGCGCTCACCACGATGACATAATTTGAATGCTTTTGCTTATGGAAAAGTGATGAAAATTGCCGCTTTGTTCTACCTATATGATGTTGTATATGACTTGACCATTTGCTCTCTATTGAATAATTTTTAATTGATTAAATACCAACTCTTTTATTTGTGGAGGTTAGATGACTAAATTCTAGACCCACATATTTCTTATGTTGCTCTTTGATTTAAGTTTACCGATGACCTTACACATTGTATTGTTTTATTTAAAACTTGATTCTTATGCTATCTACATTTGTGAATCTCTTGCAAAGTTCTACCTACCAAAGCCTTTACATATACATGATCTTTCATGATGAAACCCTTAGATTTGCAAACTTATATTTTGATGAGTTGGATTAAGATTGATTTCTATGGTTCGAGACTAAGAAGCTGGCCATTCCATTTTGCGTACCCTCTTTTTGCTAGCCTTGTTAGTTTCTACACTGGAAAACTTCGCAAACTTCGCTGGATATCCACCCTAAACCCAAATATCTTTTTGTGATTACCTCCTTGACCACAACCCACAATTGAGTATGGATCATTTTCTCGACGAAAATCCACAAGAATCGAGGGCTTAATTTAGAGAACATCAATTTGGCAGGCATCGAAGAAACTCCCTGAAGATTTAAGTGTTTTTCTAGAAGATCAAGATTGACTTTGTGTACTTACTTCGGCAATTATGAACCCTCACTTCTATGCTCGAGGACGAGCAATCGTTTAAGCATGGGGGGAGGATGCTGAGTAAGCACTATGTTGCCAAAGGTTCTAAGGAGCAAAAAGAAAGAAAAATGTGGAAAAATAAAAGAAAAAAGAAAGAAAAGAAAAAAATGAAACAAAGAAAGAAATAAAAAAAGAGAAATAATGCTCCTTAGTCCTTTTAGCATCATCAAATTCCAAGTGCTTTGAAGCCAATTCCATACTCAATTTTCCAACCATGTGCAATCCGATAACGAGGACTTCATTTGTGCCTCGGGATCATCCACTTGCCATTTGCACATGTCCACCTATCTAAATGTGTGTGTTCCATCCCTCTCCCTTTCGTACATTTATTCTCCATGGCCTTTTTGACTAGTCTCGGTAATTCCAATAGATTTCTCTCTTAGTTTGACAATATTTGAGATATAATGTTTTGCTAGGATTGTTTTTACCTACCAAGCTCCACATAAGCCTTCCACTTTCATATATGAGTAGAATAGGTTGAAAGTAATCTAGTATAAGCTTGAGCGACTTGATGAAATGAGTGTTGCCATGAGCTTTTGCAAGAGAACCTCACTTATGTCGGATATGCATCTTTTTGAAAACTCTTCACTATGGAACAAGGTAAAGGTCTAAAGTTCACTTAAGTTCAAGAGCATAGCATTTATTTATTATTGTGGCTTGTTCTTTATTGCTAGTCTATCTTCCATAATAAAAAATAGCTGGTCACAACTTGAACTTTAAATGTTGAACACTTAAGAGTAATGTGTCTTGTTGTGTATAACTAGGTGTAGGGAAAACATTGAAGGGCAACGCTGATTTCCTTGATAAGCAAAGATCTTGGACGTACTCGAGGACGAGCAAGGTTTAAGCATGGGGGGAATGTTGATGCTCGTTAGCGACACACTTTTAGTGCTATTTAAGTGGTGTTTTGGGACCAATTCATATACTAACCCGCCACTTGGCACTTGAAATAAACCCGTTTTCGCATATGCATGTATTTTTGGAGAATTTTGGTTTATTGTCACACCTGGATTTATGAATAAACCCGAATGCTACTATATGTGTACCCAGGAAGTCCAACACACACATATAGCTTTAGGATAACAGAATATCAAAGTAAAACAAGTGCTCGAATACAAAAGAATATCATCTCAGAATTATTACAAATAAGACTCAAGTCTTTAATCAAAGTTTATGCATACGAAAAGATAAACTCTCGTGGCACCATCAACTCCAAAAGGACACCGACTGGTTGACAGCTGCCTAGAATTCTGGGAAATCTTCAGGGAACAACACCTTTAGGTTCATCTGATTACCCATCCGGGATTTTGTTGAATAATTGCAAGTGTAAGTAAACCGACTTTACTTAACAAATATAACACGAGGTATGAAGGCTTAAAAGGCTAGACACGGTTTAACTGCGGTAAGCACTTTTAGTTGTTTAATTTCAGCATTAACCAACTTACTACAATGTAATAGGTAAATCCTAGTTGTAACCCAAATTAAGAATGTAGAGTATATCATTGTATCATCTTCATATCATTACCAAATTTAGTTAAACATCACCAGGGTAAAAGTCACCATTCAGAAAGGATCCAGGCCACTCGTAACCGTCAGTGCGGCTGACGTATCAGTTTTCACTCTGCAGAGGTTGTACACTTTCCCCACTGGTCGTGATTCCCATGATGCCCGGGTTTGCAAGGCCCATTTCACACTTCCTTTGGTGTGCGGCTGGGTTTCACTATGAGACATTTCAAAAGTCCCTCTAAAAAGCTAAGGGCCACTGAGGTTTCAACATGGGCGCATGAACCCAACTCCCAGGATCAACGAAGTACCCATGGCGCAACGTGAGTGGGTTGATGGCGTTCAGGGCGCAACTTGAGTCCGTCCCCAAGCAGATCAGGCTCATACTTAAACCGTGGTTCCCCCTGATGCCTTTCGGTAACCCCCGCTAGTTAGAAGTGTGCATTTTACTTAGTCAAGACCAGAGCCCATTTGACTCCCGTGGTTGAACTGTTTTCTTGGGTTGCCACTTTAAGATAGACCATAACAATGATGCCCAGAACAAAGCACACAGTATTTGTTCCAGTTTAAGGGTTGATTAGAACAAAGCACACAGCACATGTTCCAATTTATTAGGTTGACTAGAACAAAGCACACAGCACATGTTCCAGATCGTGAATTGCCTAGAATAAAGCACACGGCACATATTCCAGAACAAGGGTTGCCGAGAACAAAGCACACAACACATGTTCCAGCTTCCTAACCATGTTGCTAAAAAGCAAGTTTTAACCATTCATCGTTAAAAAGTATCAAGTATCATCGTTCAGTGGTATCAAGTTGCATAGCCTAGCACATTATTGCCCAAAGATGCATAACCCGGTTGAACAAGATAGTAAGTCTCAAGATACTAGGGATAACCTAAACAAATTAACTCATGCATGAATGTAAGTATTTAATGTGTATAGGTATCAAGGATTTCTCGTATTATACTTGCCTTCCTCTTGGTCCTGCAGCTGCTGCTCTTGCTCTTCAAAGTGTTGCTCGAAGGACGGCTCGAACAGCTCACCAGCTAGACACGATCAACAATCACCAACACACAATCCAGACAAGCCAGTACATGCATATCAAGTAAAATAAATTAGAACAGTACATCAAACAATTCAAACAGTGGCTAAAAAGCTAATAAAACTATTCTACGCATCACTATGAACACATGAGCGCAAGAATCACTGAAATCAGAGTTAAAACGCATATTCTAGGGCTAAAACAAGGTATAGGGGCTAATCTGCAATTAACAAAGCTTCCTAAGGGCTAAACAGAAAGAAACCAAGGGTATAAACATAATTAAAGGCTAAGCTTGGGGTCTAATATGTGAAAAACAGGGTCTGGATGGTGGGTTCTAATATACAAAAACCTAGGGTCTAAACTGAAAGAAAACAGGACCTAAATGTAATTACTTTCTAAAGCTTTAGGACTGTGGGTTAATTATTCAAAAACCCGGGGGCTCTTAATCAAAAAGACGAAGGGGTATGCCGGATCTGATCTGGGCCGTCGGTTTTGGATCGGGCGGCTAAGGGTCCTCCGGTCGGTTTTAGATCCGCCAGCGGCAGGGGGAACGGCGGCGACTCGCCGGAGCGGAGCAACGCCGGGGCTACGGGGCATGGTTTCGCGCGCGGGTTGGACCAGGAGAAAGGGGAAAACACTGGGATCCTTACCAGGGGACTGAGAACGACGATTAGGCGATGGAGCAAGCGTGCGGCGGTGAACGGCGGGCAGCGGCTCCGGTGTGAGGTGCGGGCGACCGGCGGCCTCGATCTCGGGGTTTTGGGCGTCGGGGTGGCTTCCAGGGGCTCCTGCGGGCACGGGGGAAGGGTGAGGGGCGAGCACGGTGCTTCCTTGGCGTCGAAATCAAGTGGCGGCGGCGGCGGCTTACTAGAGCGGACGGCAACGGCGGCAGCGCGAGCTTCGGGGTGCGAAAACAAGAGCGAGGGGGGCCTGGGGTAGCTTTATAGGGTGGAGGCTCGGGCGGATAGGCTCGCGCGAAGTCCAGGGCGGATAGGGGCCGTTACACGGATCACGGTGGCGGTTGGGCGCGGCGGCGTCGGACTCTGGACTTGAGTCCGAGCCAGCGGGGGAAGAGGAGCCCGACATGCGGGCCCCACCGACCAGTGACGGGGGAGGAAGGCACCTGGGCGCTGGGCGCCTTCGGGAGGTGCAGCGGCCTACGGGCCGACTTGGGCCAGGGCTAAGCGGGCCGAGCTGAGAGAGGGAGAAAAGGGGAAGGGGGCGAAGCGGGCTGGGCCGGAAAGCTTAGGGGTCAAAAGTGAACCGGGCCGAGAGTTCATGGACCTAAACCAGACTTAAACGCAGAAAACAAACAAACACTCATTCAAGAGCAATTTAAATGAGGATTTTAAATATAAATTCAAAATCCATCACATGAATTGCTAGCAAACAAAAATATGCTCCGGCATGAATGCACATACATGTTTTCCTACGCTTACCTTTGTTTTTAATTTTGACCAAATTTAATTAAACCCCCTATATGACATGGACAATTTAAAAATTAAATATATTAAATCCTAATTTTTTTATTAAGGCCTAATTTTTAGGGTGTTACAGACCTACCCCCCTTAAGATGAATCTCGTCCCCGAGATTCGGCTGCAGATTGGAAAAGATTGGGAAACTCTGCCCTCAAATCCTCTTCTCTTTCCCAGGTTTCCTCATCCTCTGAGTGTTGGCTCCACTGCACTTTGCACATTTGTATCACCTTGTTTCGAGTAACTCTCTCTGCTTCCTCTAGTATTCTGATCGGGTACTCGGTATACATAAGATCCTCTTGTACATTCAGCTCCTCCATTGGCAACTGTTCCTCTGGCACTTTTAAACACTTCTTCAACTGTGGCACATGGAACACATCATGAACCCCTGAAAGTCTCTCTGGTAACTCCAACTGATATGCCACTTCACCTCTTCTTTCTAGCACTTTGAATGGTCAATCGAGGTGCTAGCTTACCCTTCATGTTGAACCTTTGAACTCCTTTCATGGGTGACACCTTGAGATACACGTAGTCTCCAGCCTCAAAGCTAAGCTCTCTTCTGTGCACATCTGCATAGCTTTTCTGCCTAGATTGAGCTGCCTTTAAGTTCTGCCGGATGGTTTGTACTTGCTGTTCTGCTATTCTGAGAACCTCTGGTCCAAACACTTGACTCTCTCCTGTCTGATTCTAGAATAACGGTGTTCTGCACTTTCTGCCATACAATGCCTCAAACGGTGCCATCTTGATACTCTGCTGGTAACTGTTGTTGTAGGAAAACTCTGCATAAGGTAGACTCTTATCCCAACTAGTTCCATACTGTAAAGCACATGCTCTCAACATATCTTCAAGTATCTGATTAGTCCTCTCTGTTTGCCCATCGGTCTGCGGGTGATAAACTGAACTGAACTTCAACTCGGTATCCATGGCTTCATGTAGTTTCCGCCAAAAATGTGAAGTGAACTGCGTCCCTCTATCAGACACAATCCTCTTGGGTACTCCATGTAGACACACTATCCTCTCCATGTACAGCTCTGCTAATTTGGCACCTGTGTAGGTAGTCTTTACCGGAAGGAAATGTGCCACTTTGGTCAAACGGTCCACGATCACCCACACAGAGCCATAACCTCTCTGCGTGCGCGGCAGACCGGTGATGAAGTCCATTCCAACTTCTTCCCATTTCCATTCTGGTATTCGGAGTGGCTGTAGTAAACCGGCAGGCCTCTGATGCTCTGCCTTGACTCTCTAGCACGTATCACACAACGCAACGTACTCTGCAACTCCTCTGTTCAATCCGTACCACCAGTATCTCTCTTTGATATCGAGATACATCTTGGTACTACCTGGATGAATCGAATAGTCGAAATCATGAGCTTCCCTTAATATAGCTTCTCTGATGTGCTTCACCTCTGGTACACATAACCTCTTACCATACCACAATGTTCCTTGTTCATCAACTCTAAAACCTGGTGCGTGACTAAGCGGGACTTGCTCTGCGATTTTCTGTAGCTTCTTATCCTCTAACTGTGCCTTACGGATTTCTTGTTCTAGAGTAGGTTCAACTTCAAGTTCTACCAAATTAGCTACCATGCCCAGGTTCAATCGCTCGAACTCCTTGGCTAACTCATCTGGCATCTGAGTCACCTCCACCATATTGGCATAGCTTCTTCTACTAAGGGCATCAGCAACAAGGTTCGCCTTCCCTGGGTGATAATGAATCTCCAGGTCATAGTCCTTAATCAGCTCTAGCCACCTTCTCTGCCTCAGGTTCAGATCCGATTGGGTGAACACATATTTCAAACTCTTGTGATCTGTATATATATCACACTTATGGCCAATCAAATAATGTCTCCAAATCTTCAAGGCATGTACTACAGCTGCCAACTCTAGGTCATGAGTTGGGTAATTGACCTCATGTTTCCTGAGTTGTCGAGAGGCGTACGAAACCACTCTGCCTTCCTGCATCAGCACACATCCTAATCCCTGTCTAGAGGCATCACAATAGATTGAGAAACTCTTATTTAGATCTGGTAGAGTCAATACTGGTGCGGTAGTCAATCTTTTCTTGAGTTCCTCTAAGCCCTTCTGACACTGCTCGAACCACATGAATTTTGCATTCTTCTCTAGCAACGCTGTCAAAGGCTTGTCAATCTTAGAGAATCCCCCAATGAACCTTCGATAATAGCCTGCCATTCCCAAGAAACTCCGGATCTCACTAACATCCTTTGGCGGGTTCCAGCTAAGAACATCCTTCACCTTCTTAGGATCAACTGCCACTCCTCCATTTGAAATTTGTTCGAGGAACGATACTTCCTTTAAACAGAAATCACAATTACTGAACTTAGCATACAACTGTTGTTCCCTCAATCTCTGTAGTACCAACCTCAGGTGTTCCTCGTGCTCCTCTTCGTTCTTGGAGAATACCAGTATATCATCGATGAATACCACAACGAACTTATCCAGATAGTCTATGAATACCTTATTCATCAAGTACATAAAGTACACAGGTGCATTGGTTAGCCCAAAAGACATCACAGTGAATTCATATAAACCGTACCGGGTAGTGAAGGCTGTCTTTGGTATGTCAGACGAACGAATCCTCAGTTGGTGATATCCCGATCGCAGATCAATCTTAGAAAACACACAAGCTCCTCTTAACTAATCAAACAGGTCATCAATTCTAGGCAAGGGATACTTGTTTTTGATGGTGACCTCATTTAGAGCTCGGTAGTCTACACACATTCTCTGAGTACCATCCTTCTTTTCTACGAACAGTACTAGCGCTCCGCAAGGTGAAGAACTAGGATGAATGTAACCCTTATCTAACAATTCTCTTAATTGCTTCTTTAGTTCCTGTTGACACCAGCGGTGGCAAACAGAAAGTCCGCAAGCGCACGGCTGTCGATGTAGCTTTCACCCGTGAGTAAACCAGGTATCGAATCCACGGGGAACGTAAACAAGTATCTAATCACTAAAGCTGAGCCGGATCGATCGAGTGTATATAAAGGCTGGGTAGAGAGGATAACTTAGTATTAAGGTTCTGATGATAGTTAAGAGAATTCTTCTATGCTTGCTTTAGGCACCGGGGTATCCTAGGCCTCTAGGAAATTGCCGGCCAACAGCTCTACGCCATACCCGTACGTGGAGGATTACAAAGGATGGACAGGGCTGTCACCACCTGCCACCTACCTCTACTAATCCGTGGGGCTACGAGGCAAACGAGGGCAGATATACACCTAAGCACCACGTCTAAGATAATATCAGCTATCCTAACCTTGATCAGAGATTAGAATACTTTATATAAATAAAGCAACGAATCCACAAGCACAATAGAGAAATTAACTTATCTATAACTCAGTTTTAATTACTAGTTGAATCCCGGATACTTACTGAGCAGCTCGCATCCGTCGAGGTACAGGTGGAGGGTCTCCGACACGCCGGGACTCTTCCAGACTCTCCCTCACTCTCTCCCTATTTCTACTCTGGATATGAGGAGGGCTTCGCCTTGGATCTTCACTTCAGCTCGATGATGATTAACCCTGCCCCGAGCTCAGCTACTTATAGCTTGGAGAGGCGGTTTAGAGTCGGTGTGTAGCGGTTGAGGCGGTCCGGAGGTGGGCCTAGGTCGGCCGACTAAGGGGGATCGGCCGACCATCCGATGCACCGTCCTTGATGATGCACGGCACAGATGAACTCCTGGAGACGGTTTACAGTTGCTCCTGAAGGCGGTGGCGGTTTGGACGCGTGGCCAGGTCGGCCGACCTGGCTAGGTCGGCCGACCCAGGGCTGTGGCCCCTCGGCCCCACTCTGTCAGGGTCACTTCCCAGTGGGTCCTTTGGTCGGTTTCCGGTGGGTAATGGTGAAGATGTGTCAGTTTAGTTGAGGATGTGGGCCCATGAATCCATGTGATTGCCACGTGGCCCAATCCCATCTCTTTATTCCCACCGACTTGATCTCAACGTTCTTGATCACTCCTGAGTGTGCTTTTGCTGTTGGGCTAAGGCTGGACTTCATTGGGCCTGGACCCAGGTCGGCCGACCAAGGTAGGTCGGGCGACCTGGCCCTGGGCCCACTTTAGCTCTGCTTTTGCCACTTCATTCCTGTAAGCACATATGCACCAAAACTCATGGAATTCATTAGTAATCAACCCTATGTCTATTTGTTTTATCATATTTTATATCTTTGTTGGCAGTAATAAGTTGTCATTAAGAATCGCCAACAAGCTCCCCCACACTTATCCTTTACTCACCCTCGAGTAAAGTCTAAGCTTCATCATGGAGATCATTAACAAACATATAGGTTATTCCCAAACATTCAGGCTTAGTGGAAGTATATGAGTGGCTATCATGTCTTCTTGAGTTATTGCAGGAAGGAACAGCATTTTATATGACATGATACACTTCACTCTTAAGTACTTGGGGTTTTAAAATTTTGCAAAGAAAACCTATGCCTTGCTCCTCAAAGAGTTTCTCTCTGGATAATCATGGTGGTAAGACAACACTCATACTCTCCAAAATAGAACTTTATAAGTGGAGCTCTCAAGAAACATACCTTTTCTTACTTATGTCGTCTTTCCAAGGATTGGATCCAAAACAGAGACAAGTCATGTAATCAAGTCAAGATGTGCAAGTGTGTGATATGAAGTGGACATGTAATGATACTCCTTTGTCTTAACCTTTCTTCCCTTTCTCTTTCTTTTCGATATGGGCTATTGCACTTCACTTTTTTTTTCTTTTTCACTCAATGCTCTTTTAGCATGAGTCTTTTTCTTCTCTTTATTTTCCTATGCATTTAGCCCATATCTTCTTTCTATTTTAATTCTGGGAAGAAAGGCCATTTTTCAGGAGTATTTATTTTATGACCATGAGACGAAGGCATGTTTTGCTTCATCCTCAGTGTAAGGATTTAGCTTTTATGGTGGAGTGTACGTGATCTTGACTTTAAAAATATGAAATATCTCTAATAAGGGTCACAAGACTTGAAACAACTCAAAGCTCAAAGGTAAAGTTTGATCATATTTGTAAGTGTTTGTCTCTCAAACCCATGAGGAGCATAGCAAGGTACAAAGTTTTAAAACTTTTCATAAATTCTAAGTACTCAAATAGCAAAGGTATCTTTCATATCAAAGCCATATCTCAAAATGCAATTACTTAGATGACATGAGATCCTATAAATATGAGGATTTCCACAAGCCAAAAGGTACAGGGAATAAAATATATGTACGTTAATATGAATTTCCATGTGATGGTAAGGTGCAACAGGGTTGATTTTACTAAGTTTTTAAATTCCAGGATCAAGTTCTGCAACGATTCAGCTGAAACAGAGTTTAGGATGACCAAACCAGCGCACAGGAAGAAGCAGAGGCCAGGTGGGACCCAGACCAGATCGGCCGACCTGGTGGGGTCGGGCGACCTGGGGGTGATTCCCCTGGTTCTGATCTCTCTCGTGCTGTTCTGTAGCGTTCTAATAGGCTCTGTTTCGCATTGGGTCACTCTGTTTTCCCGTTGCAGGTCTCCCCCACACTTGTACCTTTTATTCAAAACAAGTGGAAACACAAAACACAATCCTAATACACTAAACAATTTATTTTATTCAGCAACTCAGAGGCACATTACATGATAATCAAAAGGAATAAATGAAATAAATGAATGGAAGGGAAACTAATGTGTCTATCCTAATCCAAGGCCTAGGGTATCTAGGGTGCATTGTAGAGATTTTCATCCCCAGCAGCCTTGGCAAAGCGCTTAAGTTTCACAGCTGTTGATTTGCGAAGCATATCAAAGTCATCTTGAAGACTTATGCGCTCAAGTCGCTCTTCAGCGAACTTCTTCTCCAATTTTGCATGGTCACGACCGAGTTGATTAATCAACTCTAGTAACTCAGCATTGGAGGGAGCCTTGGGCCTTCTCTTCATCATCACTCTCAAATTGGCCCCCAGGCCTGCGAATTGGAGGAGGCTTGATGTGCCTCTTGATCTTGCCGGCGGGTGAAGATTCCACCGACTCCTCCAACTCCTTCCTCTCCTCAGGTGTGAGGGGAGGGAACAGCCCCTTACCATAGCCACCACCGGGTTTCCTTTCCCCGAAGACCCAGAAACGTGGCTCTGGGGTGCTGGCAGGAGAGTAAATGGACACATCGGACGTATAATGATACGTCACGACGTCGTCCCACTTATTACTGACCACCTCCTTCAGCTTCTCCCCTGGTTGAAGCTTGGGGAGTCCATCCCCCTTGATTGGAGCGGCCGCCGGCGTCTTCTTTGGGGTCAATTGCCCCGTAGTCAGCCTTCTGTACGGGCTTGATGCCCGTGCATCACGCCTCTGGATCCTTCTCGGGGACTGAGATCTTGCCGCCGAGCGAGGACGTGAGGGGCCACCAGGGCCGGTCGGCCGACCAAGCACATCGGCCGACCCCCTGGTGCGGCCTCTCGCGTCCTCCTCTGGCGGGATGCTGGCCAGAGGGGTGACAACTACGGCCATGGCTTGCTCCAGGTTGGTGGGCACCAATTGGTTAGCCGGAGTGGGCTCTCCATCCAGATCAAAGGTTGATCGGGATTTGGGGTGGCTTTTCCCGGCCATTGATGGAGAATTGGGAGGTGTGGCTTGGTGATTTCAGAATGGGGGCGAGGAAGAACGCAGATGAGAGGGAAGAAGAGGATGGGTGAAATTTTAAAGATGAGCTAACCCTCTTCTCGGATCAAACAGAGTTGGAATCGCTCGTCCACCGCAAAATGGCTTCAGAGACGTTAGAGTGGAACGTTGGCAGAAGATAGGGCCGATCGGGCTTAGGATCAAGTCGGCCGACCTGGTCAGGTCGGCTGACCTGGCCTTGAGCCCGGTCGCCCTTTTCTTCTTTGTGCACTACGTGACAGGTCCACTAAACCCCAAAATGTGTGCATTCATGTGCTAGGGGTTAAGGATTTAATATGAGGTGTAATTATAAATGGGAATCATCCATGACCAAATTGATCACGTCAAATTCCTCATCTACTCTATCAGGCTCAAAGAAAACTTTTAAACGTTGACCATTTACCTTGAAGAGGTTACCTTCATCATCTTGGAGCGTGCTTGCTCCATGCGATGAAGTCTCCACCACAACGAATGGTCCTTCCCATTTGCTTCGAAGTTTTCCATGTCCAAAGAGCTTCACCCTGGAATTAAAGAGCAATACCTTATCCCCGGGGTGGAACTCCTTCACCTTGATCCTCTTGTCGTGCCATCTCTTGGTTCTGTCCTTGTAGATTCTGGCACTGTGGTATGCTTTGTCTCTCCACTCTTCCAATTCTGATAGTTGCATCCTTCTCATCTGCTGGGCTGCTGGCAAATCCATGTTCCACTTTCTTATGGCCCAGTGCGCCCGATGCTCTAGCTCAACTGGTAAATGGCAAGTCTTGCCGTAAACCAGCTGGTATGGGGACATCCCGATCGGTGTTTTGTACGCCGTTCGGTAGGCCCATAGAGCATCTGGTAACTTGCTCTTCCATCCTTTTCCCATTTCTGTCACGGTCTTCTGCAGAATGTTTTTGATCTGCTTGTTCGATGTTTCTGCTTGACCGCT
>CM014274.1:41740827-41795810 GCA_004135705.1 Alloteropsis semialata
AAGGATCTTCCTTGCTTCATTTGTTGGTACACATCGCCTGAGCATGCCATCAGAACATACCCTGTACAGGTATGGTTCGTCCCACAGATGGAGTCTACTCTCGTAGATCAGCCTTCTCTTGTTCTCCCCTGGCGGTACATATCCTGCAACCATAAAGTTCACAATATTTGCATACCAGGGATCGGAGGCGGTCACCTTGAGTAGGGTGTCGTCACGTAGAAAATCATTCATCGGTAGATCCTGCATGTCAGTAAACTGCATACGCGACAAATGATCGGCTACTGAGTTCTCCATTCCCTTTTTATCTTTAATTTCTAAATCAAATTCTTGGAGTAAGAGAATCCAGCGGATAAGGTGAGGTTTAGCATCTTTTTTGGTAAGCAAATATTTCAAAGCAGCGTGATCGGTGTAGACAATCACCTTAGCTCCTACCAAGTAAGATCTAAACTTGTCTATAGCAAAAACTACTGCCAAGAGCTCTTTTTCAGTGGTAGCATAGTTAAGTTGAGCTCCTGTCAAAGTTTTACTAGCATATGAGATAGCATGATGATTCTTATTTTTGGTCTGTCCAAGGACAGCACCAACAGCATAATCACTGGCATCACACATTATCTCAAAGGGTAGCGTCCAGTCAGGGGCTTGAATGACTGGTGCTGAGATGAGAGCGTTCTTTAAAATGGTGAAAGCATGTAAACACTCATCATCGAAATCAAAGGGCACGTCCTTGGCTAGAAGGCTAGTGAGGGGCCTGGCTATCTAAGAAAAATCTCTGATAAAGCGCCGGTAAAACCCCGCATGACCTAAGAAGCTGCGGATCCCTTTGACATTGGTGGGAGGTGGAAGCTTTTCTATGACTTCTTTTTTTGCTCTATCCACCTCTATTCCTCTTTCGGACACCAAGTGTCCTAGCACTATACCCTCTCGGACCATGAAATGGCACTTTTCCCAATTTAGCACCAGGTCCTTGTCTCGGCATCTTTGTAGCACCCTATCTAGGTTCTGCAGACAATGGTCAAAAGTCTTTCCGTAGACTGAAAAATCATCCATGAAAACTTCCATAATCTCTTCTATCATGTCTGAGAAGATAGACATCATACACCTTTGGAACGATGCTGGTGCATTGCATAACCCGAACGACATTTTGCGGTATGCATACGTCCCATAGGGGCAGGTGAAGGTGGTCTTTTCTTGATCATCGGGGTGGATGGGAATTTGATGGTAGCCGGAATACCCATCAAGGAAACAGAAGAAGGAGTGGTTTGCGAGTCTCTCCAACATCTCATCGATGAAAGGGAGCGGAAAGTGATCCTTCTTTGTCGCCTTGTTGAGTCGGCGATAATCAATGCACATCCGCCACCCAGTAACGGTACGCTGAGGAATCAGCTCGTTTTTCTCGTTACTTACGACGGTCATACCTCCCTTCTTGGGCACTACTTGGACAGGGCTGACCCATTCACTATGAGGGACGGGATAAATGATCCCAGCGTGCAGAAGTTTTAAAACTTCCTTCTTCACGACTTCCCTCATCGCATTGTTTAGCCTACACCGAGGCTCCCTAGAGGGTGTAGAAGTTGGATCGGTGGGAATGCGATGGGTACAGAGCGCAGGGCTTACTCCCTTCAAATCCTTAAGGGAGTACCCGAACGCCGAGCGGTGTTTCTCGAGCACCTTTACGAGTCTATCACTCTCGTCCTGCGATAGCTTGTCACTAATGATGACAGGGGTGTCCCTGTCTTCATTTAGAAAGACATAGCGAAGGCCAGCGGGCAAGGGTTTTAGCTCTACGTGTGTCTTAGGTGGCTCCTCAGTTTCAAGCGGCTCAGAAGCGTCATCCTCTTCTTCTATAAAGTCGTGAACATGTTCTTCGAGAAATGACTCAAATGGGTCGCTAGGTTGCAGGGATTTCACTTCCTCAGCTGGGTTAGGTCCTACCAAAGGTTCAACTATGGAATTCTTGACCCTGGCTAAAGGTATGGTGAGAAGATTTCTTCCTATTTTGGCTAGGAGGTTTCCTTCCGAGGTTACATCTTGAAAGAGGCCCTCGACAGGGTGTCCTACCAGGAGGTCGAAATCTAATGTCTCAAAGACGTAAAAGTCCAGAGCCATCTCAATCCCATGGTGAACGAGGAGAAAATCTCGTACTATACCGAGACTCTTGAGAATTTGACCTGAGGGTGTTCTAAGAAGTTTTGACGTTGGGGCCATCTTTTTACGGCGTCCAAGGACGTAAGCGAAAGAACTGGACATGATGTTTGCCCCAACTGTCGGGTTGTACAGAATGCC
Organism: Alloteropsis semialata; assembly: GCA_004135705.1. NCBI lineage: Eukaryota > Viridiplantae > Streptophyta > Magnoliopsida > Poales > Poaceae > Alloteropsis > Alloteropsis semialata. The sequence goes on from CM014274.1 coordinate 41,743,111, forward strand.
TACGGCCACCTTGCTTACGAAACCGCGAATAGTCTGCGAAGGTGAGTTAATCCGAATGACTTCGGAAGAAGACTCAGATTCGTTTGACCATTCCGTGTTTAGGATGGGAATGAGCTCCCTCACGGTTTCGTCTAGGAATTCTGTCTCCATATAAATGGAGGGGGTCTTTACCGTAGGCTTTTTCTGTGTTGTGTAGTTCGAGGTATTCCCGAAGTGTTCAAAAAGATCTTCCTCGAACTCAAATGGCAATCCGAGGGGTTGACTTTCCTCTTCCGCAACGGATGAGGTCTCAAGAACTGGACTGGGCAAGTCTATAGGTTCTACCTGGGAGTCTTCTTGCTCAGTTTCGGTCGCGTCGGCAGGGGAGTTTTCCCGGATGGCTACTAGGACTTCTTGTGCTCTGGCCGGGGTTATGTGTAGGAATGAGCCTCCGGCTGCAGTGTCTATGTACCGGGCGGCTTCACTATTCAACCCAGACCGAAAATGTTGCATGAGCATGTAATCTGGGAAGCCTAGATCTGTTCCGGTCAGACATGAGTCCTGGAACCGGTCCCATGCTTTGGCGATCATTTCCTTCTCTTGTTGCTGGAAGTTAATGATCTCTTTCCGTAGTGCACAAATCCGGTGAACAGGAAAGTATTCAAGACAAAACTTGTCCCGTAACTTTTCCCATTCACCGTTCGTTAGCGCAACGGTGTGATCGTACCACTTCCTCGCTTTCTCTTTGAGAGAGAACGGGAAGAGCTTCCATCTAATCGTTGCCTGCGTCATGCCTGATATGACCAGACACGAGCAAAGCAACTCGAATTCGTGCAAGTGACGGTATGGGTTTTCACCATCACTTCCTGAGAAGGATATGTCCTGGACCATAGCTATGAAGGCAGGGCGAAGCTCATAGCTATCGGTTAAGATAGGATTTGACGAGGGGTGCGGCTCCACTAATTCGCCCTTTGGAGCAGAGAACTCATGAATTTGGGTGGAATTCATGGTTGATAAAAAGGAAATAAAAAAGAAATATGAAATAAAAGATATACGGGCAACCTTAGATCTTAGATAACTGCTACCGTCCCCGGCAACGGCGCCAGAAAGCTTATTGACACCAGCGGTGGCAAACAGAAAGTCCGCAAGCGCACGGCTGTCGATGTAGCTTTCACCCGTGAGTAAACCAGGTATCGAATCCACGGGGAACGTAAACGAGTATCTAATCACTAAAGCTGAGCCGGATCGATCGAGTGTATATAAAGGCTGGGTAGAGAGGATAACTTAGTATTAAGGTTCTGATGATAGTTAAGAGAATTCTCCTATGCTTACTTTAGGCACCGGGGTATCCTAGGCCTCTAGGAAATTGCCGGCCAACAGCTCTACGCCATACCCGTACGTGGAGGATTACAAAGGACGGACAGGGCTGTCACCACCTGCCGCCTACCTCTACTAATCCGTGGGGCTACGAGGCAAACGAGGGCAGATATACACCTAAGCACCACGTCTAAGATAATATCAGCTATCCTAACCTTGATCAGAGATTAGAATACTTTATATAAATAAAGCAACGAATCTACAAGCACAATAGAGAAATTAACTTATCTATAACTCAGTCTTAATTACTAGTTGAATCCCAGATACTTACTGAGCAGCTCGCATCTGTCGAGGTACAGGTGGAGGGTCTCCGACACGCCGGGACTCCTCCAGACTCTCCCTCACTCTCTCCCTATTTCTACTCTGGATATGAGGAGGGCTTCGCCTTGGATCTTCACTTCAGCTCGATGACGATTAGCCCTGCCCCGAGCTCAGCTACTTATAGCTTGGAGAGGCGGTTTAGAGTCGGTGTGCAACGGTTGAGGCGGTCCGGAGGTGGGCCTAGGTCGGCCGACTAAGGGGGATCGACCGACCATCCGATGCACCGTCCTTGATGATGCACGGCACAGATGAACTCCTGGAGACGGTTTACAGTTGCTCCTGAAGGCGGTGGCGGTTTGGACGCGTGGCCAGGTCGGCCGACCTGGCTAGGTCGGCCGACCCTGGGCTGTGGCCCCTCGGCCCCACTCTGTCAGGGTCACTTCCCAGTGGGTCCTTTGGTCGGTTTCCGGTGGGTAATGGTGAAGATGTGTCAGTTTAGTTGAGGATGTGGGCCCATGAATCCATGTGATTGCCACGTGGCCCAATCCCATCTCTTTATTCCCACCGACTTGATCTCAACGTTCTTGATCACTCCTGAGTGTGCTTTTGCTGTTGGGCTAAGGCTGGACTTCATTGGGCCTGGACCCAGGTCGGCCGACCAAGGTAGGTCGGGCGACCTGGCCCTGGGCCCACTTTAGCTCTGCTTTTGCCACTTCATTCCTGTAAGCACATATGCACCAAAACTCATGGAATTCATTAGTAATCAACCCTATGTCTATTTGTTTTATCATATTTTATATCTTTGTTGGCAGTAATAAGTTGTCATTAAGAATCGCCAACAGTTCCTCTAGTTCATTTACTCCCATTCTATATGGTCTTTTAGCTATTGGTGCGGTTCCAGGTTTAAGCTCAATAAGAAACTCAGTGTCGCGTTCTGATGGCATACCTGGTAACTCCTTTGGAAAGACATCCGAAAATTCCCCCACAACTCTGATATCTTCCATGGCTGCTCCTTTCATCTGGTTGATCTGACAGGTTCCCAGTGTAGACGGATCTGCTTGGAACTCAATCTTTTCCCCAGTCTTGGTTGTCAGTTCTACTGCCCTCTGAGCACATTTGATTATAGCATTGTTGGCTTTCAACCAAGTCATTCCCAAGATAAGATCAATTCCCATGGCATTCAGCACTATAGGTGTGGCATGAAATTCTACCGCCTTTATTTGAACACTAACATCTGGACATGCCAATGTTGCCCTTAATTCCCCTCCAGGTGAATTAACTATTATAGTGTGTTGCATGGGTTGCATAGTCATTCTATACTTTTTCACATACTGAGCAGATATGAAAGCATGGGTGGCACCAGAATCAAACAGAACAGTTGCAGGGTGTGAATTGACTAGAAACGTACCGAACACCACATCGGTTGCTCCTTGTGCTGCCTCTTCACTCATGTGGTTCACCTTTCCACGTGCAACGTTCTGCTGCCCTCCATTGTTGCGCAGCTGCTGGGGGTTCTGGCCATTGTTCCTTGGGGCGTTGTTCTTCCCATTAGTATTCTGGCCTCTCTTCGGGCAGTTGTTAGCATAGTGTCCGGGGTCACCGCAGTTGTAGCAAACCCTGCCTGCCATGGGAGCTACAGGCACAGCATTGCTCTGAGTGAGGCGTGGCGCCGGGTTCTGCGGCTGCTGCTGCTGGTATCTCTGTTGGTACTGTTGTTGCTGGCGCTGCTGCTGCTGCTGTTGCTGGTAAGGCGGGCGCTGTTGATATTGCTGGCGCTGCTGTTGGTTTCCAGAGTTTGGCGGACCTTGAATGCGGAGTTGGCCACCGGACTGTGGGTTGAAGCGGGGGCGCGAGCTATTGCCACCCGTCTGGTTGAGGAATTTTCTTTTCTTGTCCTCTATCTCTCGATGCTTGTAATCCAGCATCAGGGCATTGTCGACCAACTCGTGAAAGTTGTCGAAGGTGTGAGTGAGCAGCTGGTACTGAAGGCCATCATTTAGTCCCCTGAGGAACTGCCTCTGCTTCTTCTTATCATCCGCCACGTTCTCAGGAGCATAGCAAGACAGCTCAATGAACTTGTCACGATAGGCAGTGACAGTCATTGATCCCTGCTTCAGGGCCAGAAACTCCTCTTGCTTCAGAGTCATGAGTCCCTCTGGAATGTGATGGGCGCGGAACCTCTCACTGAACTCCGCCCAGGTGATGTGGTCGGGGTCCTGATGAGAGTACAGGTATGAGTCCCACCATTCTTGAGTAGCTCCTTGTAGTTGCCCAGACCCATAGAGCACCTTCTCCCGGTCGGTGCACTGAGCGATGTCCAGCTGATGGTTCACCGCCTTGAGCCAGTCTTCAGCTTGTAGGGGCTCACTGGCGTGGGTGAAGACAGGCGGGCATCCTTCCATGAACTCCCCACGCCGGTCTTTGATCTGCGGTTGGTGCTGAGGTGGTGGCTGGTTCTGCAGGTTCTACTGTACAGCTGCAAATGCGTTGGCCATCTACTGCAGCAACTGATTCTGATTGGTCAGTAGCTGTTCAAGGGGCACTGGAGGTGGTGGCGACGGGTTCGGGTTGGCACGACCTCCACGAGCATTCCTCCGGTTGGCCATCTGTTACAGACACATGCCACTGTTACTTTTCAGTTTCATACCATGAATCCATTCTAACCATTTATGAGTAATATGATAGAGATAGATTGAGAGAATTCAGTAAATAGAGTATAGATAAAGGATATGGGAGCAAAGTAATGAGACAGATAGATTATAGAAAACCCAACTACTTATTCATTAATGATCTAATCAATATTCTAGATGTATGTGAGCAATAGGTCCACATGCACCACACTCATTACAAAGATCCAAATCACACAAGTTCATAAGAATAATAAATCAAGCACTCATTGTCACTGTTCAAACACTAAGACTCAGACGACTCACATGACTCAAACGACTAAACTCACAGGACTAGCGTTCTTATTACGACTCTAGACATCCTAGTTCTCATCTATGGTGGTGGGACTAGCAAAAGTCCTGTAGCGAGTCCTCTTGCGTGGCGGTGCTTCTGCAAGATACTCCGGCTCCTCCATAGGTGGTTCGGCGCTGGGATGCGCCAACTCTGCGATCCAAAGCCTTGCTGCTTGAAGCTCTTCCCACATCCTGGAGTGCTCATCTAGTAGCGAGTCAAACTCCGTGTTGATGGTTGCAGCAAAGCCCACGGTCTCCACGAGTCTTGCATTCTGCTCTCTAGCTAGGTTGGCGATCCTGCTGGCCCTCCTCCCACGTGGCACACGTGGAATGTAGTGCTCTGCCCCATCGCGAACAAGGCTGAATTAGAGTCCACGATAGGCGTAGAGTGCCCAGCGAGCAGCATCAGTGATGCCAGCCTCCTATGTCTCCCTAGGAGCCAGCGCGGGGTGCTCGGACTCAGTCCTGGCGGTGCCTAGCAATCGAGCAGACACTCGAACACAAGCCATGGTCTTCCAGAAGTCAGTGTAGCGGTGATGAGTCCACCACTCACTGCGGTAGTCCACACTGACACGGCCATGCCCATAGTGACGCTGAAGTAGGCGAAGCAGATGGCGATGGAATTAGCAGTCTCCTCCATCACGAGTAGTCTCCACCACCTTCCGTCCTGTAGCTGGAGGTGGGTGGTCTTCCTCATCATCATCAGAGTCCTCAGAGCCGTCATAGTCAGAATCATCTCCGTCTGAATCATCACCACCACCTTCGGGGTCCTCTGGGCCTCTTCCGGCAGCGGCACCTTCTTGCATGACTAGAGCAGGGGGTGCCGGTGGTAAAACAACAGGCACGAACTGGTCCTCCTCCTCATCGTAGATCTTGACCTCCTCAGGTTCTTCTTCAGCTTCCTCCACTGACGGCTTCTGGACAGGCGGCAGCTCTATCTCTCCAATTGGATCAGGGTTGAAGAAATGCAGGGCATGCTCAGCAACTCGGGGAGGCAAGAACTCTCCAACACACTTGCGCGGAGTGACCTTAGTGTGAGCCATCTATAGAAGAAAGGAACAAGAGAGGAAATTAAAATTTTGTAATAGAGCAAGATAGAATAATAAGAATAAAGTTTGTATAAAATAATACAAAATTAAACAAGAGATATAAATAAGTTAGAAATAAGGATTAATTAAGAATAAGTGAAATAATCAAGATTAAAACTTAAATTGAATAAGGATAAGGACAAAAGAAGACTCTAAACGACCATTCTATCTAGGCAGCGTGTCCTACAGTCAGCACTGCTTTGATACCAATCTGTCACACCCGGATTTATGAATAAACCCGAATGCTACTATATGTGTACTCAGGAAGTCCAACACATACATATAGCTTTAGATAACAGAATATCAAAGTAAAACAAGTGGTCGAATACAAAAGAATAGCATCTCAGAATTATTACAAATAAGACTCAAGTCTTTAATCAAAGTTTATGCATACGAAAAGATAAACTCTCGTGGCACCATCAACTCCAGAAGGACACCGACTGGTCGACACCTGCCTAGAAGTCTGGGAAATCTTCAAGGAACTCCACAACACCTTCAGGTTCATCTGATTACCCATCCGGGATTTTGTTGAATAATTGCAAGTGTAAGTAAACCGACTTTACTTAACAAATATAACACGAGGTATGAAGGCTTAAAAGGCTAGACACGGTTTAATTGCGGTAAGCACTTTTAGTTGTTTAATTTTAGCATTAACCAACTTACTACAATGTAATAGGTAAATCCCAGTTGTAACCCAAATTAAGAATGTAGAGTATATCATTGTATCATCTTCATATCATTACCAAATTTAGTTAAACATCTCCAGGGTAAAAGTCACCATTCAGAAAGGATCCAGGCCACTCATAACCGTGAGTACGGCTGACATATCAGTTTTCACTCTGCAGAGGCTGTACACTTTCCCCACTAGTCGTGATTCCCGTGATGCCCCGAGTTTGCAAGGCCCATTTCACACTTCCTTTTGTGTGCGGCTGGGTTTCACTATGAGACATTTCAAAAGTCCCTCTAAAAAGCTAAGGGCCGCTGAGGTTTCAACATGGGCGCATGAACCCAACTCCCGGAATCAACAAAACACCCATGGCGCAACGTGAGTGGGTTGATGGCGTTCATGGCGCAACGTGAACAAAATGCCTACGGACATCAGGGTGCAATGTGAGTCCGTCCCCAAGCAGATCAGGCTCATACTTAAACCGTGGTTCCCCCCTAACGCCTTTCGGTAACCCCCATTAGTTAGAGTTGTGCATTTTACTTAGTCAAGACCAGAGCCCATTTGATTCCCATGGTTGCACTGTTTTCCTGGGTTGCCACTTTAAGATTGACCATAACAAGTGATGCCCAGAACAAAGCACACAACATTTGTTCCAGTTGAAGGGTTGATTAGAACAAAGCACACAGCACATGTTCCAATTTATTAGGTTGCCTAGAACAAAGCACACAGCACATGTTCCAGATCGTGAATTGCCTAGAATAAAGCACATAGCACATATTCCAGAACAAGGGTTGCCGAGAACAAAGCGCACAGCACATGTTCCAGCTTCCTAACCATGTTGCTAAAAAGCAAGTTTTAACCATTCATCATTAAAAAGTATCAAGTATCATCGTTCAGCGGTATGAAGTTGCATAGCCTAGCACATTATTACCCAAAGATGCATAACCTGGTTGAACAAGATAGTAAGTCTCAAGATACTAGGGATAACCTAAACAAATTAACTCATGCATGAATGTAAGTATTTAATGTGTATAGGTATCAAGGAATTCTCATGTTATACTTGCCTTCCTCTTGGTCCTGCAGCTGCTGCTCTTGCTCTTCAAAGTGTTGCTCGAAGGATGGCTCGAACAGCTCACCGGCTAGACACGATCAACAATCACCAACACACAATCCAGACAAGCCAGTACATGCATATCAAGTAAAATAAATTAGAACAGTACACCAAACAATTCGAACAGTGGCTAAAAAGCTAATAAAACTATTCTACGCATCACTACGAACACATGAGCGCAAGAATCACTGAAATCGGAGTTAAAACTCATATTCTAGGGCTAAAACAAGGTATAGGGGCAAATCTGCAATTAACAAAACTTCCTAAGGGCTAAATAGAAAGAAACCGAGGGTATAAACATAATTAAAGGCTAAGCTCGTGGTCTAATATGTTAAAAACAGGGTCTGGACGGCGGGTTCTAATATACAAAAACCTAGGGTCTAAACTGAAAGAAAACAGGACCTAAACGTAATTACTTTCTAAAGCTTTAGGATTGCGGGTTAATTATTCAAAAACCCAGGGGCTCTTAATCAAAAAGACGAAGGGGTATGCAGGATCTGATCTGGGCCGTCGGTTTTGGATCGGGCGGCTAAGGGTCCTCCGGTCGGTTTTAGATCCGCCGGCGGAGAAAGGGGAAAACGCGGGGATCCTTACCAGGGGATTGAGGACGGCGATTAGGCGGTAGAGCGGGCGTGCGGCGGTGAACGGCGGGTGGCGGCTCCGGTGTGCGGTGCGGGCGACCGGCGGCCTTGGTCTCGGAGTTCTGGGCGTCGGGGTGGCTTCCAAGGGCTCCTGCAGACACGGGGGAAGGGTTAGGGGTGAGCGCGGTGCTTCCTTGGCGTCGGAATCCTGCGGCGGCGGCGGCTTACCAGAGCGGACGGCAATGGCGGCGGCACGAGCTTCGGGGTGCGAAAACAGGAGCGAGGGGGGCCTGGGGTAACTTTATAGGGTGGAGGCCCGGGCGGATAGGCTCGCGCGAAGTCCGGGGCGGATAGGGGCCGTTAGCGCGGATCCCGGCGGCGGTTGGGCGCGGCGGCGTCGGACTCCGGACTTGAGTCCGAGCCGGAGGGGGAAGAGGAGCCGACATACGGGCCCCACCGGCCAGTGACGGGGGAGGAAGGCGCCTGGGCGCTGGGCGCCTTCGGGAGGTGCGGCGGCCAGCGGGCCGACTTGGTCCGGGGCTAAGCGGGCCGGGCTGAGAGAGGGAGAAAAAGGGGAAGGGGGCGAAGCGGGCTGGGCTGGAAGCTTAGGGGCCAAAAGTGAACCGGGCCGAGAGTTCAAGGACCTAAACCAGACTTAAATGCAGAAAACAAACAAACACTCATTCAAGAGCAATTTAAATGAGGATTTTAAATATAATTCAAAATCCGTCACATGAATTGCTAGCAAACAAAAATATGCTCCGGCATGAATGCACATACATGTTTTCCTACGTTGAACTTTGTTTTTAATTTTGATCAAATTTAATTAAACCCCTATATGACATGGACAATTTAATAATTAAATATATTAAATCCTAATTTTTTTATTAAGGCCTAATTTTTAGGGTGTTACATTTATGCGGGTTTTTGAGCTATAAATGAGCACTTTTGGACAAAGGCCAAGGTCATGCGTAGCATGGAGGAACATGAAGGCAAAGGACCTAATACAACATGGATTTCGTTCGCTCTCATCTATGGTGAACCAACCTCGAAGAATGAGCAAGGGCAAAGACATGAAGATAAGGTCGGATGACTTCGGGATCAAGGCGAATCAGGCCGACATATGGAAGGTTATCAAGACCCAATCTTATCTCGAAGCAACCGAAGTCAAATACCCACATGCATTGGCAATTCAATTCTTGGAGGATCAAGGAGCTTGCACGCAAAAGATGAGGCCGAGGCGGGCCAAAAAGGCCCTAGGCCAGCCGGCATAATAGCCCCTTTTTGCGCCGCCTCGACCTCCCCTTCGAGCTAGGGTTTCCTCGGACTATTTATAGCCCCTGTACCCCGAAGCCACATCGATCAATCCACCAGAAGTCGGCAAAAACTAGGACATACACCAAAGGGAGACGAGGGTCGCTGCAAGTCTTCGAAGGTACCTAGGGCATGGCCTAGGCCAATCCTAGCTGCCATGGCCTCCTTGCGTGGTTGTGCCACAGAAGAGCTCAAGAGTCAAGCCTCAAGATTCATCGGGGTATGTACACACACGATGGTGATATCAATCTAATCTCTATTCTAGTTGTCTCAACCTTGGTCTACTTCTTTGATGCTTTATATTCAATATGTACGATCGTCATATGTTCTTAGTAAGATTAGATCTAATCGTGGTGATTAGTCCATATCTTGCGGATACATTGAAGTAGCGCGTTCTAGCTTGTCCGTCGATTACCCCGGTGTGGTGACAGCATGACGGAGGGAAAAGTTCTAGCGACGACGTGATGTTATGTCGGATCAATGGTGAGTATAATGGGAGTTGTCATAAGCCACTACAAGAGGAAGCTCATTGAGCGCTTGCTAGTTGGTTGGGTAAAACTTTGGGAAACCTTAGGCATTGGCACGCACATCACGGCGGTGACCAATGGAAAGTAGGCCGCTTGCGAGCCACCTTTCGGAGAGAAGACTCGGGTACCTTTGGTAGAGATGCAATCTATTATTTTGATCACATTTTGACTAAGAGTTGTACCTAGAAACGATTGGACCCTTCATTAACCTCGGTTATGCTATCTTTGCCTATGCTTTCGGATGCGATCAACCTTTATACTCACTCACATCTTAAAGGTTTACCTCTATATGCAATCAACGCTTAATGATAGGAATAGATCCGTTAGATTAGATGGAAAACCCTAGGTAGTTCATTGTCGATCCACGGATTGATAAACCTTGGATGAATACTCTAAGGGAAAAGCTACGATGATCCGTGCGCTTGTGGTTAACAATTGGCGCATCTATGGACCGTCAACACCAGGGAACACCCTAGACCGGCCGGCCCCAAGCACCCTAGGCCATCCGGCCTAGTGCCCATTTATGCCACCTGGTGCTCATCTTTCACAGGTACGTCTCTCACACATTTCTTAGTCCATGTTCTTCAAGTTCTTCCACCTTGAACACCAGCAAGAGCTCTGAAATTTTTGAGAATCAAAATCAGCCCCAAAAATCTCCAAAAATTCACCTCAACTCCTAGTTTGCTCTCCCCTTCGATATATTGTTTTTCCACCGGCGAGAAACCCCCAGTGTATTGTTTTTTGTGTTTGTGCAGCAAGGCACCATGAGGAGGCATGTCTTGAACTTCATCACCGGAAAGAGGACAAGGTCGTCGGTGTCCGATGCGCCATCGGCGAGCTCTTCGCGGAGGCAATCCGTTGCGGAGTCACCGCGAAGCATGGAGAAAGACAACCCCGCACCGAGGAGCGACATGCTGCTCCTTGGTGGGATGCAAGACCCAAGAAGTACCTTCATGCGGTTCACCGAACCTCGTGGGCGTGCCGGTGCACCACCACCTCCTGCACCTCGACGTGCCACAAGATTAACCGTGCCACCGCCATTCAACCCAAGAATTTTAGAATATGGGTTTGTAATCTTGTCGGAGGAAGAAGAAGTAAGGCTCAAGAATTTAAAAGAAAGGTTGAAAGTAAACACCGATTTCGATGATCATGCACTACATAGGTTGGGATTCTATGGTGACATTTATGGGCTACTGGACAACCTCGGATGGAGGCAATTTTTCGATGGTGTTCCCGTACACGTGCATGGAGAAATCGCCTTGGAGATAATGATGACCATGAGATTGGTGACAAGAAAAGTTGATGAGCGAGAAGTGTCATGCCTTGAATTTAGGTTGAAGGATGAAGAAAGGTCCATCACCTTTGAGGATATTGGAAGTTTACTTGGTTTCAAGGGTGATGCACCGGAAAGAGCCGAAGTTGAAGAAGGAGGGATTGATAAATTTTGGAAGAAAATTGCAAAGGATGACAACCGCCAAAGAAAGAACATAAGCAATGTTATACTTCAAATATTTCATCCTTGGATGAGCAGGAGAATCTTCAGAAGGATGAGAGAGTCCAAAATAACTGATATGGAGTTAAATTATTTATACGCCGCATTGGTGAAAAAGCAAGCAATTGATCCTACCTACATCATGATTGATAGGTGGGTATGTGAAGCCACATCCGGCTCCGGAGAGATTGGCTCGGGTTGTTATCTTACCATGATAGCAATTGCATTGAACCCTAGATTGGAGACAAACTCGGCATTCTACATGAAAGGAACCGACCTTGGAATTGAAGCTATGAGACAAGGGCATTACATTAGAGGAGATGAGAAGAATGGTTTCAAAATTGCAAATACAAATATTTATCTCCCCAATGCAAGATTGAATTTATTTGCAAGAGGAAGAGTTGATTGGCGTGATGAGAAGATTTTGGTCAAGGCCAAGAAGAATAAAAGAGGGAAGCATATTGGAGAGTCATCGGCACCAGTTGAAGAAGAGGTGGGAGAGGAATTGCCACCGGCTAGTTCCTCTTATTGGACCTCGGAATTTCAAAATGCACCAAGTGGACAAGGACCTTCGGAAGGATGGGGGCATCAATGGGGACATGCACCAGCTCAAGCATGGGGGTATGGAGCGCCGGTGCAACCACCGATGTATCCGCCGCCGCCCATATATAGCAATTATTGCTACCCACCGCTGCCACATCAAGGAGTGTTCCCAGATCCATCCTTTGGAGCTCAATTTGCACATCTCCAACAACCGGAAAGAAGCACAAGGACGATTGGAGCCTACGCTGATAGAAACTTGGAGGACATTAATGCCATCCGGAGGCATACAGACCGACTAGAAGATGGAACCACGGGGATTGCATATCAAATGAGACTTCTAGCATTGGCCACCGGAACAATTTGAAGGAGGAGCCTCGCAAGTGTACTATGACCAAGGGTATAATGCAAGACATCTGCCAAGCCAAGAGGAGTGGCCGACGAAGGAACAAGAATAAATTGCTCGCACGTGTGGTTTGAGTTTTCTCCTTTCTTTTATTTATTTTCAGCGTGTGTGCAAGCTTGTGTGTGTAGCAATTTTCTGTTTTATTTATTTTTAGCAAGTGTGTTAGTGTGTCCTTTTGTTTGTTATCACCATGATCATTATATATATCACCTATGCTTTCATGATATGATTACTAGTGATGATAGAAAGTTTATGCCATGTTGAAATATGATGATCGTTGCCACTTTGTCTATTTTTTGCGCTTGGCTTATGCATGATTAGACAAATGCTCTCCCCAACATGATCTGAAACTTATCTAAATACCGGCTCAATCTTTTGTGGAGGTTATGATAATTTTAGACCCATATTTATTATTCTTCCTCACTTTTTAAACTTGTCAAGGAATATTTTTAATTGCTAAATTTAATTGAGCTAGCCTTGTCATTAAAACCTTTCGCAATTGCTCTATCTATTCAAAGCCTAAATGATACATCATGATGAACGGTAGTATAAGAATTATTTTCAAGTGAGTTGATTCAGGATTTATCTTCTCTGGTACGAGACTAAGAAGCTGACCATTCCATTTTGTGTACCTTCTCTTTGCTAGCCTATCTATCCAAGCATTGTGAGTTTCTACACCGGAAATTTTGCAAACTTCGTTGGATATCCACCCTAAACCCAAATTATCTTTTTGTGAAATACCTCATTGACCACAACCCAATTTGAGTATGGATCATTATCTTGAGGAAATTTCGAAGAATCAAGAGCTTGATACAAAGAACATATATTTGGGAGGCATCAAAGAGTGCAGAGCAGAAAAATCAGAAGAAATGGAGGTCCACCAAGAGTGGGCCGGCCAGCCTCAACAACCCTGAGCCGACCGGCCTACCCCCTCTCCTCCTTCAAACGCTTCAAAATTCGACGAGAAGATACTCCTTGAAGATTCAAACAATTTTCCAAGAAGATCAAGATGGATACTTACTTCAGCATTACCATCACCTCTTTGCTCGAGAACGAGCAATTGTTTAACCATGGGGGGGCGCTGAGTAAGTATTAATGTTGCTAGAAGTTCTGAGGAGCAAAAAGGAAAGAAAGAAGAAAAAAAGAAAAAAATGATGAAAAAGGAAGGAAAGAAGAAAAATATGAAAAGAAAAATAAATGCTCCTCGGTTCTTTTTGCTTCATTAATTCCATGAGTGCTTTGAAGACTATTCCATACTCAAATATTCCAACCATGTGCAATCCGATAACGAGGACTTCATTTGTGCCTCGGGATCAACCTTTGCCATTTGCACATGTCCACTATCTATAAGCGTGTGTTCCATTCTCCCCCTCTCCACAAAATCGATTATTTTCCATGGTCTTTTTGACGAGTCTCGGTAAACCCATGAGAAGTATTTCTTGTTTTGATAATATCTTGATTATAATATCTTTTGTTAGGACTAATCTTTCCCATAGCTTCGGATGAAGCATTACACATACATAAGAGAAAGAAAGTTGAAGAGAGTTCTAGCAAGTTCGAGAGACAAGATGAGCTGAGAGTTTCCATGAGCAATTGCAATGAGGGTTAAATTATTGATCTTGGTTTAGTAATTCTTTTCAAACTAACTTCTTAATTTCTGAGACTTGTTTAAATTAGAGAGCATGTGTTTAAAATCTTTGTGGGGAACACTTAATTCATATCTACCCTCCATATTAGAAAGAGTTGGTTACAACTTGAAGAATTAATTGCAAAATATTTTGAGGGCATTATGTTTTCTCGTGTACGATCAAGTGCAGGGATTGGACACCGAAAGGCAACGCTGATTTTTATTGAAGACTTACTCGAGGAAGAGCAAGGTTTAAGCATGGGGGGATTGTTGACGCTCCTTAGCGACACCTTTTTACCCTTGTTTATCTTCAATAATGGCATGAATTTGATATCTAAACTATTGATCATACTCCATAACCGGGACGTTTTCGTATATGCATGTGTGTTTGGAGGATTTCTGTTTACGCAGGTTTTTGTGCTAAATTGGAGCACAAATGGATAAGGCTTGTGACCAAGGACAACATGATGAAAGATGAAGGCTAGAAACCCAAAGAATAGGGTAGGCGAGCTGGCCCCATATGGCCTAGGCTAGCCGGCCTATGGTGTTTCAAGCCCCGTTCGTGCTCATCTTTGGTGAACCGACCTCCAAGAATATTTGAAAGGCAAGTGCTTCAAGATAAGGTCAAGAAACTTTGGGGTCAAGGCAAATCAATTGGAGAATTTGGAAGGTTATCACTTCCCATTCTCATCTATCCCGAAGCAAACGACGTCCAAAGGCCCACATGCATAGGTGGAACAACTACTGAAGCTTCTAGAAGACTTGGAAAGAAAGACGCGGACGAGGCAGCTAGGAAAGAGGCCAGGCCAGCCGGCCTGGGCCTCTCTAGGCCGGCCAGCCTAGGCTCCCTAGTGCCGCCTCGCTCTCTCCTTCGACCTAGGGTTTCCTCAGGGTATAAATAGCCCCTGTGTCCCAGTGCCATGCATAATTGATCCATCATTCGACGCCGAGGAGCAGAGGAGCTAGAGGGACACCTTTCGGAGGGCTGAGGGTCGTGCTAGTTGTCTAGGGTTCTACCCTAGCCAACGTGGGAACCCTGTGAGGAAGACCACGTCGGAGTTCTGGAGCTAGTATCATCAAGATCAAGGCAGGATTCCAGTGGTGATCTTGTGATGTACTATCATTCATGGTGAAGTTATATGTGTTTCCGAATCTTTAGCGATCAAAGTGCCTCTTTCTATGATTTTGTTCTATCTTGGTTTTGCTTCTCCTCCAATCTATTCTCGAGATAGATTGCTTGGGGTGTTCTTGTAGCCATGGTGGCTACGGGTTCATACCGGATCTACCAAGTGGTTTGACACGTTCACTTGTGAACGTGCCCTTAAGTTACCCACTCCTATAGAGAGCATCGTGACAGGGTGTGGTCCCGTGTATGGTGGGGCTTTCGGGAGTTTGACCGGAGGTCGTGATTTAAAGATGCTTTTTATTGAGATTCACATCTATCTTACTTCACTCTATTTGGCTCGGAGCTACAGCATATACCTGATCTAGGCGATCTAGATTGGTTATCTCTAACTTTATTTTGCTACCTCCGGTGTTTGGTTTTAGTAGATTAGATCTATTTTGCAACCCCCTTTCAAGACTAAAGGATTTCTATCTAGTTGGATTGTTTCATATATCTTTAGTTCCACAGATTGATAAAACTTGGGGGAGTACTCTAAGGGAAAAGCTACAACTGATCCGTGCGCTTGCAGTTCACGATTGACGCGTCTAAGGGCCGTCAACATAGTTCTAGCCAACAAAAGCAAGCACATCATGCATCTCATTCAAAGCAATCTTTAAACTCTTACCTCCAGTCAACCTTTCGATAACGCCACCTTACACGAGATCACACCCTATCATGGCACTCCCTATCGGCATGGTTAGTTACAAGCGCACATCCACAAGTGAATGTGTCTAGATATCTTGAAGAGTTGACACACTAGATCTAATCTCCATGATTACATAAAGCATGCTATATAGTCTAACTCAGGATTAGACTAAGAAACAATCATATTCATGATAGGTAGAAAGCACAGAAACAATCATATTCAGATGACATGAAGAACATTACTTATATAATAGACGTGTTTGCTAGGGTTGGCCTAAGCCATCCCCTAGACAACTTCGAGGACATGCGGCGGCCATCGTGTCCCATTGGTGTATGCCCTAGGTTTCACCGAGTTCTAGTGGATGGATCTACGTGCCTTCGGGTATCAGGGCTATAAATAGTCCGAGGAAATCCTAGCTCGAAAGGGAGGCCGAGGCGACGCCGAAACAGGGTGTGCCAGCCGGCCTAGGGGCCTTGGGCCGGTCGGCCCACCCCATAGAGCCTCAAATGCCCAAGCGCTCCACACGAAAGTTGTAGATCTTTTCGAGCCTCGCAATTTTGTTATATAACTTGCCCCGTTGGACTTAAGATGAAGAAGATATGGTCCGTATAAGCTCAACATCTCTTGCGGGCCTATAGTCCAAAATTGGTGATTGTGTCTTTCATCATCCAAAGTCTGGGCCCTTGCACATTCTTGGAGGTTGGTTCACCATTGATGAGCATGAACAAGATTCGAGTCACATTAGGTTTGCCCTTCATATTCCTCCATGCTTCGCACAATCTTGGTCTTCGTCCAAAAGTGCTCATTTATAGCTCAAAAACCTGCGTAAACCAAAATCCTCCGAAAATACATGCATATGCGAAAACGGGGTTATTTCACGTGCCAAGTGGCGGTTTAGTATATGAATTAGTCCAAAAACTCCACCTAAATAGCACTAAAAAGGTGTCACTAACGAGAGCCAACAATCCCCCCATGCTTAAACCTTGCTCGTCCTCGAGTAAGTCCAGGATCTTTGCTTAACTAGGAAATCAACATTTCTCTTCAATGCCTTCCTGCACTAGTTATACACAACAAGACACATTGCTCTCAAGTGTTTAGCATTTAAAGTTTAAGTTGTGACCGGCTACTTTACATTATGCAAGATAGATTAGCAATAAACAACGTAACACAATTAAAATAAATGCAATGCTCTTGAACTTAAGCGAACTTTAGACCTTTACCTTATTCAATCGTGAAGAGTTTTTTAAAAAGATGTATATCTAACATAAGTGAGATTCTCTTGCAATAGTTCATGGAAACACTCATCTCATTAAGTTGCTCAAGCCTATACTAGATTATTTTCATCCTATTCTATTCATATATAAAAGTGGAAGGCTTATGTGGAGCTTGGTAGGTAAAAACAATCCTGGCAAAACATTATATCTGAAATATTGTTAAACTAAGAGAGAGATCTGTTGGAATTACTGAAAAAAGGCTATGGAAATAAATGTTGGAAAGAGAGAGGGATGAAAGACACACATTTAGATAGGTGGACATTTGCAAATGGCAAAAGCATGTGTCGAGGTTGTACTTGGCAGATATTTGTCTGGCAGGCACCTGGCTTCGTACGAAGATTGATCACAGTATATGAACAAAGAGACTCAGGATTTTATACTGGTTCGGGCTCTCGAGATCGAGTAATAACCCTACGTCCAGTTGCTTGCTTGTATTATCTCGGCGAGTACAGATTACAATGATGTAACAAATACTCTCGGGTGGATTAACTAAGATTGGGGATACCCTCTACGTGCAAGACCCCCCACTATTTATATCCTAGGAGATGTGCCTTACAAGACAAAACAAACCTAAACCTAGTAGGACTCTAACTATCATCGAACTTTCCTTCTGCGATCCAGCTGTCGTGTCTTGTTCGGAGTCTTCTTCGCTTGGAGTTGATAGTCAGCAATCCTCGTGATCGAGCACCCAGGTATTATGGCCTCAACAGTAGCCCCCGAGTTTATCTTGTTCAGAAAAGGTTGTTCCTTGAGTAGCCTTTGGGTCTTTTTACTCTTCGGGTGATTTTAGGATATGCAAATATCTCGATAATCACTTCAATGTGAGAGTTAGACAAAGATCCCGAACTCTAAATGGAGAAACCTGCATCTGAATGATAAGGTCAGAGAAAAAATATCAACCATAATTATAACGAATAAAGAATATTCCATCTTGGAAACTGAAACACTAAGGGTTGATGAATCCTGCCCCGTGCATTTAAACTCCACTATGCCCGCCTCCCGAAACTCTAGCAGCTCATGCGTCGTAAATCACGGCACTATTCCGGTTCCTCGATCCATGCACGAAGCGATGCTCCAGGGTCTTTAAATATCGAATCCCTTGGATAGATCCACACTTGAACCATCCCCACTAAGCTTTCCCCCTCCCAACACCATGGGAAAGAAGAAAATCAGCCGCAAGTTCAAGTTGCCTCGTCTCCTTTTCGGAGACTCCCCTCGTAGCTCCACCGAACCACTGCATAGCGCGCCAGAGAGTCCGCTGGTAGTTACGCCGCCCCCTGCTCCCCTCAAGCTCCTCTCCTAGCTTTCCCTTGGCGTGGGGATGAAGGAGTCAAAACCGAGCTGTGAGGGGAAGCCCCGGCGGTGGCGCCTCCGCCTCCCGAGGCCACGCCGTCAAGCACCGCCACCGGTAAAAGGCCTACATCACCATCTCTAGCCCCAGCGTCCCCCATCTCCATCCCTTCTGATGATGAATCAGACCAAGGGATTAGTGGGGCTTGACTCAAGCCGGAGTCCTCACGCGTAGGCGCGTCTTCGTCTTCTGCTCCGGTCGACACCAGCGGCGACGAGGAATTCGCCCGGCGCCTCTTTGTCTCTCTGAACCACGAGCTGATCGGGATCCCAAGAGATGGGGTGCTCATGGACCTCGTCAGCGACTCTGAGGAGGAGAACGCGGAGGAGCCTCCATCGCCTGGTGCCGCGGCGCCTTGATCCTGGCCGACGAAGTCGGCTTGTGCAAGGATCTTTATTTTGAATTTTTAGTTCAGGATAGTCATCGATCTCCTGTGAAATGTACTCCTTTTGAATTAATGAAGTAACTTCACTTGGAAGATGCAACAATGATCCTTTTCTTGTGTTCGGAACATTTTTGTGTTGATCAGTTTATAGAAACTGTTTATTCAGAGAACAAAATCCCCCGAACAAAACTCCTCCTGAACAAATCAACTTTTAACATGTTCAAGAAATTTGCTCCCAGCCAAAGATGATTGGGACATTTCCTCAGAACATATTATATTCGGTCATCTAAAACTGTTAGCTTCTCTAATAAGCTAGCATTCCTAAATACATTGAATTTGACCTGCACGGATTTGACCTAACAGTGACTGCGCATAATGTGGATCGAGGCCAATTTTCTCTGGGTTGAGCCCCCAGGCGTGACCGCCTGGTCACCATTTAGACCTTCATCTTCCTCGCCTACATCCTCCACAGCTTGCCATTCCAAATCCACTTTCTGCTATTCATCTTCTTGTTTCCCCAATCCCCCAGCCACACCCTCGCCGCCATGGTTTCCTCTCGCCAATCCTCATCTGGAGATGAATTGTCGGGAGAGCAGAGTAGTGCCGCTGCCCCCAGAAGGGAGTTGCACAGCGGATCCAGCATTTGCACCACTGACAAGTACTAGAAGAAGTCTACCACCACAGCGAAGCAACTGCAGCAGTTGGAGAACCTTGGATTGCTCCCCGACACCACCACTTTCCCTCACCGTCCGGCAAAAGGTCAGCTATACCCATGCCCAACACTCTTGATCTCGTGGTGTTCATCGAGTTCTTCTACTGCGGGTTCGGGGTCTATCCGTCAGATTTCCTCCATAGTGTCTGTGACTTCTACCAGATAGAGCTCGTGCACATTAATCTAAGCGCTATAACCATGCTTAGCGTCTTTGCTTTCTTGTGTTAGGCCTGGTTAGGAATTAAGCCATCGCTACTCCTGTGGAGGTATTTTTATACCCCTGCATTCTACAAGGACCAGCTTATGATTGGGTCGATTGGGTTTTCCTTGAGAGATCGGGACATTTACATCCCCTTTCCAGTGAAAGATTCCAGGAAAGGTTATCAACGCCACTGGTTGTACATCACCCTTCCCCAAGTCTCACTGGCAAAAGGGAAGCAATTGATGCCTTATCTCAAGGAAGAAAACAAAGCCCTGCCGAAAGTCACCCCTGATATGCAGAAGCATATTGAACAGGTTTGACAGCGATTCATGTGGCGGAGATTTTCATCCGATGGAGATTTATCCCACTCATGGCTTATGACTGCTACGCCTATACTTTCATGGGCGACAACGACCCGAACAGAATGAAGCCTGATGGTAAGCCTTTTTCTTCTATTCGGTAATATTTCTGAGATTGTTCGGTCATTTGAAAAATCATGACTCTTAACCAACAGTTGTCCTAGGCTTTGAAGTGGCTGCTCGCTTGAAGAAGATGCTGAATGCCGATATCCCCGATTGGACAAGCGTCCCAGCTCCTTACAGTGCCGACAACCCTGCTCCAGAGGTAAATCTCGTTCTCAGAAAATAACCCTTCTTAATTAAGCACAGTCATCATGATTTCTTTTTCTCGAGCAGGCTCCTCCTATTGTCGATGCTCCCATCCAAAGCGGAGCTATCAACGTAGAAGACGAAGTTGAACCAGCATCAGTTCAGGGTGCCAAGACCCCAACAGCTGAATTGCCCGAGCAGCCGCCTGCCAAGGAGAAAAAGAACCCGAGCAACACCAAAGTCGTCCTCCCTCGAACCCGCAAGCATTCGTGTGACGCCAGTGTGGAGAAGGTGACTCCTGGATCGGGGTCTCTTGGGGCACCAGATGCCACGAAGCTGCCCGCCGCTCGTGATCCGCCTCGCCCTGAAGACCAGGTACCAAGCATGATCGTATTCGGGTGTTTATTTGCAGCTTTTGATTGTGTAACCAAACTTAAATGTGTTCGGGAGATTTCTCGTCAGGAAATTCATCCAACCCCACCATCGTCAGAGCCTTCCTCTATTTCTCTGAAGAAGATTAAAGTCACTCTCCCAACATCTGAGTAAGAGCTTTGTTCTGTTTGGTTTTCGCTTGATTAATTCTCCCTAGGGGACCTATTGAATTATTTTCTTTGTTCGGGAAAAATAGGCCTCCAAACCTGCAGCTTCCCTTCCGATCAAGCCATTTGGTAAGGAGAAAACTCCCAAACATGGCATGGCAGCCCGGCCCAATCGTGAGGAGAAACCTGCAGAGGTCACATGACCTGTCCCGACGCCCTTGGACCCAGTCATCGCTTTGCTTTCCATGGTGGAAGAGCAATGGCGTTCGTTGGACGCTCGTGCCTCGACCGCAGAAGCATCAGTGAGCAAGCTGGAGACTCAAATAGCTATTCTTGAGTCCGAGAAAGAAGGTATTTGATTTGTTGGATGTGTCAGTTTTTGTTCCTTATCCCACAATCTGTTGTTAATACAATGCTTTTGACCCTGTAGCTAACTCCAAGAGCATTGAAGTGCTCGAGAAGAAAAGCTTGGACCTGGAAAGCCAGCTTGCTACTCAGGACAAGGAAGTTTCTGACCTCTCTGCCCGTCTTGAAGCTTTAGAGAGGCGTGGCCTAACCCTGGAAGGCAAGCTCATGAAGGGTGCGTGTGTTGCTGCAACGCACACCGTTAGAGCCTTGAAGAGCCATTTTCTAGATCTTGACGCTGCGTTACTCTCTCAAGGCTTTAAGTGTTCGGTGGGGAGGCACAGGTATTGTTTGATGATCTTGCCCCATTGGTAGAATCCATTGTCAAGAAGCTTGGCCTTCATTTGAGCGACTCCGTAGGCTCGTCCTGAACTTTGTCATGAATTCCTGTAATAGCGCAAGAACTTGGTAGTTTTAGTTTGTGACCTTTGGCTGATAGGGTTTTCATGATACTTTTTAACTGGTGGCTTTGACATGGCTAAATGTCCTGTTACCACGAGCTATTTCGGAATTGTTTAGTTGCTGAGACACGAGCGGTCTTCTGAACTGTATAATTCCTTGTAGTCATGATGTTCGGTATTTTAGCCTAGTTTAGCTCTTCTCTACAATCTCTACAATACAACTAAAAAGAATCAAATGTTTTTTCGTCCATCATTCGTGGGACGATCCTTCGTCCTTCCCTCGGTACGACAACCGCTCGGCCGATGTCCTTCCCTTCCTACGTCTCGCCCCCGTGGCCCCCCGCCGCCATGCTGCCTCATCCGCCCTTCCTCTCGCTCGCGCGCCGCGCTGCCTCCTAGTGATCCACAAGCGCCTCCCTCTCGTCTCGTGGACGACACGCTGCGCCGCCGCGATCAACACGACCACGGCGCCTCGCCCCCTCGCTGCCTCCCTCAGTCCCTCTCGAGGATAACGCGCCGCGCCGCCTCTCTCCCGCTCGCGACCGACACCCAGCACTGCCTCCCTCCTGCCTGCGACACATCGCCATCGCCACCATTCTCCTTGCTTCCAATCATCCACCGCAGCCAATTATCACCTCGCCTCGCCTCTCCTCCGTTGCCGTTTCTCTCCGGTTCACGACTCCATCTCGGCCAACCAAGCCACCACGGCACCACTCAATCTCGGGCGCGCCGCGATGGAGATGGCAGGGGCGGCCGAGGCGGACCCGCCGTTGCAGGAGCCGGTGCGCAAGGGCTCGAGATGTTCCCCTCACAGCGGCGCTAGGGTTCGGCGTCAACAACGGCGGCGGCAAGTATCCCTATCAGGTATGGATTCGGATGATCGTGCGCTGCATGATGGTGATGGAAGTCATGGCCGGGGTGTCAGGCCCATCCATGCATGGATGCGACAACTGCTCAGGGGTGCAGTGTGGATGCGAGTCGGCGGCGACACTGATTCAGATTCGATGGCGGCCTTCACCAGCACACCGTGTTCCTGGCTTCCTGCCCCAATCCCACTCCAGACCCCGACCATCGCCACCTCGCCATGAGTCGTTGATCCCTGGTTCAAGCGCCAACACTGCTTCGCATTGAGTCCTTGGCTCCCCTCCCCACCAGGTGAGCTCATCCCTATAATTGGTCACTTCGAGATTGATGTAGCATGTCCATGGTTGGTGAGTTGGTCACAGATCGTGACTTACATGAAAGATGCTAAAACTGTGGGCTCTTGTTTCTCTCCTCTATTATATGTGCGCACATTTACTTATTTACTTTATGAAGAGGGAAGAAAATTTCTAAATTCAGAGATAAAAGTTCATTCTACCTCTGACTGTCCTTCCGGAGAAAAAAATGAAGTCTGATTAACAGCAATTAGGTTTATGTGAGCTATTCAATGTGTGCAGACTACAAAAACCTCGAGGGGAAGGAGCATACATGCAGTATGGTTTTAGTTTCTTAGGTAAAAGTTTCAGATTTTTCGGTATATTAAAAGACCATTTCAAGGGTGTTCTTATTTTTTATGACGATTTCAAGCAGATGCAACATGGCTGGCCTTTCCCTGTGCGGATCGATGAATATTGTCACATGGGAGACGATGCAACTGTGATTACTCCAGTGACCAAGATTGAATCCAGTGACCAAGATTGAAAACTGATTTGCTTAGCTGTTCTGATATGAAAGGAGCTTTTAATCCCAACATGAGCAAAATGATATCAACTTAGCTATCACTAAACTGGAAGACATAGTAAGTAGTCTTTCATCTTCAACTTCAAGATTATTAACTCCAGATTCCAATTCAGAATATGCACATGCAGAACATTGCAAGGGTTAACCCAGTTAATTGTTAAAGCTCTTCTCTTACTACTTTTGCTTCTTTGGGCTGCATTTTCGTAACCTGTCTGTATCGTCTTTATGGAACCTGAACCCTAAACCCCTGAACACGTTCAGGAGCGAGAGGTGGAAGTGTCGAGCGCGGGCTGCTCTGGCGCCAGGGTGGTGGTGCACGTGACCTGCAAGTGCGGCGTCCACAAGAAGTTCAGCTTCGACCACTACCCCTGTCCACCCTCACCGTCAGTTTCAACTTGTCAGATCCGATCACCCCATATTATGAAAGATACTGTAGTGCATTCACCAGTCCTTACCAGGAAAGTCTTTCCAACCTAATGTTGAGGCTAAAAGAATGATAATGCGGCAGATTCAGATTTGTTTCCTTCTGCAGTTCATTTAAAATTTTGTTAGGTCTGTGTTCTCCAAGGTTTTTTCTTATTGTGTTACCTTATTTTTTGTGATGTTTCTATGAAAATAGGAGCCAGAATCTGAGCTTGCTGCCAAACAACCATCACTACCAAAAGAGACACTACAAAATGATGAGGGGGCAGTCACATAGTAGTAGTCTGCATGCCTGATATTAGTCCCGGAGGATGGCCCTTTCTCAAACCAGAATCCCCACTGAAGCACTTCAGTATACCTGCTTCTAATCCTCTGGAACTGGAACTGTTTGCAGTATCCGTTTGATTTCATAGATATCAGCAGGGCTTTCAAACCCAGAACTTATAGACTGGTAATTCTCATCCACTTCTTTCAATTACTATATATTTGCAAGAAAAAACACAATTTTGAATACTTTTGTTGTAGTTTTATTTTGACAACTTCATTTTGCAATTTTGACAGTAAGCCACATGACTCATTTGGTGATACCATTATTAATTATTTTATGGAACCATTTCTAATTATCTATGTGGCTATAGTGGTGTGGAGTTCTAGTTTAAGTTCAGTTGTTATAGATATCATCAATTGCCATGTTGGCTATTAAGTAGTCAGGTCACTCAACAAGTTGAAATAGTATGGCTATACACTAGAGATAGGAAGCTGCACAACCAGTCATTTTGCTTTCACTGTGATTTGGCTTGAACGCCGTAGTTCATCAGCATTGCATTTTAGCTGATCAGCTGGCTGATTTTTTTTGTTTTCTTGTATTGGGTGATAGTCCCTTCATTAAGAGGATATATGTATTGGATGATAGTGCCTGACCCGTTGTTGCAGTCGGTTACTGATTTTTGTTGATTTTCTCCTTGGCAGGTGAGGTCTTATCCTAGGCCAGTGATCACTAATAGGGAGAGCTAGATGTCGTTGAATGATCCCGGGCTCACTAGCAAGCAGGAAGCTCTGTTCCTAGAAAAGATTTCAGGATAGTGGTTCAAGAGTTATGGTTAAGTAACCCACCCTTTAAAAATTGTATCTGGCGTGTGTTCATGAAAATACTGAGGTGCTCGCATGATAATTGGTGTCCAGAAGATCCTGTGGCCATCATATGTGCCGTGAAACGTTGGAGTTCACTTTCACTAACTCATGACAGTTTGTTGGTTGAATCATATCTTTAAATCATTCTCTAATTGTTTATTTACTTGAATTATACTTCCAAACCATTAATCAATAGTTTTTTCTTGCTCATCTTATTGCGTTTCAATTTTGTTTTGTTCCCGTAGCAACGCACGGGCACGAACCTAGTTTATTAAAAAGCCCGATTCTTGCGAGATAGTAGTACCATAGTAGCCCCTGGGCTCTTTCGTAGCATGTAGACATGCTATAAAAGAGTCTAGAAGTACTAGTCACAAGAATTTCCCGATCGTTTGGGGCACCCCCGAGCGTGTGCTTGGGGTGCATGGAATAGGTCTAAAAATTTTCAGTGCAGTAGTCTCCGGCTCTTTGTTAGTATATGCAGTATGGTAACAAAGAGTAGAAACAGAAACAGGAAAGTAGAACCCAGCCCCCGAGCGTAATTGCGAGGGTGAGCGGAGTGTGTAGAGCTTATCTTTTTGTTTTGGTTGGTGCCGGATGTGACGCGGATGATGACTACTCCTGCCAAATTGTTGGATAGGCTTGAACTTGCTTCATTACCTTGACTTAAGCGTAAAATCTGCGTAGTTGATCCACATTCCATGTGTTTGGCAGTACGACTCCATCTATCTCCGCGATACTATAGGCTTCTGGTCTTGCGATGTCTACTACGATGTAAGGCATATGCCATGGAGAGGAAAATTTGGTCTTGTCCTTGGTGCGTTGATCTAATTTGAGCATCATGTCGCCAATGCACAGACTTCTGTTGTGAATGTTAGCATCGTAGTATTGTCGCAACTTCTGTTGATACTGGGCCACTCTGAAGGCGGCTGCATCGCGAGCCTCCTCGAGGAGTAGCTCATCGGTGCATCTGTTAAGCTCTTTAGTTTTTGAAAACATTGCCATGCGTGGGGCTTGTAACCGGATATCGGTCGGCAGAATTGCTTCGGCTCCATACACCAAGAAGAAGGGTGTTTCGCTAGTTGCACGGTTCATGGTGGTCCTCATCGACTATAGTACTGTAGGGACTTCATGAATCCATCGCTTGTCGTAAGCTTGCAATCTGTTGAAGATCCTCTTCTTGATGCCTTGGAGTACAATGCCGTTAGCGCGCTCTACTTGCCCATTTGTTTTTGGGTGATTTACCAATGACCGATCATGTTTGATCCCGTGGTCGTAGCAAAAATCAGAGAACTTTTTACTCTTGAACTGTGTGCCATTATCGGAGATTATCCTGTTCGGGACGCCGAATCGTACGACAACGCTCCATAGGAATTTGACAACTGTCTCTTTTGTTATTTTCTAAATTGGTTCAGCTTCAACCCATTTTGTAAATGTGTCAATGCCGACGAACAGAAATCTGTAACCCCCGATGGCCCTTGGAAAAGGACCGAGGATGTCTATTCCCCATGTAGCGAAGAGCCATGACAGGGAAATAGTGTTTAAGGCTTGCGCTGGTTTAGTTGATTTCTGCGCGAAGAATTGGCACGCTTCGCACCTCTTAACTAACTCGCTTGTGTCTTGAAGAGCTGTAGGCCAGTAGAAGCTCTGTCAGAATGCTTTCCCCACCAGATATTGGGGAGAAGCGTGAGATCCACAGATTCCTCCATGAATATCTTGGAGCAAACTAATGCCCTCTGCCCGTGTGATGCATTTGAGGAGCAATCCATTGCGTGCTATTTTGTATAGTCGTCCATCGACCCAATTGATAATTCTTGTCTTTACAATGGATTTTCTCCAGTGTCGCATCATCGTTGGGTATAGCTTGGTTTTTGAGGTATGCCCGGATTGAATCCATCCAGTTCTCTTCGTTTCCAACTACAGCGGCAGCTCAAGCCGTATTGACCAACATAGACTCCTTGATGGATTCGTTGGTTGTTGAAACTGTGCCTTTGCCAGGCGCAGTTTTTTGGTTCGGTAAAGATACCGACACAGATGGTTTAGTAAGAACTTCAAGTAACACGCTGGAAGCTATGTGCGTTCGACAGCTGCATTTGGCAGCTTATCTGCATCGCTATTGTACTCCCGTTTGATGTGTCGTACTTCAAGCCCATCAAATTTGCTTTCCATCCGCCTGTATGCTTCTAAGTATTTGGCCATGACGTCGCTTCGCGCACTGTACTCCTTCATGACTTGTTTTGCAGCTAACTCGGAATCCCCTTTCACGAGCAGCCTCTTAACACCCAGAGATGCAGCTATGCGAAGCCCTGTTAAAAGGCCTTCATACTCGACAACATTGTTAGTAGGGGTTGGATCAACAAAATTGGTTTGTAATGCATACTTGATGATGTCATTGTTTGGAGAGATTAGGACCACCCCAGCCCCCGCGCCTGCTCTGCAAAATGCTTCGTCATAGAACATGGTCCAGTGTTCGGGATTTTGGGCACTTTCTTCGAGTTTGGGATTAGTCCATTCCGCAATGAAATCTGCCAGAGCCTGCGACTTGATGGTAGTTCTGGGTATAAATTCGATGTCGTAAGCCCCCAGCTCCATAGACCATTGTGCGATCCTACCCACGGCATCCCGATTATGTAAAATGGTGCCTAGAGGGTAGGTTGATACAACTTTTATTTTGTGGCTCAGAAAATAGTGCTTGAGTTTCCTGGAAGTCATTTTGCATATCATATAGTAATTTCTGAATCTGAGGGTACCTTGTCTTTGCATCGTGCAGCACCTCGCTCACAAAGTAAATGGGGTGTTGCGTTGTTGACTTTTCTGTGGGACTTTCGACCACCAGAATAGTGCTAACAACTATTGGTGTTGCTGCTATGTATAATAGCATCTCTTCTTTGGGTTGTGGCGGGACCAACATGGGCATTTTTTGCAGGTATTGTTTAAACGCCTGGAACGCCTCTTCTGCCTCTGCCGACCATTCAAAGCGATCAGTTTTGCGTAACAGTTTATAAAATGGCATACCTCGTTCACCTGACTTGGATACAAATCAACTTAGGGACACCATCATTCCTGCTAGCTTTTGGACCTCGTGGCAGCTGCGTGGAGACTTCATGTCATTGATTGCCTTGATCTTGTGTGGATTTGCCTCTATACCTCGTTGGGACACGAGATAACCGAGGAGCTTACCCGATGATACAACAAAAGTGCATTTGGCGGGGTTGAGCATCATCCTGTTTTTGTGCAAGTTGTCGAATGTTTTGGTTAAATCGGCGATCAGGTCGCCTTTTAACTTACTTTTTACAACGATATCATCTATGTATGCTTCTACATTACGGCTGATTTGGCCTTCGAGAACAATGTGAACACATTTTTGATAAGTGCAACCTGCGTTTTTTAGATCAAAGGGCATCTTTATATAACAATAAACACCGAAGGGAGTTACAAATGCAGTTTTCTCCTCATCGTCAATGCACATGCTGATTTGGTGATACCCCGAATAGGCATCTAGAAAGCAAAGCAGCTCGCATCCTGAGGTTGAATCTACAATTTGATCTATCCTAGGAAACGGATACTCGTCCTTCGGGCACGCTTTATTCAGATCGATGTAATCCACGCACATCCGCCATGTTCTGTTGGGCTTCTTCACCATGACCGGGTTTGCCAGCCACTCCAGAAAAGGGACCTCTTGAACGAAGCCGACTTTGAGTAGTCGGTTGATTTTTTCATGAATGGCGTCTCATTTCTTCGGGGTATATCTTCTTTGCTTTTGCTTGACTGGTCAGACGCCAGTTCATATGCCAAGCTTGTGCTCTATCACCTCCCTGGGGATCCCGGGCATATCGGATGGTTCCCAAGAGAACACGTCTGCATTTGCCCTAAGGAAAGTAATGAGCTCGAGTTCCTATTTGTCACCCAGACCAGTGCCCACATGCGTGGTCTTGGTCAGGTCTGCCTCATCAAGGATCACCGGTTTCGTGCCTGGCTCGGCACGCTTCGTTGTCGGCGTGATCGGTGAGGTGTCAGTTGGTGACTCGCCTGCCGCTTGAGGTGGCATCCCCTTGTTCGGGGTCTGGTCCACCAAGGTCAGCTTCTCTGCGGTGTCGTCATCGGTCTTTTTGTTCTCCACGGGCACTTGCTTCGCCTTTGCCTTTGATCGGGCTTTGGCTGCCCGGGACGTTTCAGCGACTGTAGCCTGCCTGGCCATGGTCGGTAGGCTCTTGGTCTTTTTCTTTGCAGGTTCGGCAGCCTTGGCTGGTTCCTGCTCTCCTCCCTTGATCATGTCCAGGGTTTTCATGTCGCACTAGACTGCACCTTTGCGATCTCCGTAGACGGTGAGCAGGCCCAACAGCCCTGGGATCTTGATCATGGAGTAGGCAAAATGGGCGACCGCCATGAAGTTCTTCAAGAAAGGCCTACCCAAGATGCAATTGTAGGCTGATGTAATGTCTGCCACCTCGAAGGTGAGGAACTCTGATCGGATGTTTTCCCCTCCATGAGGGTCACCTGCAGATCGATCCTCCCCAATGGAAGGGCTTGGATGCCTAGTATAACCCCGTAGAAGGGCTTCTCCACTGGGGACAATGACCTCCTCGGGATCTCGAGTTCGTCAAAGGCATTGACAAACAACAGGTTGAGGGTGCTCCCACTTTCGATCAGGGTTCGCCCGACCTTGGGTGACCCGATCCAGGGCTTGATGCACAGTGGTAGTAGTGGCCCGTCGTACAACATGTCAGGGTGGTCCCTTTGATCAAAGGTGATCGGGACTTCGGACCACCTCAATGGTTGCTTGCAGGGTTCGGTGCTCGCTATTTGCCTCTTGATCAGCTTCAGCTGAGATTTGGAGATTCGGGTTGAGCAACCACTAAACATAGTGGCGATCTCCAGGTCTTCAGGGAGTTGTGGCTCATCATCACAATCCATGTAGTTCGCTTGCCGAGGGTGCTGAGTGGCCTGGTCGCATGGACCCCCTTATTGCTGGCTCTCCTCTTCCTGCTTTTGTTTCTTGTACACCGTGCAGTCCACAAAGGGATGCTTTGTCGATCGGTGAGTAGGGCAGTACATTGGGAGGTCCTCAGGTTTCCCTTGGCGCCGATACGGGGGTTTCCTATCCACCGCCATAACTTCTTCTCCCTCAGTCTTGTGCTTCTTGTTCTTATGTTTGTCTTTCTTCATGCCTTCCCCAGGCGGCTTGCTCTGTTCGGGCTTCGATTGAACCCGGGCTCGGGCGTCCATCATCTTGGCGGTCTCCTCGAGGATCCTGTAGAGTTCGGCCACCGTCTTTGGGTTTTTTTTGGCAAGTCCTTTCGCCGTCCGCTCGTCTCTGCAGCCCGGATTAAAGGCTACAATCACCCGATCATCCATCATGTCAGGGATGGTGTTACGGGTGTCGTTGAATCCGCGGATGTAGTCCCGAAGGGATTCCCTGGGTTTCTGCACATAGTTGAGTAGATTTTCTTCGTGTCCGGGGCGTTTGTAGGTGAAAATTGGCCTCGAACGTCTCCAGAAGATGAGCCCACGACTTGATACTAGCCTCAGGCAGGTTCATGAGCCACGTTCGGGCTGATCCCTACAGGGCAGTCGGCAAGTAGTTGGCTTTGACGTAGTCATCTCCCCCGGTGGCGTCGATGATCGTAGAACAGATCTAGATCCACTTGCGAGGGTTGGTCGTTCCATCATACTTCTCGATGTTAGTAGGACGGAACTTATCTGGCCACCTGACTTTGCGCAGGCCTAGAGACTACGCAAGGCAACCCAGTACCTGTTCGGGAGTCACGTGGTGGAGAATCCGGATGGGACCGGTAGTAGCCCTCACGTGCTCGGTAATCTTGGTTGTAGTTGAGAGTTTCCCGAGCATCGCGATTTCTGCGATTGCATTCGAGCTACGGCCTCATGTCACGCCCCTCCTGTGGGCAATACCGAGGGTGTCTGTTCCTTGGCCTTGTCCGCTGCTTCCTGAGCCTTCTTGGCAATGGTGGCCATCTGGGTTCCCTCAGCCATAGCTTTCATTGTCTCCAAGAGGGTTCAGATCGGCAGGTTGTCCTGTTCGACTGCCCAGAAGTTGTTGTTGAGATTACAGGGAGCCAACGAGGATGGAGTTATCAACGTACGGGAGTTGGCCGTCTGAAGGGTTGTTGCATTGCTGAGACGAGGAATCGGAGGTTTGCGCGAGCTGGACAACTCGGCGGCAGTGCTTTCCGCATTCCCAGTGAGCACGTGGATGCGACGGTCTTCAGGCTGTTCCAATCCATTACTTGATCCACTGTAGTCGAGATCCAACTACACAGTGCGATCAGCAATGTCTTCGGGAGTTAATTCCCTGTAAGTTGCGAAAACTACCTGACCGGCGCATGTGAGATTGGGATCATGGATCCCAATCAGCTTGAGCTCGTAATCGCCTTGGTCCTCGAACACGAGATCCCCAAACTGGATCGACCGTGCAGGCACTAGATGGCTTGGAGCGTAGAGATCAGAAGCGGAGGCAGAGTTCCCGATGGCTTCCGACTTGATGGAACTGGGCATGTAGGGCATCGACGAACTCGACACGTCAGCGAACCAGACTTCGTTGACTATCGACATGATCTTTCTTCACGCAAGGGCCCCTACCTGGCGCGCCTCTGTCGAGGTTGTACTCGACAGATATTTGTCCGGCAGGCACCCCGCTTCGTGCTAAGATTGATCACAGTAGATGAACAAAGAGACTCAGGATTTTATACTGGTTTGGGCCCTCGAGATCGAGTAATAACCCTATGTCCAGTTGCTTGCTTGTATTATCTTGGCGAGTACAGATTACAATGATGTAACAAATACTCTCGGGTGGATTAACTAAGATTGGGGATACCCTCTACATGCAAGACCCCCCACTATTTATATCTAGGGAGACGTGCCTTACTGGACAAAACAAACCTAGACCTAGTAGGACTCTAACTATCATCGGGCTTTCCTTCTGTGATCCAGCTGTCGTGTCTTGTTCGAAGCCTTCTTCGCTTGGAGTCGATAGTCGGCAATCCTCGTGATCGAGCACCCGAGTATTATGGCCTGAACAGAATGTTTCTGAGGCACAAATGAAGTCCTCGTTATCGGATTGCACATGGTTGGAAAATTGAGTATGGAATTGTCTTCAAAGCACTTGGAATTTGATGAAGCTAAGAGAGCCCAGGAGCATTTTTTGTTTCTTTCTTTCCAATATTTTTCTTTTTTCACAACTTCTTTTCTTATCATCATTTTTTCTTTTCTTTTCCTCTCTTTTCTTTCTTTTGCTCCTTAGAACCTTTAGCAACATAGTACTTACTCAGCATCCTTCCCTCCATGCTTAAACGATTGCTCGTCCTCGAGCATAGAAGTGATAGCTATTGCTGAAGTAAGTATCCGTCTTGATCTTCTGGAAAATAATTTGAATCTTCAGGGAGTATCTTCTTGTCAAATTTTGAAGCCATCAGAGGAGAAAAGGGGTAGGCCGGCCGACATAGGGGTGCATGGGCCGGCCGGCCCACTCACTGTGGACCTCCGTTCCTTCTAAATTTTCTGCTGCGTACTCTTCGATGCCTCCAAAATTTATGTTCTCTGAATTAAGCTCTTGATTCTTCTGAATTTTCCTCGAGATAATGATCCATACTTAATTGTAGGTTGTGGTCAAGGAGGTAATCACAAAAAGATATATTTGGGTTTTTGGGTAGATATCCAACGAGGTTTGCAAGGTTTCTGGTGTAGAAACTCACAATGCATTGATAGAGAGGCTAGCAAAAAGAAGGTACGCAAAAATAAAATGGTTGGCTTCTTGGTCTCGTGCCACAGAAATCAATCTTAATCCGACTCATCAAAATATAAGTTTGCAATTCTAAAGGTTTCATCATGATAGATCATGTATATGTGAAGGCTTTGATAGGTACAACTTTGCAAGAGATACACAAATGTAAATAGCATAAGAATCAAGTTTTCAATAAAACAATACAAGGCATAAGGTCATCAGTAAAGTTAAATAAAAGAGCAACATAAGGAATGTGGGTCTAGAATTTAGTCATTTAACCTCCATAGATAAAAGAGCCGGTATTTAATCAAT
This sequence comes from Alloteropsis semialata, assembly GCA_004135705.1. NCBI lineage: Eukaryota > Viridiplantae > Streptophyta > Magnoliopsida > Poales > Poaceae > Alloteropsis > Alloteropsis semialata. The sequence continues at coordinate 41,776,052 of CM014274.1, forward strand.
TTAAGATCATTTAAAAGAGAGCAAATGGTCAAGTCATATACAACATGGTGTGGGTAGAACAAAGCGGCAACTTTCATCACTTTTCCATAAGCAAAAGCATTCAAAATATATCATCGTGGTGAGCACAAAGTGATGGTAATCATTATTTATTGAAAACAAAAACAAAACTAGGTTGTCCTCCTAGAAGCCATGTTATTAGCGAGAGACATATACAAAGGTTTCTATGGTTGAAGGCATACATATATACAAGCATTTAGGAATAGATGAACAAAGAGAGGGTTGAGGAAGAGTTACCGTCCTTTTTTATGCTTCTAATGAAGTGTAGCACGGCTCCCCCATGCTTAAGCATTGTGCTTAGCATGGAAGAAGAATTACAAGGTTTTTGTGGCAACCGTGATCATAGTACTCTATGTGGCCTTTTCCTTTTTGTCCTGGAAGTCCTCCCCCAAGCTTAGCATGGTGCTAGGCGTGGAAGAAGAAGATGGACCATTTTGTAATTCTTGAAGTCCTTCCGCCATGTGTTTGGAGATCATCCTTATGCTACTTCACCTTTGTTGCCTTAATTTTCCTTCAACCCCTTCCCATTGTCACTAAGCCATGGTCCCAATCATTCCTTGTATCGTTATCACCTCCTTGCTTGTTGTCTTCATTGCTGCCTCATCTTCCATGAATGTTTCCTCTACTTCTAGAACAGAACATGTACCGAATCATTACTCCATTGCAAAGTGCATAAATTTGTCTTTCCAATGAGTCATCATTTGCCTAAAATGGATTCCTAACAAGAGAGTTATGCCTATTTTATTCCAGCACCGCAAGCTGTCCCGTGCTATTTCAGAACACACAGCGCCCATTGTTTTTGTCGTATCTCCTTGTACGGGTCTTCAAACCCGTTCATCTTGGATGCGTTCGAACAAGAATTCAATGGAGTCTCTGAATATCCACTTTTCCTTCCTTGTAAATCTCTGAACATGAGCAGATTTTTGATGAAAACACAGCATCCATTTCAATCTTTGGAGATGTTAACGGTCTTGGTTGCAACTTTGATCATGAATTCATGTGATTCCTTCATCATGCCTGCAAAACAATTGAGACACACAAACTATCCCCAGGGTGACGGTCGGGAGTATAATCAAATGCCAACAAACCAATGACATCCCTAAGACCTTAACTTGTGGCATAATTAACCTAGTAAAAGAGAAGAATAAAAACTTAATGGGTGTGTGTGTGTGCAAAGTGAGTATGAAAATAAGAGGAAAGCATATAAACAAAGACAACGTTTACACCTAGTTCTAAACACCATGTTTACAACTAGGTTGCCTAATTTCTTTATAGCCATAAAGATTTATTCACCAAGGTCAAAACGCCATGCTCATCTCAAGGTCAATAATTCTTCATAGCACAGGAAAAACAAAGCGCATTGCAAAGCTTATAAACCAACCAATGCAATGTGGAGATGATATGAAAATGCTAGCAAGGTAAACCAAATGATGATGGTCCGCGATCAAGTCTAAACACCATGTTTGCACAAGACCGTAAAGGTAAAATGCCCGACCAAGCATTGACATAGATATGAAAGCATTCATAATAAAGTTTTGTGAAAGAGCCAAACTAACAAATGCATGATGGAGTGATGGAATGAATGCAAAATGCAAATGCAAAGAGTTAGCAAAAGCAAGCGCTAGCAAAGGATGAAAAGACTTTTGATGTTGTTCCGCTATCGATTGATTCAAAAGTAATTACTTAGAGCGACAAAGCTTGCCCAACCACTTTATAAGAAGTGAAGCATCATCGACAAGAAAATCATTCATAAAAAAAAACCGAACAACCTAGCTAACAAGGTTTAGGGGAAGGTTCAAGGGTATCCTATATTTTTGGCTTAAGAAAAGAATTTTGAATAGAGAAATCAAATTTAGAAATTCAACCTAAGTGGTTAAAAACAAAAAGAAAAACAAAGGTTGTTTCATTGGGTGGAAAACAAAACCTATGGTTTTAGGATGGCTATAGGTATGAGATGTTTTCCTAAGGGTTTAGGATCTCATAGGGAAGCTAGTCAAAGTTTTCAGTTAGGACAATGAATACAGATAGACTTAACAAATCTGAATGGTGCAGCAAGTCGATCAATACAAGTCAATCCTACCCTTGTTGGCTCCGGTTTTTGGCGGGGGTGATAGGAAAGCTTAGGTGTGTTTAACAAAAGGTTAGATCAAAATAAAACATGCAATGCAAGGGTGAGAACAACATGGCGTAAAGTGCAACATGAGGCGGATGAACAAAATGACATGACATGAATGGTGGTCTAAAAATAAAACAAAAGTTAGCCTAGATTAACTAGCCACAAGTCTAGAATCAAAGGGTGGTGTCATACTTCATATTTCTCTCTAAAAAGACTCAAAGAAAAAGACTTCAAACACTGCTAGCAATAGGCACACAAAAAGGGTCTACAAGTTTTCTAGGATCAAATAACAAAGTTCTTTCTCAATAATATTTAGATCATATAACATAAAGTTGTGGCATTTATTAGAGCAATGGTACAATGTTACTTGATGATTGGATTAAAAAGCACAATATAGACCGTCATCTTACATAGATAACAAATAAAAAGATTGGGTTGCCTCTCGCAAAGCGCTTCATTGAAAGTTATAGAGCTAGACTTCTCACCTCGATTATGTTTATGCAAAGCCATGGTCTTTTGTGCGAGAATCCAAAATGTCCATGCAGCCTGATGTCACCTGTGTAATCCGTCATGGTTTGTTTTAAACATCTTTATGCGTCGAATGTAGCCTTATTGTGTCTTCATATGACAATATTCTTGGGGGTCTTCATTTTGTTCTAAGCTTCTGAATGATCATGTACGCTTGATGAAAGCATTGCCCAAGCTCCCCTTCATTGTTGTCATCGTTATCTCCTCTACCTTATTCTCATCATATTGCTCCTGCCTCTTCTTTGTGGATTTTCCCCGGCGTACAGAATAGAACATATACAAAATATGCCTCTATTGAAAAGTTTATGAAATTACCTTTCCAACAAGTAGTCATTCATCTTAAACGGAGTTCAAATAAGAGAGTTATGCCCATTTTACTTTAGCGCTGCGTGCTGTCCAGAAAATTTCAGAATGTACGACCTTCGATGTTTTGATCATAACTGCTTGTAGGAATCTCCGATTGACTTGATTATTGATTCGTTGGAACCAGAACTTCATGGGGCTTCTTAATATCCAAAAATATATATATTCTATTGTTTTCTTCAAAGGTTGCACAGAATTTTGATGTGAACAGTATCCTCTTGTGAATTGATCATGAGATGTTGATGATCTTGATCTTGTGGTCTTTGGAGCGTTGTGTTGTGCATCCCTAGGCTTAAATGTCATCACCATTGATTCACCTGTGAGTAGCATGGCTTCAATGATGTGTATTCTCCATATTTCTTGCTTCACTCAGGGTGTCGGGATCATAGGGTGCTCTCACGCTTTGTGTTGATGATCAGAGCGGTTTCTTTTGTTGATAGCATCACTCAATTAGAAGCTTCTGGAGCATCCTATTAGAGAAGATTGGTAGTGTCATGGTGCTTCTAATCTTGTTGCCTCAGCCTTGATCAACTTCAAATCATCATCTTTTGTGCATAAAACCCTTCAATCATCCTTCGACATCAACATCACTTGTTTGCTGCCGCCTCTTCTTCGTTGAATTCCTCTTCATCCAGTGCAGAACATGTACCAAAATTATACTCCATTGCAAGGCGCATCAATTTATTTTTCCAACAACTGGTCATTAACCCCAAATGGACTCCGGATGAAAGAGTTATGCTCATTTTACTCTGGCTCTAAATCCCGTCCCGAGAAATTTCAGAACGTGTAGCGTTGAAAGATTTTACCATAACTCTTTGTGCCGATCTCCAAAATTTGTGATTCTTGTTGGGTAGGAAAGGAGACTTTATGGAGCTTCATAATATTCTATTTTCTTCCATGACACATCTCTGATCTTGGGACGAAAAACTGATCACAACAGCAGTGCTTCAGAGATGTTGATGATGCAATCTCAGACTTTCTTTTGGGCACGATTCAACACCTATAGCTTGAACAAACAATTCTCTAAGAAACATTAGTCTTATAAATTAATTGGCATGGCTGCATACCTTGTTTACCATTAATTTCTTTGGGTGTGGACTCAATAGCGGATGATAGGCCACTAACAAAAGTAAACACCTACCACTAAAGAGCGGATCTTCACGTAGCCATCAACTTGTTTGAGCGAGATTAGACTTGTCAAAGTCCGGATGTTGAGAACTTCTCGATCGCTTTGTGTATAGGGTTTTACCTGCATTCATGGACACAAACAAGAAACATAGGATATATGCAATAATAAAATTAGGGTTAGTCCAAAAATTTAGATAGATCTCCCTAGGGTTCGTGTTGCCGATCCCCAGCAACGGCGCCAGAAAAGCTTGTTGACGGTCCTTAGACACGCCAATTGTGAACCACAAGAGCACGGAACATCGTAGCTTTTTCCATAGAGTATTCCATCCAAGGTTATCAATCCGTGGATCGACAATGAACTTACTAGGGTTTCCCATCTAATCTAACGGATCTATCCTAACATGAAGCATTGATTGCATATAAAGGATAAACCTATAAGTTGTGAGTGGAGTGTATAGTTTGATCACACCCATGACTATAGGCAAAGAGTCTACCGCCTTCTAGTTGTAGTTCTAGCCAATAAAAGCAAGCACATCATGCATCTCATCCAAAGTAATCTTTAAACTCTTACCTCCAGTCAACCTCCCAAGAACGCCAACCTACACGAGATCACACCCTGTCATGGTACTCCCTATCGGCGTGGTTAGTTACAAGGGCACGTCCACAAGTAAATGTGTCTAGATATCATGAAGGGTTGACACACTAGATCTAATCTCCATGATTACATAAAGCATGCTATATAGTCTAACCCAGGATTAGACTAAGAGACAATCATATTCATGATAGGGAGAAAACATAGAAGGAGTTGTTGAGTCGCTAAGAGATCGGATGACATGAAGAACATTACTTATATAATAGATGTGTTTGGATCATCACCATCGAGTACTTACCATTGATGACTCCAACTAGCTCATGAACTTCGCCATGGCACAACCATGCAGGGAGGCCATGGCGGCTAGGGTTGGCCTAAGCCATCCCCTAGACAACTTCGAGGACTTGCGGCGGCCGTCATCTCCCTTTGGTGTATGCCCTAGGTTTCGACGAGTTCTGGTGGATGGATCTGCGTGCCTTTGGGTATCGGGGCTTTAAATAGTCCCAGAAAACCCTAGCTCGAAGGGGAGGCCGAGGCTGCGCAGAAATAGGGTGTGCCGGCCGGCCTAGGGGACTTGGGCTGGCTAGCCCACCCCCTAGGGGCCTCAAATGTCCGAGCGCTCCACATGAAAGTTGTAGATCTTTTTGAGCCATACAATTTTCTTATATAGCTTGCCCCCATAGGACTTAAGATGAAGAAGATATGGCTCGTATAAACTCAGCATCGCCTATAGTCCAAAGTTGGTGATTGTGTCTTTCATCATCCAAAGTCTGGGCCCTTGCACATTCTTGGAGGTTGGTTCACCATTGATGAGTGTGAACAAGATCCGAGTCACATTAGGTTTAGCCTTCATATTCCTCCATGCTTCGCACGATCTTGGTCTTCGTCCAAAAGTGCTCACTTATAGCTCAAAAACCTGTGTAAACCAAAATCCTCCAAAAATACATGCATATGCGAAAATGGGGTTATTTCACGTGCCAAGTGACAGGTTAGTATATGAATTAGTCCAAAAGCTCTACCTGAACAGCACAAAAAAGGTGTCACTAATGAGCGCCAACACCAACCTGAAAAGATTTTCCTTTTACCATCTTATTATAAGCTCTAGCAACTTAGATCTTATCCTTCTCAATTTCCTTCAAAGCCTTTAAATGCTTGTCAGTCACCTCATCAATATTGTCCATCATCAAATCATGATAACCAACAACATCAAGATCATTTAGTTTGGCTAACATATATGCACCCAGATTTACCTCAACAGGTAAAGCGGCTTCTTGACCATATACAAGTTCAAAAGGAGTAACTTTAGTAGCACCATGTCTAGATATACGATGAGCCCACAAAGCTTCAGATAAAACCTCATGCCACCTTCTAGGATTCTCTTCTATTTTATTCTTAATGAGCTTAACTAAAATTTTATTACTAGACTCGGCTTGACCATTAGCCTGAGCATAGTATGGAGATGAATTGAGTAATTTAATGCCATACATCTCAACAAACTCATAAACTTCTTTTGATACAATGAAGTACCTTGATCAGTAGTCAAAGTTTGTGGAATGCCAAACCTATGAATAATATGTTCAGTAATAAACTCAATTACCTCCCGATGTGTCATATTCTTCAAAGGAATCGCTTCAGTCCACTTTGTAAAATAATCAGTAGCCACTAACATGAACCGATGTCCCTTTGATGAAGGAGGATGAATTTGCCCAACAAATCTAATCCCTATCCTCAAAAAGGCTAAGGTTTGACAATAGGATGCAATAATGGCACTGGTAACATATGAATATTCCCAAACCTTTGACATTCTTCACAACCTTTGTAGTATAAAAAACAATCAGCTATCATATTAGGCCAATAAAAACAAGCCATTTCATCTTAGAAGCCGATTGATGTGTACTTGATGAACATATCCCATAGCAACTTTAGCTTGATCAGAATCCAAACATTTCAATAATAAATCTTTAACTGTTCGACGTTACAATTGACCATCAACCAAAGTTAATTTAAATGCTCATCGTCGGACTTTTCTGTCAAATTTGTAACTAGGATTCTGCAAATAATCAATAATGGGTATTCTCCAATCAGTAACTTCGTCCTTAGTAATTTTAGAATCCTCAATGGCCGAATTGCTGCTCTCAGCACGTAAACCAGTGCTACCGGTTTCAGAATCAGGACCACCAAAAAATCCGGTTCCACTGGTTTCAGAATCCGGTGCCACCGGTTTCAAAATCCGGTGCCACCGGTTTTTCCTGAGTTGAAACCTCGGCTATATGAAGTGTTGGCTTTCTTTCATGAAAATTTCTTTTCTGAATATCATAGCCAGATGCTTACTGAGCCAGAGCATTTGCCCTTGGATTCTCATCTCTTGATAAATGATATATGGTAAATTCATTAAAATTAGCAATCATATCTAAGCATTTATCAAGATGTGCATTTAAAAAATCATCAAAGCATTGGTATACCTTAGCAACTTACTACACAACCAGCAGAGAATCACCAAATGGCTCTACATGTTTCAACCCCATGTCATGCAAAATCTCTAGCCCGAACAAAAAAGCTTCATTTTCAGCTTGATTATTAGTACAATCACTTTCTAATCGGTTAAGAGCTTCAAATTCAGCACCATTTGGCGATATAAAAACAACACCAACACCACAACCAATTTTGCAAACCGATCCATCAAAATACAATTTCCCTGGGGTGATAGTAATATAACCGATATCTAAATCATGATTATCATTAATGCTATGCTCAACAATAAAATCAGCAACAATTTGGCCCTTCATAGTTTTCAAAAGTTCACAAGCCAAATCATATTCAATAAGAGCATAAGCCCATTTACCAATTCTACCACTTAAAATTGGTCTATGCAATATATACTTAATGAATATCGGTTTGACAAGCTACTATACAAGTATTGGACATCAGATAATGTCTCATCTTGGTACGCATAATACAATGATAAGCAAAGCTTTTCAATAAATATATACCTTTTTCAGCATCCAATAACCGGCGACTTGCATAAGTGATAATGTGCTCTTTCCCTTCGATTTCTTGAGTCAAAACGACTCCAATTACTTGATCTTCGGCAGCCACATACAATTTAAATGGAACTCCCCTCCTAGGAGCTTTAATAACCGGCGGTGAAGATAAGTAATATTTAATTTTTTCAAAAGATTCTTGCTATTTTGCCCCCCAAGTAAATTCGGCTTCATCTTTTAACTGAAGAATAGGAGTAAAAGCACTAACTTTCTGAGACAAGATACAAATAAATCTCCTCAAATAATTTACCTTGCCCAAGAATTTCTGCAAATCCTTTTTGCACGTAGGAGCTTTAATCTTCCTAATAATTTCAATTTTCTTAGGATCTATCTCTGTACCATTTTCATGAATAATAAATCCTAAAAACTTTCCAGCCGACACACCAAATGCACATTCGAGTGGATTCATCTTCAAGCCATATCGACACATTCTCTCAAAAGTAGTTTCAAATCAGCCAAATGTGGTTTTAAACTAGCCGATTTAACAACAATATCATCGATATAAACTTCTATGATTAAGCCAAGCAAATCACGAAAAATTAAATTCATAGCCCTTTGGTATGTAGCACCAGCATTTTTTAAACCAAAGGTCATAACCACCCACTCAAATAGACCAACAAAACCTGGACATACAAAGGCTGTTTTGGATATATATCCTCTTCAGCCATGAAAATCTGATTATAACCAGCATTACCATCAATAAAACTAATAACTTTATGTCCAGAAGCATCATTTATAAGCATGTCGGCTATAGGAATAGGATATTCATCTTGTGGAGTAGCTCTATTAAGATTTCTGAAATCAATACAAACTCTAAGCTTACCAGAATCTTTCTTCTCGACTGGCACAATATTTGATAACCATTCAGCATAATGACAAGGCCTAATAAAATTTGCATCTAACAACTAATTAATTTCTTCTTTGATTCGGTTATACATATTAGGATTAAAACATCTAACACTTTGTTTAGAAGGCCTAAAACCGGGATTAATTGATAGCCGATGCTCAACAAACTCGCGGCTTAAACCAGGCATCTATTGATAATTCCATACAAAACAATCAACATATTCTTTCAAGAGCTCGATTAATTCAGCTTTATAATCGGCCTGTAAATTTTTGTTTACAAACGTCGGCCTAGGTACAGAACCATTACCAATATCAACTTTCTCTAAAGGATCAGCCGACATGAAACCCTGTCCCAATTTACTCATATCATCAAAATCCTCAATGGCCTCACATATATCGTTCTTTTGTGCCCGATAGTGCTCAAGTCTCTGCTGCAACCATTCTGAACTATTCATTAATTCATTACAAATGGTTTAGCCAATTATCAACCGGCTTTAGATCAGCAGGCACAAAGCCATCTCTTGTACAACTGATCATTTCATAATCTGAAACATCTAAGCCTGTCAAACATTTGACATGATCATACATAGACATGGTAGAGCCATCGGCCACAACAACACAAGCCGATGTATCCCCATGCACAACCTCAATATCATCGTCAACCCATTGAATAAGAAATTGATGTAAGCTAGAAGGCACACATCTATTCGCATGAATCCAATCACGATCCAATATTAAACTGAAATTGCCTTGGGCCTCGGCGACGAAGAAGGCAGTAGCCAACATCTTGCTCCCAATGGTGAGCTCCATGGAAGCAACGCCCTTAGCACTCATAGGCTCGCCTCCTCCCACACCACTGACAGTCATGTTGGTCTTGATCATCTCATCATCTAAACCACCAAGTTTCTTGAACATAGAGTAGGACATCAAATTGACTATTGCCCCGGTATCAACAAGCATCCTAGAAACAGGCCTCCCATTGATATGTCCTTTCAAATACAGCGTGATTTTCAGAATCCGTTGGCCTCTAAAATATGGCTTCTTTCGGGCCAAAGTCAAGATGAGCCATCTTCTCCTCCGGAACAAGATGAGCCATCTTCTCCTCCGGAACGATATAATAGTCCAAAGAAAGATGCACCACATTTGCATGAACATTCATGCGATCAGGTGATGATTCATAATAAACAAGTTGTTCATCGTCCATATCCTGCGGACCTGATGACAACTTCTCATTGAACAAAAGAGTAACGGAAATCTCAGAAATAAGATGAGATGGTCCTGGATTAGCAGAAACGGGTACCACCGGATTAGGCACGACAGTGGGCACTGAGTCGGGCAAAACCGGTTCCATCGGTTTAGAATCCAGTACTACCGGTTTTGCGTCTGAAGCTTCACTGATCTTTAGCTTCCACCCTTTGCCTGGAGGGACCATGGGTCTGTATTTGTTGAAGTTCTCATCCCTCTACTTTTCCAGCTCTTTCTTCTTTTGTTCTTGAAAGCAAAGCCAGTGCAACTTCCTCTATTGTGTGCGCATCAAACCTGGAGGACACCATATTGTCAAGAAATACTTAGATTTATCAATTTCAACTTTCTTACCCTCACCAAGATCCGTAGCAACATTTTCTTGGACTGATGCTTTGACTTCATCTGCAATTGCAATTGGTCTCTTGCCATCGTCCTCCGGAATCACCTTGATGTCACCAATCTGAATCACATCAGCAATAGTAGTTCTCTCCTGGTCGACATCCATCTTTTGAGCAACCTCCTCATTTTCTTAGGGCGATACACTTGCTTGGGAGGAGAAGGCTGCCTCTTTTGGGAAAACTAGTGCCACCGGTTTTTAGTGGTTGATTCCAACCTGATCGACGAGGTGCCAAACGGTTATCCACCAACCTCTCATGCACTGGACCTCTGGTATTACCCCATCCTGGATGAAAAAGAGGATATTGCATAGGGTAATAAGGCATATACATCCCATTAAATTCCCATGCCGAATACGGAGAATCATATGGTGGTGGAATCCATGGCATGGCTTGGTACTGATTTTGCGAAGGATGTAATGTAACAAGATCACTCTTTTGCCTATTATTCACCCTTGGAGGCGAAACTGGCTTTTCTTGGCGCATAGGGGATCTCTTTCCCTTTTTTACTGGCCAATCCTCATCAACTGGCCTTTCATTCACATATTTGAAAAATAATTGGTCAAAGGTCGGCTTTGGCTTTGCAACTTTGCCCTGATCTTTGGACACATTTGCTTTCCAGGTTCCGACCTCAGGTCGCTTGGGTTTTAGCGTGTTTGGGCAACCCTGACCAAAATCGGTAGTACCGATTTCTGAAACCGGTGGCACCGGTTTGTTCTACGCAGCAGGCTCAAACGGTGCCTTCGAGGATCCTTGCCCCCCGCCCCAGATCTGAGACTCTTGCAGTGACTTTGAAAGTTTCTTTGCCATTTGGAGTCTTCTCACATACCACTTCCCTGATCACCGCCTTCCCTTTCAAGTTTTCAGGTTTCTCATCACCCAGAAAAATATTTTTTCCTTTATTCGACTTGATGCTGCCAAACCAGAACCTTAGGAGTTTGCATCTCAAGGGTGATAGCAGGGAAAGGTGTCTTGTCAACCTGCATCTCATGTAGGGTCAAACGTCCTTCATTCTAGGCCAATTGCACCTTCGACGGAAAACATTGCAATCGTTAGTAGCATGCGAGAAGGAATTATGTAATTTGCAATATGCCCGTCTTTTAAGCTCTTCAGGTGAAGGAATAGTATGAGTCATTTTAATGTTTTTGTTCTTTAATAATTCATCAAAAATACGATCACACTTGGAAACATCAAAAGTAAATCGCACTTCTTCTTGCCGATTCTTTTGAATTGGCTTAAGAGATGGACATGTGTATGATTTATTCTTAGAAGGCCACACAAGTTCAGCAGCATACACATTTTCCTCATGGTCTGAACTACAAGAATCATAATTAACAACATGAACATTAGAATGATGAGTCTTATATGTATCCTTAGCACTTTTCAATTGGTTTTCAGTAGCTAAAGCCCTTACTTGTACTGGATTAATTGAAAAATGATCCAAGCCTTCTATTTTTTTCTTTAATGAAGGATCTTAAACCATTAAAAGCAACATCAGCAAGATCCCTTTCAGAAAGTGACAAATTAAAGCACTGGTTTCTAGTTTCTTTGAATCATTTAAAGAAATCCAAACTAGATTCATCTCTTTGTTGCTTAACCGATGTTAAATCTATCAATTTCAATTGAGCACTCCCACTATAAAAAATGATCATCAAATTTTTTTCTCTAATTGATTCCATGAATTAATTGAACCAGGAGTTAATGAAGAAAACCAGGAAAAGGTAGTTCCAGTTAAAGATAATGAAAAAAAAACTTTCAAAGCATCACTAGAACTAGCTTTTCTTAACCAGTGGCACCGGTTTTGCCATGGCCAGCGAAACATGTGCTGGCAGCGGTGTCTATCCTAGATAAAAATTAGCTGACATACCATATAATGTGTTGAGGCCATAATACCGGGGTGCCCAATCACGAGGATTGCCGACTACCGACTCCACGCGAAGAAGACTCCAAACAAGACATGGCAGCTGGACCGAGGAGGGAAAGCTCGAAGGTAGTTACAGTCCAATTAGATTTAGGCTTGTTTTTTCTTGTAAGGCAAGTCCCCCTGGTCATAAATAGTGGAGGGTCTTGCACATAGAGGGTATCCCAAGTTTTACCAATCCACCCGAGAGTATTTGTTACATCATTGTAGGGTTTTCTATCTATCTAACGGGTCTAATCCCAACATTAGGCATCGATTGCATATGAAGGTAAACCAAATAGATATGAGTGAAGTGTAGGGTTGATCTCATCCAGAAGCGTAGGCAAAGATAGCCTTATCGTCTCTAGGTACAGTTCTAGTCAAAAGGTGATCAAAACCATAGATTGCATATCTACCAAATATACCCGAGTCTTCTCTCAGAAAGGCGGCTCGCAAGCGGCCTACTTTCCAATGGTCGCCGCTGCAAGGTGCGTGCTAACGCCTAAGGTTTCCCAAAGCTTTACCTCAAACACCCACCAAGTGCTCTTTACTCGAAGCTCCTCCTCTTGTTGGCTGTGCAAAAACTCCCATCGTACTTGCCATCGATCCAACTCAACATCACGTCGTCCCCAGAACCTTTCCCTCCAGCATGCTGTCACCACACCAGGGTAATCGACGGACTAGCTAGAATGCACTACTTCAACGTGTCCACAAGATATGAACTAATCACCATGATTAGATCTAATCTTACTAAGAACATATGGCGGCCGCACATATGAATTTAAAGCATCGAATGAAGTAGACCAAGGTTGAGACAACTTGAATAGAGAATAGATTGATATCACCATCGTGTGTGTACATACCCCGATAAATCTTGGGGCTTGACTCCTGAACTCCGCCGTGGCACAACCGCGCAGGGAGGCCATGGCCGCTAGGGTGGCCTAGGCCATGCCCTAGGTACCTTCAAAGACTTGCAGCGACCCTCATCTCCCTTTGCTGTATGCCCTAGTTTTCACCGACTTCTGGTGGATGGATCACCGTGCCTTCGGGTATCGGAGCTATAAATAGTCCGAGGAAGCTTCACGTTAAAGGGGAGGCCGAGGCGGCACAAAAATAGGGTGTGCAGGCCAGCCTAGGGGCATTAGGCCGGTCGGTCCACCTCCCTAGGGGCCCCAAATGTCTTAGGGATCCACACGAAAGCTGTAGATCTTTTCGAGCCATGCAATTTTCTTATATAACTTATCCCATCGTACTTAAGATGTAGAAGATATGGCCCATATAAGCTCAGCATCTCTTGCAGGCCTATAGTCCCAAGTTTGTGATTGTGGCTTTCATCATCCAAAGTTTGGGCCCAATTCTGAGTTTGTACAAAAACCCTCCATTTATGTTGTATTTCTTGAAAAAACATAATATGCTCCAAAATACGACACACATGCGAGAATGGGGTTATTTCACGTGCCAAGTGGCGGGTTAGTATATGAATTAGTCCCAAAGCTCCACCTACATAGCACTAAAAAGGTGTCACTAACGAGCGCCAACAATCCCCCCATGCTTAAACCATGCTCGTCCTCGAGTAAGTCCAGGATCTTTACTTAACTAGGAAATCAGTGTTTCCCTTCAATGCTTTCCCTGCACTTAGTTATACACAACAACACACCTTGCTCTCAAGTGTTTAGCATTTTAAAGTTCAAGTTGTGACTCGCTACCTTACATTATGGAAGATAGACTAGTAACACTAGTAGAAATGTATAGACCAATGACGTTTCAGTTTCATCACAGTAGAGCAAAAATTCATCATAGAAGGTTTTCTGTGATGAATTTATGATGAAATTGGATTCGTCATAGTATACGCATCACTAAAGATGTAAGGTGACAAATCGTCACGTTCGTCATAGAAGACCTCTCATTTATGATGAAATGTTTTTGCGTCACAAAACTGATTTGTGTTTTATAATGCCACAGAAAAACGTCATTGATGACGCTGCATGCCACCGTGGCGATGACATGGCAATTCTATGTGGCACTGGCCACGCTGTCAGATGACATGGCTTGTCCATGTGGCTACACACATGTTGAGTTCGTATCCGTCCATGTGTCATCTTGTCAATGCGCCGGTTGTCACCTCCTCGAGCCGCCACGCGTTGCACTCAGGCGTAGCCACGTGTCATGACGTGTTTGTGACATGTGTCACGTTGGTAAAGTGCCACGTGTTATTCCATATTGCGCCACGTGCTGCGCTCAGGCTTAGCCACGTGTCATCACCGTGTTGTGACACGTGTCGCCTCCCCTGAAGTACCACGTGTCAGTTTTTAATTGTGCCACGTGTTGCGCTCGGGTTTGTCCACATGTCGTCATGTGGTTGTGACATGTGTCGTGTTTGTAAAGTGCCATGTGTCAGTTCATGATTGTGCCATGTGCTGCGCTCTGGCTTAGCCACGTGTCATCACGGGGCTGTGACACGTGTTGCTTCCTTGAAGTACCACGTGTCAGTTTTTAATTGCGGCACGTATTGCGCTCGGGTTTGTCCACGTGTTTGTTTTCTGGTTTTGCCGCGTGTTACACCGTGAAGCCGCCACATGTCCAGTTGCGACTGGACCTCGTGTGCATTTCCCAGAGGCCACATTTCATCCACGTTTTAGCTCTCAAATTGACAGAAACATCACCATTTGATGCATCAACAAAATCACAGAAAGAAATATCAACAGAATCACATCAGCACCATATAATGCATCAGAAACAGCATCAACAGAGTCACATACAAATTTGATGCATCAGAGTTCACCCATCACAGAATCACAAGTTCACCCATCACAGAATCACATACACATTTGATGCATCAGAATGCATCAGAGTTCAGCCATCACAGATCACTACAGAACACAAGTTTCTGGTACAAATAAGAATCCAACACATGATCACGGGGCAACAGTAGGTTGAGAGGAGTTACCAGCAGCATTCAAGTTGAGGATTTGCCGAAGGAGGGCATTGTTCTCTTCCGCCCTCTTCTATACTCCTCGAACTCCTGATGGGCCTTCTCCAGCTTTTCATCAGCAGCTTTGGCCTTCAGCTTCAGTGCATTCACCTCCACAGCGAGGGCAGCTGCACCATATTTTTCAGCGGCAAGTTGTTCGAGAAGTACCCGTTTAGCCTCTGTCTCTTGATGGTTCAGTGGTATACCAGCATTCCTGAGAAGAGTACTGGTGCTGCTCCCCTGGGATAGAACCTTCGAGACAACCTCAGCACTATGCAGTGCTGGCTCCCCATCAGCAGCAGCCTCTGCCTGCATAGTCTCCATAGAAGACTGCAAATTAGAGAGGAAACTAGTTTACCGACAGTGTCAAAGGCTGAAAATCAAATGAGCAGAGGGACAACTGCAATGGACATCTTTGACAACACACATAGAAAAGCAGATATGGTTGTAACGACCCTTACCACTACTTCTCTTGCCGCCTCACTAATGCCCTTTTTCTTGCTGGTATGGCAGACCTTGAACAGTTCGACCGCATTGAGCCCCTTTTCATCATCATCATCTTCTTCTTCTTCTTCTTCTCTTCCTCCTTCATCTAGTCCTTCCTGACCTTCTTCGCGTAGCCATGCTACCAGTGCATCCTTCTTGGTCTGCTGAATCTGTACAAAAGTGCTTGTCAGACTAACGGCAAATGAAGCACTGACTTATGCCTAAGACACGGGCAGCATTGACAATGGCCTAAAGTTAGACTTACATATTCGTGAATTTGTGCAACATAACAGCGAGATCCAGTAGCCTAATGATACTTTGCTTTGGCACAGTTTATCTTGTTCTTCTCAGCAGTTAACTAAAACAAAATGGCAAGAGAGACCACGTCACCAGTGGAAAATGGAATAACAATGTAAAAAGAGACTTTACGAAGAACAATACCTTGTTCTTCGCACTTGACCACTTCTCAACAAGCTTGCCCCACTGTTCATCAGTCATAGCATCAACAGGAGAGGTGGTTCTGATCTGATCAGCAGGGACGTTGTTGAAGTACTTCTGCTTCAACTTGTAGGGCGTTTGACATATCCCAGATTTGAACACACTAGAACAGGCATTATCTGTTGCCCTGTCCTTTTTCATCGCCAACCTCCCCTGGTCATGTCAAGTGAAATTGTTTGAGTTACACCCATTGGTACCATAGTTGAATTTAAAAGTACAGGGTGTACTATAGGCACTTACAGAAAGCCACATGACAAAACCATCGAAGTGCATTCTTGTAATCTTTCCAGTGGGGCAAGATAGGAACTTGATCCCTAACAATAACTCTAGCCTCCGATGCAAATTTGGCAGCTTGTGTAGGTTGATTGGGCCTTGGCAAGCCCTCAGGTACAGAGATATGTAGCCTTCTCCCCATAGAACTGGTCATGTTGTCGAGTAGAACTCCCTTGGCTGGGCCCCTTAGCCACTTAGGATTCCATGAGGCTGCGAAGTTCACATTCAATTGTTATATTTCTGCTTACAGAAATCAAAGATTGAGAATACAGATGATATTTACCAACCTTGAATTGCTGATTCAGGGTCGTGCTCTTCACCAACATCATCATGCTGCACTTGAGGTGTCTAGTCATGAAAAGGGCTACCAGGACTTGTCTTATCATTGTGTCCATCAAACTGTTGAGTCTTGTTGACACCAGCGGTGGCAAACAGAAAGTCCGCAAGCGCATGACTGTCAAAGTAGCTTTCACCCGTGAGTAAACCAGGTATCGAATCCACAGGGAACGTAAAAGTGTATCTAATAAAGGCTGGGTAGAGAGGATAACTTAGCACTAAGGCTCTGATTATAGTTAAGAGAATTCTCCTATGCTTGCTTTAGGCACCGGGGTATCCTAGGCCTCTAGGAAATTGCCAGCCAACAGCTCTACGCCGTACCCATACGTGGAGGATTACAAAGGACGGACAGGGCTGTCACCACCTGCCGTCTACCTCTACTAATCCGTGGGGCTACGAGGCAAACGAGGGCAGATATACACCTAAGCACCACGCCTAAGATAATATCAGCTATCCTAACCTTGATCAAAGATTAGAATACTTTATAAATAAAGCAACGAATCCACAAGCACAATAGAGACTTAACTTATCTATAACTCAGACTTAATTACTAGTTGAATCCCGGATACTTACTGAGTAGCTTGCATCCATCGAGGTACAGGTGGAGGGTCGCCGACAGGCCGGGACTCCTCCAGACTCTCCCTCACTCTCTCCCTATTTCTACTCTGGATATGAGGAGGGCTTCGCCTTGGATCTTCACTTCTGCTCTATGATGATTAGCCCTGCCCCGAGTCCAGCTATTTATAGCTTAGAGAGGCAGTTTGGAGTCGGTTTGCAGCGGTTGAGGCGGTCCGAAGATGGGCCCAGGTCGGCCGACTAGGGGGGATCGGCCGACCGTCAGATTCACCGACGTTGATGATACACGGCACGGATGAACTCCTGGTGGCGGTTGACAGTTGCTAGTGAAGGCGGTGGCGATTTGGGCGTGCGGCCCGGTCGGCCGACCTGGCTAGGTCGGCCGACCCAGGGCTGTGGCCCCTCGGCCCCACTTCCTCAGTGTCACTCTCCAGTGGGTCCTTTGGTCGGTTTCCTGTGGGTAATGGCAAAGATGTGTCAGTTAAGTTAGGGATGTGGGCCCATGAATCCATGTGCTTGCCACGTGGCCCAATCCCAACTCTTCATTTCCATCGTCTTGATCTCAACGTGCCTGATCGCTCCTGAGTGTGCTTCTTGTTGGTGGGCTGAAGATGGACCTCACCGGGCCTGGACCCAAGTCGGCCGACCAGGGAAGGTCGAGCGACCTGGCCCTAAGCCCATTTTAGCTCTTCTTTTGCCACTTTATTCCTGTAAGCACATATGCACCAAAACTCATGGAATTCATTAGTGAACAACCCTATGTCTATTTGTTTTATCATGTTTTATATCTTTGTGGGTAGTAATAAGTTGTCATTAAGAATCGCCAACAAGCTCCCCCACACTTATCCTTTACTGGCCCTCGAGTGAAGTCTAAGCTTCATCATGGAGATCATTAACAAACATATAGGTTATTCCCAAACATTCAGGCTTAGTGGAATTATATGAGTGGCTATCATGTCTTCTTGAGTTATTGCAGGAAGGAACAGCATTTTCTATGACATGATACACTTCACTCTCAAGTACTTGGGGTTTTGAAATTTTGCAAAGAAATCCTATGCCTTGCTCCTCAAAGAGTTTTTCTCTGGATAATTATGGTGGTTGGACAACACTCATACTCTCCAAAATCGAACTTTTTGTGTGGAGCTCTCAAGATACATACCTTTTCTCACTTATTTTGTCATTCCAAGGATTGGATCCAAATCAGAGACAAGTCATGTAATCAAGTCAAGATGTGCAAGTGTGTGATATGAGGTGGACATGTAATGATACTCCTTTGTCTTGGCCTTTCTTCCCCTTCTCTTTTCTTTTGGATATGTGCTATTGCACTTCTTTTTTCTTTTCTACTCAATGCTCTTTTAGCATGAGTCTTTTTCTTCTCTTTATTTTTCTATGCATTTAGCCCATATCTTCTTTCCATCTTAATTTTGGGAAGAAGGGTCATTTTTCAGGAGTATTTATTTCATGAACATGAGACAAAGGCATGTTTTGCTTCATCCTCAGTGTAAGGATTTAGCTTTTATGGTGGAGTGTATGTGATCTTGACTTTAAAAACATGAAATATCTCTAATAAGGGTCACAAGACTTGAAATAGCTCAAAGCTCAAAGGTAAAGTTTGATCATATTTGTAAGTGTTTGTCTCTCAAACCCATGAGGAGCATAGCAAGGTACAAAGTTTTAAAACTTTTCATAAATTCCAAGTACTCAAATAGTAAAGGTATCTTTCATATTAAAGCCATATCTCAAAATGCAATAACCTAGTTGACATGAGTTCCTATAAATATGAGGATTTCCACAAGCCAAAAGGTACAGGGAATAAAATATATGTAAGTTAATAAGAACTTCCATGTGATGGTGAGATGCAAAGGGTTGATTTTACTAAGTTTTTGAATTCAGGTTCTGCAAATATTCAACTGAAACAGAGTTTAGAATGACCAAACCAATGTGCAGGAAGAAGCAGAGGTCAGGTGGGACCCAGGCCAGGTCGGCCGATCTGGTGGGGTCGGGCGACCTGGGGGTGACTCCCCTGGTTCAGATCTTTCTCATGCTGCTCTGTTGCGTTCTGATATTCTCTGTTTCGCGTTGGATCGCTCTGTTTCCCATTGCGAGTTTCCCCCACACTTGTACCTTTCGTTCAAAACAAGTGGAAACAAAAAGAAAACACAATCCTAATACACTAAACATTTTATTTTATTCAACAATTCAGAGGCATATTACATGATAATCAAAAGAAATGTTGCGGGATTGGCCTGTCCAGGAAACGCCTTCATCCGTTAATTTGCTTGTATGCTCAAGGCATTTGCCTTCGCCACAAGTGACTAAAAGGCCCCTGCCTTCGCCGGGTCATCAGACATCGAGAGGCGATCTATCGCTCCCGGCATTAATAAACGTATCGTACCAGATGCGAAGGC
>CM014274.1:41806266-41837170 GCA_004135705.1 Alloteropsis semialata
CTCTGCTGCACGCTGGCACGCGCCGTGCGGCGGCGCTGTGCTCTCTCCTCTGCGCACCTGCGCCGTGCCCTGCGTGCTGCGTGTCCCCGCCGCTTCTCTCCCATCTCCAGCAGGCCACGACGCGCAGCAGTCAGATCCTGGTGAGGAGGCGGGTAGTAAACGCGCTGCTCAAGGCCTCGAGCTGCCGGTGGCCAGCGTGCGACTCCAACTTGCCACAGGTGTCGAGCAGCCGTAGGACGTGAGAAGCCATAGCAGGGCGCAGGCGTGACAAGGTGTCGAGCATGCAAGCAGCCATCAGCTACAGGAAGCGAGAAGCCATGGAGGTCCGCGTTGTACTTGTCGTTGCTGCAGTCAGAGAGTTGGACAAGATTCCCAACTGACATATTTTTATTCGAAGCAATTTTGAGGCATACTAGTAGTACATATCTTCTCCGTTTGACATCTGAAGAATGTGCTTGGGTGTTTGTCCTTGTTTGAATCGGTTGTTCCAATTTTTTTAACTTTTTGCCAAAGTTCAGTTTCATATGCATACTGATTTCTGAAACCATGGTTGAGCTGCCGGGCCATCAGATTAGCCCGTGGGCCTCAGGTTGTGGCCGGGTCAGGCACGGGCCATGATTTTGAGCCCGACGTCTGGGTCGGGTCGGGCTCGGGCCATTGGAAAAAGTCATCGGGTTCATTCTGGCCCCACCCGAACATGGCCCGGCCCAGCCTATGATCAGGTCTACGCACCGACCATCCAGACGGCCAAGAATCGCACGCTGCTGGCTCCGTCCTCGCTAGCTCCCCAGAATCTCAACACCGATTTTTTGGGTGGCTGAATAGGACAACCTGCAGATCTGAACCCTCTTGGAGATAATGGAAGCCATGGCCAAGGGAACCTCGATGGCCACCATTGCCAAGAAGGCTCGGGAATCTGGGACAAGGCCAAGGAGCGGCCAGAAACCACCGCCGTACCACCAGCTCCATCCAACAGGCCTGGCGAGCCCCAGCCGGTTCGCTCTCGATCTGTCAATGGACACCCACAATATCATCCCCAGGAAGGACGTGACTTGAGGCCGCAACTCGAGCACAATCGCAGGAATCATGACTCTCGGGAGACTCTCAACTACAATCAAGATTACCGGTCACGCGAGAGCTACTACCGGTCTCATCCAGAATGCTCTTTCGTTTTTGGCAAAATAGCTATTTTGGTCCCTCAACTTTGCCCCAAGGGTCAAATTTGTCCCTCAACTCTCAAATTGGTCAAATTAGTTCCCCAACTTTCGTTTTTAGGTCAAACTCATCCTTGCGATGAGGTGACACTCCATACTTGCATAAAACTAATGCAAAAAGTCATTCTTACCCTTGGTTTATTCTTCCCCATTCTTAAGTATCAACAACAAACCTAATTAAACTCACATATAAGGCTAGATGTCAATGCCATCTTGCTGCTCTCCTTATCTATCCATTCTGAAATGCTAACTAAATTGAAGTGATTGAAAATAGCTCTCCACACAACTACACCTCTAGCCTACTGAAAGAATTGAAATTCCGGTGCCAGGCATGGGATCGTTGCATGGTACCGTCATGCAACGAAATTTCTGCCATTGGACAGGGCGAGCTGGAGCTCCATTGAACATGGCAGGTGTCTGTTTGTTTGTTAACGTTACCGCCAGTTTCTGATTACATTTGCGTTTGCGTTTGCGTTACAATGTTTGAACCAAACAGCACCTTAAGGGAATCTGCTACATGACGGTACTTTAAACCTCGAGGATGTTAAATCTGATGCAGCCTCTGACTCTCGTGGGTAAACTCCTACTTTATTAGTCGGAACTTCTCTGTCTCAACTCCACTTCTCTGCATATGTTCTCTACGTATGTTCCCTACGTACGTTCTTCTGTGGCCTCTTCGAACCGAAAAACAACTGAAAAAACAAACCGGCGCTCATCGTTTTTCTTGGTTGGCCGACTACCATGAAACACCATGGGATTTTTTTTTTTTGTGCGGCATGCAAACAAAAGCAGCACACACTGAAACCACGCTGCCGCAAGCGAAGCCGTAATCTTTATAAAGAAGGCGTAAAATAGCTATACTCTACCAGCAGGAGGGGAGGGGGGGGGACAAGGGCGATGACCTCTCATAGGGATATCTGAGCATTGCATAGCCTGCACCATCAGCGGAGATATCTGAGCATGACATGGTATTGGCATATGAAATCATGGAAAGGGCTTGAGTTGATTGAATTAGATAAGCCCGCAGAGTTTGTACACGGCGTATTAAACGCCGATGCAAGTCGCTGCCAAACCATCAAAGGCAGAGAACATGGCTAGACTTGCGCACAACTCCGCTGATGGTGATAGCAGCTGTTTCATTCATCTCATGGTACTGTTTGATAAAAAAAATGTTTATAGTGCAAGTCAAAATGTGATTTTGATTACAAAGGTATTGTGTCTACAAACTAGGGGTTCAGTTCCGGAACTTAGATGTTTCGTACATTCCACAAAAAGGGGATGCATCCGATGAGCGCTGGTTTGTTTTTTCAGTTGTTTTTTCGGTTCGAAGAGGCCACGGAAAACGTACGTAGAGAACGTACGTCGGGAACGAAGCGGTGCAGTTAGTCCTGTTCATGAGCCGGTCACAACCCATACATGATCCGTGCTTGGAGCACCATCTGCATGTTGATTCATAGGTTAATGGGTGTATCATTTAATTAGTCTTTTATTTTTCATAATTTAATCAATTTGCACTTGATGTAAAATATAACGAGAGAGCAATAATAATATCTTCCCTTCTAGATAGTAGAAAGCAAGAGCATCTATATGTTGCCTTGATGCCAAGCAGTTGTATTTTAAATCGGCCAAAAAGTTTATAGTGAAGGAGGCAAGGGCAAAAATGACTTTTCGCATTAGTTTCATGCCAACATGTAGTTCCTTATCAGCACAAGGAGTAATTTGATCCAAAAACGGAAGTTCAGGGACTAGATTGACCAATCTGAAAGTTGAGGGACAAACTTCTTTGGAGCAAAGTTGAGGGACCAACATGTCTATTTTGCCTTCTTTTTCATATTATTAGAGTAGTATCACTTGATACTTTTTTAATTTTATAGTATCACTTGATACTTCTTTCATATTGTAGTATCTTGTGATACTTTTTCTTTCTACAATATCACTTGATACAAAATCAAGAGGCTAATAATTTAGCACAAGCTGCTTCTGGTTATCGGCGTTTTTATGAAATCATGACGACAGAACCAGAAATCGAAGATTGGAGGTATGAAATTGTAAATTATCTTAAGGATCCATCACAAAAGGTTTCCAGGAAATTAAGATTCATGGCTGTTAAATATGTTTTTCTTGATAATTAATTATATTATAAAATGATTGATGGTGTGTTGCTCCGATGTTTGAGTAAATCGGAATCCAAAGATATGATGGATGAAGTGCATGAGGGAGTTTGTGGTGCACATCAATCGGCTTACAAAACGAAATGGATAATCAGGAAGACGGGTTGTTTTTGGCCAACGATTTTGGAAGATTGTTTTGAATATTATAAGGGTTGCCAAGAATGCCAGAAGTTTGGGAATGTGCAAAAAGCGCTTGCGTCAGCCATGAACCCAATTATCAAGTTGTGGCCCTTTCAAGGATGGGGAATTGATTTGATCAGACAAATTTATCCATCATCGAGCAAGGGTCATAAGTTCATGTTGATGGCAACAGATTATTTCACTAAGTGGGTCGAGGCGATTCCTTTAAAGATTGTCGATTCTAAAAATATGGTGGAGTTCGTTAAGGAGCATATTATATATCGGTTTGGTATTCCCCAAACTTCAGGGGACTATGTTTATGTCTAATGAATTTCAAGATTTTGCTGCTAGTATGGGTATTAAATTGTTAAATTCTTCTCCTTATTATGCGCAAGCCAATGATCAAGCAGAAGCGTCAAATAAAAGTATCAAGCGAAAGATTGATGAACAACCGAGGCGATGGCATCTAACATTGACCGAATCGTTATGGGCGTATCGGATGGCATGTCATGGTTCTACTAAATTATCTCCATATCATTTGGTTTATGGACATGAAGCTGTTTTGCCTTGGAAGATCAAAATCGGATCGAGATGATTATCGGAACAAGGAAACTTGACTGCCGATGAATATAAAAGTTTGATGAATTTTGAGTTGGACGATTTGGCTGAAACTCGTTTGAGGGCTTTGGAG
The DNA here is from genome assembly GCA_004135705.1 of Alloteropsis semialata. Lineage (NCBI taxonomy): Eukaryota > Viridiplantae > Streptophyta > Magnoliopsida > Poales > Poaceae > Alloteropsis > Alloteropsis semialata. Next base: position 41,810,463 of record CM014274.1, read on the forward strand.
AATATTGAAAATAATAAAGCTCGTGTTGCTAGATATTATGATAAAAAGGTTAAGCCAAAAGAGTTCATCGAAGGAGAATTGGTTTGGAAGCTGATTTTGCCGATAGGGACTAAAATTTCTAAGTATGGAAAATGGTCGCCTAATTGGGATGGTCCCTATCGTGTAAATCGGTGCGTTCCTAGAAATGCGTATATTTTGGAAACGTTGGAAGGAGAAGAATTTTTGAAAGCACTTAATGGAAAATATTTGAAGAAATATTATCCAAGTATTTGGGTTGATTCATAAAGCCGATATTCTAGGCGATGTCGTCTAAGATATCCGATACGATGCGTATCGCCTTAAGGGCAAAAATATTTATAAATTAAATGTTCATCGACGATCGGCATCGTCAGATCCAACCAAGTTCATCGATGAGTGATGTCATCGGAGCAGTACAGCGAAAGGATTTAACAGTTACAAGAATTTGCAGATCATTTCGATCGCGCCCAATCGGATGTTATCAATTTTCTGGATTTCTTCCAGATCTTCTACATCGGAGCCGGGAATGTTCTTGATGCTACTGTGGATTTGGCGAACTTCCTCAAGACGTTTGTTCAAATTGTCCCGTGCCGATGTGATTGAAGCTGGAACCTGGTTGAGCTGATCTTGGGTCTCCGACATTTCTTTGCGGACTTCATTAAGTCTTTTGAGCAGTTCAGTTTCAATGCCTTGGAGATCCTTCATCCGATTTTCTAGCTGTTTTGGTTTGGCCTCTAGAGTCTTGATTTGGGCCTGCATAGCCTTCAATTCATCCCTGCCATTGTCGCGTTTCTTGGCCAAGTCTTGCTGAGTTAATCATTCCGATATTCTTTGGCGAGCAGCAGAAACTTGGGGCTGGTGTCCTTCAATAAAGGCCGCAGGGATGATCGCGCTTTCCAGCTTCGATGGCAGTTGACCCTTCAAACTCTTGAAGATTTGATGAATCGGCTCTGCATCTTCTACAAGGATACCGATGCTCTTGGTCAAGTGATCTAACATTTCTTGAAGTTTTGCCTTGACCTCATCGGAGATAGTAGAAGACGATTGCGCAGAGCTGATTTCTTCTTCTCCGATTGCGGCATCCAGATCAAGCGATGCGAAGCTCATGGCCGGAGAATTATGTGCCTGAAATAAAATATTGATAAATAAATGTTATTCAAGTAATAAATTGACACAAGTAATCGGTCAGTACCAGTTTAAATTGTCCTTCTCGAACATAATCAGAGATTACTTGAGGCAAGGCGATGTTTGTGCTAGAAGCTTCTATTTGAGGCGTGTGGGCTGGCTCAATCGGAGGTGGCACTAGTGGAGTTGTCATTGGTTGTTCAGGAATTGCCTCCGATTGAACGTTTGCAGCTGGTTCTTCGATTTGCTGCTCAGGGAGTGCCTCCGATTGATCATTTGCACTTGGATCCTCGGTGATGGGTTGCAAAGTGGCAGTCTACAGATTGAATCGGTAATGTTCAAGTGTATACGTTTAAAAAGGATAAATTGGGTTGAGTTTACCTGTTGGGCCGATTCTGTTTGGGTGTCTTGGGCTGGAGCTGGTTGAAGATCAGGCAGTGTAATATTTGTTTGCTGAAAAGGAAATTGTTATTGCAGATTTATTTTAAAGAAATATGAGATAAGTGAAATCGGATCGTTACCGATACTGCATCAAGAAGCATCCTTGCACCCTCAGCAGCTTTCTGAGCAGTTTCTTCGGTAACTCTGGAAGTTGATTAGCCAAGAATCTTTCCGGGAGGCTATATAAAGATAAATTATTTGCCTAGGTTATGAATCGGAGAGAAGAATCGGAAGTGTGAAGAAATCGTACTGGGGCATGGTCTTTCTTTAGCTTTTTCGGTGCAGACACCTTGGTGAGATAGGTTTTTCTTTTGCCTTTGCCGTCCATGATATCTGCAAGAGATGGTGCAGAGGAGCCGATTCTTGGATATGGAGTCCTGATAGCATACCGAATCGGTGTCCCATTATTGCTCACCACTGGCACATTCTCCTCAATTGGCTGTTAAAAATGTTAAAATTTGGATTATGGAGAATTTGTTTGAGTGAAAATTGAGAATAAAGTGGAAAAGGATTTCAAAGGAAACTTACAGGATTTTCCATGACTTCAAAACCGGAATCTATGAGTGTGCAAAAGGTGATGACCGGAAGCCTGAATATGTGGAGACGGAGTTCTTTCCACCAAATCTTGAAAAGTCTGGATGAAAAGCTGGTACATAACCATTCTGGTATTTCAAAATCGGCTTGAGGAGCGAATGCCATAATCCGATCCATCTGTAGGTCAGTTGACACCAATTCACGATGTTTGATTTTATCTGCAAAAAAGAGGCCGATCGGAAGTTGACCAAATCCCAGCTGACGAGCTACTGCCGATGGGTTGTAAAATTCGTAAGATTAAATCTTGCGACCATATGCAATGTTGCTGCCCAGGATAGCCAGTGTGATGAAGGACTTGAGGGTCGGCATGATCGTAGCAAGTTCATTCTGAATATTGAATAGGGGCAGTTCATAATCACATTCGGGATCGGCGTAAGCAAAATAGCTAAAGCGCTCCGACGCGATCCCGTGGTAGAAGCTTTCAAAATAAGTGGCCATATTTTTGGCATTGAGCCTTGATCCGGGACACACCGATGCTGCTTCTCCAAATGACATGCATCGGCGAGCGGTCGCATCTTCTTCTTCTATATGATAATTTGGAAATTGGTGATCTTTGAAGTTGAATTCAAGAGCAGATCGGAATTGGGTGTGTAACCAAAGTTGAATAAACCACCAGGGACCTCCGATGTGTCCGACTGATTGGCCCTCCGAGAGCTTGGCCGATACCTGGTGAAGCAGATGGTAGACTGCGCCAAGGAGGAAACGGCCGAGTGGTACCGATCCGCCGCGGGCCAGTATTTCTGCGATAGATTGCATATTGGTTGTGGCGCCAAGAGTTGATCCATAGAATACGAATCTTTCTAGCCACATATTGAGGAAGGCCACATGCTCTCTGTCTCCAATAGTGCCAGTTTTGCAGTGATTGGCGATGTACTTCTTCCAACTTTTGGAGCCTGTGCCGACTAATCTGTGCTCCAAATCACGAATGACTTTTCTTGGGTTGGAGTTTTCTATGGTGTCGAGGCCGGTCAGCATGTGCACGTCCATTAATGTTGGAGTCATCGGGCCATGTCCAAACAAATAGGCATTAAGGGTGTCAGACCAGAAGAGGGAGCTAGAGGCCAGTAAATTTTCATCTTTGGCCATATCGGCGAGGGATAAAGTAAGACATTGATTTATTTTCTTTTCATCCCAGAAAGCCGATTTGGCAGCTTGCATTCTTAGAAACCAGTTTCTCCATCCTGGAACCATTCCTGGCCATGATCAGAATGAGCCTGCCCAATCGGAGACTTGGAGGTCCGATCCTTTAAATGGAATTCTCTCTGATTCCATATTTATCAGATCCGTCGGATCGGGGTTGCCCATCAGACCAAGATAGTACCCGGCCTCAACATGAGAGACGGGGATGACCAGATTGTTCTTAAGATGCTACATTTGGGAAAAATAAAATAATGAATACAGAGATGGAGGCTCACAGACAGTTCTAGAGTAAGAATGCAGGAATTAAAATTGAAGGTTTTGGGTATTTTTACCTCAGGGACTTGCGTGTTATCGGCTTTATCAGTAGAGGCCGCCATTGATGGAGATTGGATCTATAATGAATAGTGACATGGATGAACAGTTTGGGGAAATCACTCAGGAGAATGCAGTAAAACTCAGATGCATGGAACGAATCATATGCGGGAGAGTTCCTTACCTGATTCACGGTGAAAGATCGAAGCTTGAGGATCAGATGTTCACCGGACAGGAGCTTGCTGAGATGACAATGGCAGGCGTGCAAGCGCGATAGCAGATGCGAGTTGGAGGAGACGATGGTTCGGGTCTGCATTTATAGGGCTTATGGGAGAAGAAACCGTCCAGAGGCCAAGGCGCCAAATCCGCACGGGATTCGAGGGTTGCAACAGTAGAAGGGTGCGAGTTTCCATATGCTGTTCACTGCCAGAATCATCATTGCTCAGAGAATTTTGGAACAAAATAATATTTTATCCCAAAATCGGGGGGCATGTGTTGACACCAGATTTTGACTCGGCTGAGATTGTGCATGATAGAGCTGTAATTGAGGCCGAGTCCGATTCTGGGTCAGGTTTCCGATTCCAATCGGAGTACACCCGATAGAGTCCAGATCGGACACGGAAAGGAGAAGGCCGGGGCATGTACGACTTGTGAAGGGGAGGTGCATCTAGAAGCTTCTTCAGGGTCTGATTGCGTATCAAGATTGTAATAGTTTTGGTAGATTAAGATTAGTTTGCTTGAAATAAATTAGAGATATTGTCGTAGCCGGCAAGTTTTAGCTAGATTTTTAGGGTATAAATATAAACCCTGCGCCATTGTAAAAGATGTTCACACAACCAATCAATCAAACACAACTTTCGGCCTAACGTGCCAACAACTTTTTTCGTCAAGTTCTTCAGCAAGCAGGGCTGCATCATCTTGATCTTTGGTTCGTCTATAAGTACGACACCCTATTGAATTAATCCAGGCTTTAGATTGAGGTGTATCGCCGTTCTTCGTTTAGTTAATTCACCAATTTATCGAGTTGCTCTAGGCTTTAGATTGAGGTGTATCGATCGTTTAGATCGCTCATCCTTTACCGTATCTTGTTAATTTTATCCTATCATCTTACATCTGTGATAGATCTATTCTGTTTATCATAATTCAAGTTTTATAATAGATCTGTGCTTATCGTTTATATAGCTGATTTAGATTTAATAAGCAAATTACAAATAGATCCGATTTAAACGAGTTGTTAGATATATATCGATCTATCGGAATAGACAAGCTAATTGGTGCCCTGCTAGCAACGCTGTCTCGAAGTCGATCCGATTGTTAGTGACATGCGATTCAGTTTGTTTATTGCCTTTAGAAAGATGTGTATCAAAGAATGAATTTATATTAGATCTATCTCCAATTCGGTTTCCATAGCCGATGGTTTATTTCAGTACATGTTATATTTTCACGAATCGGACTCAAGGCCGATGGTTCATGCTATTGAAATTGGACTTCTTTCTATGTTGATCCGATTTCTGGAACAAATCGGGGCTTTGGCCGATGAGTTCCTTATTGTTTACTAATTAAACTTTACCTTGTCAATTTCAGGTCAAATTGACTGGCACGCCTCGAACCTCAAGATTTTGGACCTACACTGAAGTTCAAGCAAATCTTCTAGGCCACAGTGTTAATTTTCGAGAGTCAACGCCTGACTTTTTGGACGTCAACACATTTCAAACACATATCCATAAAACTGCTCGCCAGACCTCCTGAAGCGAGGGGCATTGTAAATGCATGCAAAGTCCTTAACATGAGGACTAACTTCCAACGGCTCCGTCTTATGAATGCCCAGGGAAATAGCTTCAGCATTCCTCTGCGCAGCGAGCTCAACTCGATCCGAACCATGAGCAACAAATGAAGTAAAAAAATCATAAACGCCGAACTCGGTGCGACGATAAAACTCGTGACAATACTCCAAAAAGTCACCATGACTAGAGTGCGGATAAAGTCGTCGAAACTCCTTCCATGCGAAGCCAGAAATACAAAGAGGCCCATCACGTATGGCCAGAGGTGTAAGTTCAACCATCTCATCACCCTGAATATACACAATACAAGTTCAAAAGAACCGCCCTCTCAATAAGTCCTAACTCTAGTTACAATTTGAAAGGCCCTTAGACCTGTGGATCGACTCTGGGGGTCCCCTGCCCACTTTGTCCTTGCGAAGAGGAAGAAGCACCGGCTTCGTCGGCAGCAGCACCAGTCGCAGCAGAACTGGTTCCAACAGCGGCTTCGGCAGCTTCCTTGATAGCGGCTTCCCTCGCGGTGGCCTCGGCTTCAGTTCTTCAGTTCCTTTGACTGAGAATACATAAGCTATCAAATAAAACAATGATAAATTAAGAATATAAACGAATCAAAGTCGAACACAATGGCAACTAACAAAGTACGTTCGCAAGCCGGTCGCGGATAATATTCTGAGTCGCTTGACGTCCACTGGCAACCCAGAAATACCTCAGGAAAAGCGCCTTCGCAAGCAACATTTGTTTTGGAAAATAATCAGTGTCGGCAGGATCCCTGGGAGCTGGATAAGGATAGCCTTTTCGAACCAAGGCATTGTAATGCTCACAGCCGTTGTCTGAGAGAATCTTCAACAAGTTGCATGAGCACAAGTTGACAGCGAAGTCACTCACAGATTCCATGACATTCGGAAGCGAAGCAAATTCATGGTCAATCCAGTTAAAAAGTTTGTCCAAGCTATACTCCTTATTGGGAAAGACAGCGGGCTCCGCACCAAACTGCCGCAAGGCATCCTTGTATAAGCGATACAACTTCAAGCCACGCTCCCAGGCAACATCGACCACACTCTCATTTTCCTTGCGAAGGGAGAGGTTTGAAGTACGCAGCGACACGACCTCACGCTCAAAGTTTTTGCTGCGAGACCAATATGTCTCGGCATCGCGCGAAAGTTTGTCCTTAGCACTAGTGAGTGTATCCACCTCACCTTTCAGGACAGAGATCAAATCGCCTGAATCTGGAGGAGCTCAACTTTTTCCCTTCGCAACCTCACCAGCTCTTCACGCTCAGCAGCAATGGAGTTGAGGTCGGGAATTTAAGCATGCAACTCATTGATAGCTACAACAACCTGTGAGAGAAAACAATCTCCTTAATCAACATTACGAGATCGGCAATCCGAAGCCAAGTCAATAACAAAATAAAAGGCCAGTGCACAAAAATCATACCTTCAACCCCGAAGCCAAAATGTTAGAGCTGATGCTCTTAGGATCTAGGGTTTGCACAAGCCATTCATACTCTACAAGAAACAATGTCAACATTGTTATCTTCACAGAAAAACAGCTAAAGAAGAAAACAAGCCATAGCCCTGATCAAACAAAACACCTTCCCAATCAAAATCTCGAAGAGGCCCACCTTCGCGCATTCGAGACGGCCCTTCCTCTTCACCACCTACCAAACAAATCTCCTTCACATTAACACCAAACAGCAGAATAATCAACGCTGTTAAACAAAAAATCAAAAAGGAAGAAATATCTTAAATACCTTCCGAAGCAGAAGGAAAGCTTGCCCTCGCATCAACATCCATATCCCGCTCGAGATACGGTTGCCTTGTCGGCGGCCTCGGAAGTCTCGGCTTTGGCAACCTCCTTCCCCTTATCCCGAGCATTCACATCAACTGTCCCGGCAACATGAGCCAGAACTTCCAAGGAATTCGTGGTAGGAGGGGGAGAAGCCAAAGCTGGTGAAGGAGGATTAATTGGCGCAACATTAACAGGGGATTCATCAATAGGGGCTTCGGCCATTGGCTCCTCAGCAACATCTTTAACATTAACTTCTTCAAGCACACGCTCAACAACGGGAACATCCCGAATGGAGGAGTCCTCAAATTGGCTAATGTCAATACCATCATCAAATGAATTTGGAACTCGAATATCTTCAGGTGTTTCAGCGACACCATCACAAGTAATATTGATAATTACGGGATTCTGCGCTAAATAGCTTCCTAGCAAGGGAAGACTTGTGCCCTGAAAGTAATTCCCAAAGAGAGCAATCTCACCTAAGAAAATATCATCCCCACTCCGGGGAGCCAAACTCATAAAACCAGTCACCGGCGAAGATGTCAAACGCGCTGGAGCCGGAGCCGGAGCCGCTGGTGGCGGCCGAGGAGGAAGAGGCGGACGACCGCCGCGCGCAGCAGAAGAAACAGCCACAGCTGTCGATCGATCACCGTGCGAAGCCGAAGAAGTGGCCACAGCAGCAGGAACCGCAACTGATAAGGGAACAGCAGCAATCGGCGGCTCTTGGCGACGCCTTTTCTCCGCAGACTCATGAGCGCTGCTGCTGCCACGCTTGGCCGGGACAGTGGAGGAAGTTGCCTTCGCAATAGCTTTTCTGCTCTCACCTCGGCTGTGACCTTGGCCACGGCCTCCACCTCGTCCTGATCGACCACCACCACGAGGAGCGTGCGAAGGAGCAGAGTCGTCTTCACCCTGTTCCTTCGCTTTTGCCTTCCCTCTTTTATCTTTTTTCTCCTTTTTCTCTTTCTTCTTCTGTTTAGTGGGGACAGGAATCTCATGAGCACCGTAAGAGATTTTCAACTCTTCAAAAACTCTGTTCAGTCTGACATTAACATATTTGTCTTCAGAACTGTGATGCTCCTTTTAGTTATACGGACCAAGAATATCAATGGCCCGTTGCTCTACATTAGAAACAAAATCTGCTGCGGACATGCCTTCGGGGAGCTTCGCCCCAAGATAAGGGAAAGCCACACTGGTATGATCACCATGAGCTCTCCACTCAACCTTAAAAGGCTTCCAGTCAACAGATAAGAAATAAGTCCCACATGCAAGATCAGCAGCAATACCTTCCTCAATAAGATCACGGCTGCATAACGTCTGCAAAGCCGTCCGGAAGGCTTTCCAACACTCAGAGAATCCAGCACTTTCTGTGCCAAACACTGGACAAGAAATAAATTTAAGCCAATCAATTTGGCTATGCAGAGGGAAAGTCACAGATTTTGTTCCGTCTGCCAAAGTTATCTCCTCCGAAGGCACCCTCACATAAAACTAGTACCTCTTACAGTCCTTGGTCCATTTATTTCTATTCGCGAAGGAAGTCTCCACCTTCGCAAAAAGAGAACCTCGGCGGCGCCCAGTAAAAGTCACACATCCAAAATCTGGAGTGAACAGCTCACCTTCGACTTCAGATGATTTGCTCTGATTGTATCCCTCATATAGCCGAAGGAAACCATCAACCGTAACCGCTAAATCATGTGTCTTTATAGCCCAGAAGAAGCGAAGGAGATGGCTGATAGCATTAGGCGTTAGATGATGCAACTGCAGGCCATAAGGCACAATCATCTTCGCGATTATGTTGTCAATGGGCATCTTTAGGCCCGCAATGAAGAAATCTGTGAAGACCACAGCTTCGTCTTCACGAGGGTTAGGGGTAGTATCAGTACCAGGAGCACGGCCCCAACCCTCGGGAAAATATCCTTTTTCCTCATAGAACTTGATGTCATTTTCACCGACCTTGGACTTGCCAAATACGAGCGTCTTCGCCCTTTTAATGGGATCCACTAAATCCTCTATGTCGGCCTCCACATCATCAAGATTTTCTTCTTCACCATCCTCATCATCGCCAGAAACATCTTCAGTGGCTGGAGTTTCATCCTCTAGCTGCTGAGCAAAGTGTTCAGCTTCAGTATCATCCATCTCTTTTCGACGAGGACATCCACTCGCTTGCTGCGCCTCGGGGCTGCCTTCGCCAGCCATGTCAATAAGCACAGCAGTTTGCCTGGTGCGTGCCGCTGCAGGAATGACAAAAAATGTCAATAACTCAGTGAAGGAATCTAGCGAAAAAAAAGAATCTAAATACGGAGAAAACTTTACTTGTAGCAATGGGTATCACAAGGCAAAAGCCGACACGATAAGCAAAAGCAGATGTCAGGTTATGATCTGAGCAGGCGAAGAAGCTTTCACGATCAGAAAGCGATTGAAAGCGAAAGCAAAGAAAGGTAAAAAGGGGGGACCCCTTCGGTCCTATTTATAGGGCAGTAAAAATGTGACCGTGCAGCTCAAAATTCGAAAAGGCCCGAAAAATTCCAAAAAAATAATACAAATAAAAATAAAAATAAAGTGGAAAAAGAGAATAAAATGCAGAATGCGAAGCCAATTCCGAAGCGAAGGCATCGACTCGGGACTTACTCCAACGGGAGGAGGCGTTTCTCTGGAACATGAAAGCCCGTTGCCTTCGCTAGCGATTGTGCGTTGTTAGGTGATCCATTACCTTCGTAACATTGATTTCAATCACACGTTCACGGAGGTAAATGTGAGTATTACGTGCAAGCATTCGACTCCATTCTCCTTCGCTAGGAGATTGGGCACCGAGGGGCGATCCGCTGCTCCCAGTGCTAAATGGCGCCGAAAATGGATGCGAAGACACTATGAGCTGATCTGCTGCCTTCACTCTCCTGGTCAGATTTCATGCAGGTGCGAAGGCAATTTACAGATATTACCTGTGTATATTTGGATTCATCTTGCTACATAGGTCCAAGACGGGCTCGGGTGATAACGCGGCAGTCTTTTCCTCTCGGAGCAGGAGATGGTGTAGCTCGACCGAAGGTACAACCAGTGGTGAAGGCGACAAAGGTCACAGGAGGCACGGTGAAGGCAGCATGGACCAGGTCCAAACCGAGTCAAAGATGGAGCTGCTGGTCTACGCTTTCACACTGAGACATGCAAATATACTCTTATATCCCTAGAAAGTCTAAGTTGTTTAGTCTAGAGGATGATGCCTGATTTTCAGGGGTATAAGGGGAATGTAAAAAGTGCCTCTTGACCTCCCTATAAAAGGGGACCACCCACCAACGTGTAAAGGGCTGATTCCCGAGAACACTGTTGATAAGTAATTTATTGTTGCTTGTCTCTGTTCTCTGTCCTGGCTATTGATTGGGCTTAGTGGCTTCGGCGCTGACGTAAGCAAGAGAGTAATTCCATTAATAGCTCTAAGTCTTATAAGTAAACAAAAGATAAAAGATAAATAAGCTCTAGGCTTACCAAGACTCCGTCGGAAACCCGCAGAAGCTCGACTCCTAAGACTACTTCACTACTAACTAAGACTACAACTTGAGGCAAAGAGAGCTCTTCCTTCTTGGTGTGTGTTGAATGAGAGAGTGGAGGCCTCTATTTATAGTGGAGGAGATGCCTTGGGGATGTGGATATGCTTCACTTGATTCTAGGGAATATTCTCCCCCAATTCCTCTCCTCCCTCCACCTGTAGGCAAACCGACCTCCAGGAGTCAGTCACGGGCGCCAGAATCACGCCCACCGATCTGCAGTGCTTTCTGTACGTCGGTTGGTGAGAGAACCAGGCAAAACCGAAGGATCGGGGAATAAACCGGCCGGCTTGGCCCCTGAACCACCGCAGAACTGCGCCTTGACCACCTCCGCACGCGCCACTTGTCCCTGGTTCGGCCGGCTCCCGTGCGCCTGTGCAAGCGACCGCGCAAAACCACCGGGCGGCCAGTCCTCGCGCGACACGTGTCCTGGCAACCTGTTCATCCCGCGCCCACGCGCGTGCGACCGCACTCCAGGGCGGCGGCCAGTGCCTGCCTGCCACGTGGCTGAGTGCGCGCTAGCGCCCTGCTGGGCCGGGCCGCCTCGCCGGGTGATTGGGCTCCGCCTGGGCCTGGCCGGGCCGCTAACCATGCTGGGCCGCGCCATCTGCTCTCATGGGTCGCTGACGTCAGCGGCCCATTTAATTCCCCCTCCTTCTTTATTTCATATATTCTCCATCCAATTTCCAAATAATACAAATAATATATTTATCGGAATCGTCTCGATGAGCTCTACACAATGGTGTATTCCAAATGGGCTTTTGAGATAATTTGTAACATTGATATTTTTCACTCCCATTGCGTAGTTTCCTGCATAACAAGGTAGAACACCAAAACTTGTGGAAATAGTTAATAAATAAACCCTACCACTATGTTTGGTGATTACTTTTGACATATTTTGTGCAGGAGTTGACGGTCAAAATTGGTACTTAACGACCGTCAACACAAGTCAGAGTCATAATATATATCATATATTGCTAAATTTAACTTACCATCATACCTGATCGGAGGTGCGTCGTTACAGAATCACAAGTTTTAGCAGAAAGTAAATACACAAATCTAAAAGTTAGTTTACTAGGGCCACCTCATAATACCCTTATATCTAACTACTAGGGCGCTCTAACTGGGTTCAACGCAATATCTGTGATGTCCTGAGGATATAAGCTCTGATACCAGCTGTGACGGAATGGTCCTACTTAAACTGACTCAGGTATGATCTGTAGTGTAAAATACTATACACGTCACACACCTGGGTCAGCATAAGTCCAGAGTTCCATCGAGTGTCTCCGAGACAACCCAAATCATTCACTATCAGCTGTCTCATTACAAATACTCAGGATCCCAACACCAGAGAAAGAATCATAGACATTGCACGAAATAAATATATACAACACAGATAGATAAGAGTTATACAACCAGAGTAACTCAAATTTTAAATACATAACACAGGTACTAAAGGTTCACCAACAGGTTCACAAAGGTAATTAAACTAACTAACAAACAAACCATGTCGTGCCCGGACATGTCTGCATCTTCAGACCACCACGGCACCAGCAGCAAGAACTACTCCTCGGGCTCAATTGCAACAAGGGTCAAACAACCCTGAGTATAAAAGTACTCAGCTAGACTTACCCGACAAACTAAGCTAAAGGGAGTTCAAGGGCATGCAAGGCTTTTGAGGTATAAAGAGAGAAGCAATAGACTCTTGCAAGGCTATAACTTACTAAGTTATTACCCTAATTTCCATATTTTAGGCTATCAGATTATTAACCTGTGCATCTAGGTGAGCCAACCAAGTATTGTCAAACAATAAGATTAACTAACCAAAGTAAACAAGTATGAGAGTGTTGACACCAGATTTTGACTCGGCCAGGGATGTGCATGATGGACCTAAGACCGGAGCCGAGTCCGATTCTGATTATGACTCTGATTCCGATCGGAGCATGTCCGATAAGAGTCCTGATCGGACATGAGACTAAGGAGGCCGGAGCATGTACGACTTCTGAGGAGAGATGCGACTGGAAGCTTCTTCAAAGCCTGATTGTGCGACAAGTTGTAATAGTTTTGGTAGATTAAGATTAGTTTGCTTTAAATAAATTGGAGATATTGTCGTATCCGACAAGGATTTGTTAGATTTCCAGGGTATAAATATAAACCTGGCGCCATTGTAAAAAACGTTCACACAACCATACAATACAACTCAACTTTCGGCCTTACGTGCTAACAGCCCTTTTCGTCGAGTTCTTCAGCAAGCAGGGCTGCATCAACTTGACCTCCGGTTTGTCTGTAAGTGCGACACCTATCGAATTAATCTAGGCTTTAGATTGAGGCGCATCACCCTTCTTCGTTTAGTTAATTCACCAATTTATCGAGTTGTTCTAAGCTTTAGATTGAGGCTTATCGCCCTTCTTAGTTTAGATCGCTCACCCTTTACCGTATCTTGCTGTTTCATCTTATCGGCTCACATCTGTTACGAAAGATCTATCTTGTTTTATTGTTATTCAAGTTTCATAATAGATCTGTTCATATTGCCTATATAGCTGATTTAGACTTAATTAGCAAGTTACAAAAAAACCTGATTTAAACAAGTTCTTTGATACATATTGATCTATCGGAATAAGCAACCTAATCGGTGCCCTGCTAGCAACGCTGTCTCAAAATCGATCCGATTGTTAGTGACATGAGAATTAGTTTGTTTATTACCTTTGGAAAGATGTATATTAAAGAGGAAGTTTAGATTAGGTTTATCTCTGATTCGGTTCTTTCATAGCCAATGGTTTATTTTTATTCACATGTTATATCATCACGATTCAGACTCAAGGCCGATGGTTCACGTTAGTGAATCAGACTTCTTCATGCTGATCCAATTTGATGGAACGAATTGGGGCTTTGGCTGATGAGTTCCTTGTAGTTTACTGATAAAACTTTACCTTGTCAATTTCAGGTCAAATTGACTGGCACGCCCCGAACCTCAAGATTTTGGACCTGCACTGAAGTCAAGCAAATCTTCCAGGCCATAGTGTTGATTTTTGAGAGTCAAAGCCTGACTTTTTGGACGTCAACACATTTTGGCACGCCTGGTGGGACAAGAAAGCTTCTGCGATGGCGCCTCCTGAGATCCCAACTGTTACAATGGAGGATCTTAGTGATGAGAAGAAGAAACTCGTGGAAGCACAACTTGAAGAATTCAAGAATCTGTGCCTGGACTCATTCAGCAAAACTCGCAATGCTATGATCAAGAAAAATCAGTTTCCTGTTCCGCAAGAAGCGTTTGATCGAATCACAGCCAAGGAGAGAAAATTCTTTCAAGAATACATAGATGCTGGAGTGAGTCATGCTTTGATTAACCAATCAGGAATATTGGTTAATACGGTGGTGGGATTGATTGCCAAATTGCTAGATGGAGCTGTATTGAAGGATGTTCAGAAAGGACCCGCTTATTTTGATACCAGTGCTTATTCGGCGATTAAAGATCTCAAGAAGAAAATTGTGCAGATCAGTTCATCCACATCACCAGAAACGCATTCTGAGTGTTATGAAACCCCCAAGATGAAAAAGGCAAAAGCTAAGGCGGCAGATGGGGCTGAAGAAGAAGAGGATGAAGAAGAAACAGGAGACAAGAACTATGGCGGGACTCAACATATTGATCAGTTTGGTAGCTGAGTTCCTGTAGTTGATGGCAAGATGGTATATCTTGTTTACTTCAACACAGAGAATCCATCAAAGAACAAGGGAGCTGACTATCGGGAGCCGTCGATTGGGCCTGCTGATACACCGGTCATCATGACGTCGTCACGAGCTCCGATTAGTCACGTAAATTACACTCAGGAGGATTGGACAGATAAGATTACTGATGTCATGAGGAATCAGTTTGGTCTGGAGCCTAAGGGACAATCCTATCTATATCAGAAGCCGTATCTGGACTGATTTGACATATTGCCTATGCCAGCCCGTTTCAGGATTCCAGAATTTTACAAGTTTTCTGGACAAGGAGATGTTACCACCATTGAACATATCGGTCGTTATACAATTCAGTGTGATGAAGTGGCATCGATTGATCCATTGAAAGTCAAGTTATTCCCTATGTCACTTTCTAGATCGGCCTTCTCGTGGTTTTCTTCATTGCCACCAAATTCCATCAGTAACTGGGTCGATTTGAAAAAATAATTTCATGCTTATTTCTTCATGGGAGTACAAGAGACTAGACTGTCTGATTTAACTGCTCCCCGACGGCATAATGGGGAATCAGTCAGTGAATTTGTTCAAAGATTCCGAGACGTCCGCAGCCGATGCTATTCGTTAAATTTATTGGAGGGACAGCTGGTGGACTTGGCTTTTCAAGGATTATTGCCTCAGGTCAAAGACCGATATACAAGTCAAGATTTCAGAGGCTTGGGGCATTTGATTCAAAAACTCTCTCAGCATGAAGGATGAGGTAATGATTATCGGAGGGAGAAGTTTCAGAGAAAGATTGCTAACATTGAATATGACTCCGATGGTGACGAAGTTGAGGTCAATTTGGCTGAATGGATCAAGAACAAGAATTCTGACGCTTGTCCATCGGTGAAGGTTGAGCCAGAAAGGTACAGTTTCGACATCACAAAAGCCAATAAAATATTTGACTTGCTGTTAGCAGAGAAACAAATCAGGCTTTCCCCGATTCATACAATTCCTTCTGCCGAGGAGTTGAAGAAGAAGAAATACTGCAAGTGGTATAATTCAGTGTCTCATCATACCAATGATTGCAAAGTCTTCCGTAATGAGATTCAATCGACAATTGAGAAGGGAATCATCAAAGTTGAAACCAACAAGAAGCCGATGAAGCTTGATGGACACCCGTTTCCACAGAATATGGTTGAAATCGGAGCACCCGACAGGAAAATGAAAGCCAAGGTCCTCACATCGGAGCATGCGAAGAAATCGGGAGCTTTTGATCCAGATTGTCAGTTGTCGGCTGATGAAGTGCAGAATCGGAACTATCATAACTATCGAGAAGATCGTCAACGCAAAGAAAAATGGAGGGTTACATCAGGACAGCTTATTGATAAGTACATTCGCTAGCAGGAGAGTGATCAGAGTCCTCCGATGAGAAGACTTGAGAATGAAGATCATTGGGGATGCCCGTTTTTCAGGTTTTGTTGGAATGAGAAGCTAAGGCTTCCATCGATCTATGACTCTCCAGAATGCAGTGATCAGTATGAGGATTACAGGGATTCAAAAAGGCAACGTCATTCTGTACATGACCGATTGGATTTCAGGCGATGATGCAGTTGGCATGATGAGGAATCCTATCAGCAGGAACGTGAAGATTGGCGTGAATATCACGATTGGCGTGAGTATGAAAATCGGTGCTATGACCGATGGGATGATGATCGCCGACGATATAACGATCGCCAAAAATATAAAGGGGACCGTCTTTCTGTGCATGATCGTTTGGTGTTGATGATCCTTAAGTGCCACTTTTGACCATCAATTCCTGCCAAATATATTTCAAATATGATCACCAAACATAGTGTTAGGGTTTATTACTAACAATTTCCACAAGTTTTGGTGTTTTAACATGCCATGCAGGAATTCACACTATAGCCTGAGAAAGATCCAAATATATTGTTATCTCAAAGTATCTCAAATGGTAAGACGGATTGCACCATTGCTTAGAGCTCGTCGAGACAATCAAAATGAATACATATTTCATATTTTTCGGAGCTCGGGAGAAAAAGTTGCAAAGATCCCAATTTATTATGCAGCGCTAATGTCACAGCTGACATCAGCACTACTGACGTCGGCAGATGGGCGAGCGGGCCCAGCGGCCAGGCGGGGCCCAGTACCGGCCCAAGCAGTTTCCGCGTGCGCGCCCAGGGGAGACGTCCCGCCCAGGACGCGTGGCGGGCTGCCGCTGGCCACACTGAGCGCGTCCGCGATGCGCGCGGGAGGACCCCGTCCAGGACAGGTGGCGGTCAGGGAGTGGACGCGCCCCTGGTTTCGCGTCTGCGCGCGCGGGATGCCGACTTCGGCTGGGACAGGTGGCAGCAGGACAATGGACGTGGGGCGGTTTTGCACGGTTCAGAGCACGGGTTGGCCGGTTTATTCTCCAAAGGCCGGTTCTCCAGCAGTTTTGTCCGGTTTTGATCGCAACCGACGTACAGGTACCATGGATATCCAGTTTTGCTCCGGTTCTATGACCCAGGCATCCGGTTCAGCAGGGTTTTTGCCAATTTTGGCCTCCGACCGCCACTAGAACGTTGGTGGGCGCCCCAGGGAGGTCGGTTTGGTGCCAGGTGTTGTGAGAAGAGGTGGGGTACCCCCTAGTTTCTAGTGGGGAATATCTACATGGCCAAGTTTCCTCCTCCTATAAATAGAGACCCCCTCCTTCACTTCAAAACACATAGAGAAGGCACAAGATCAAAGGCGAAGCTCTATCTAGTTAGTAGAAATAGGTGAGAGTTGAGGTGCGAACCGGGGAGAAGCCGGGGCTGTCGGCTTCCTCCCTTCTTCTTGTACCTCGGCGGATGCGGCTCAGGTTCGAGTAACATCTGGGTGTTTTCTTTGTATTTCTGGATTAATATTTATTTAATATAGTTCAAGCTTTACTTTATTTACTTGTGGGCTCATTGCTGTGATAAGTGTCTTAGTAATTGCAAAGCTAAGATAGTATTTAATTGAGTATACGTGGTGTATAGTCTTTTGAATACCTTGGAGTGCGCCTAGTGCCACGGATTTGTAGTGGTATCCCCAAGTGGTGATAGCCCTCACGGCCTATGTAGTCCACCACGTGAGCAGCACTAGAGTACAGTAGGACCATTGCTTGGCTTGCCTAGTCCCCTTCGCATCCCTTTCTGGATTAGGACGGTTGGGCGTCCCAAAGCAAGTAATATTGTAAACAACTCGAGCTCATCCTTAATTATCCAGAATACATAGAAATAACCCTCTCTACCTTCTACACTTATCTCTTCTCTTGTCCTCGGCCATTCTTAATTCTTAACTAGTGCACACACATTCCCTGTGGATTCCATACCTTGGAATACTCTTGGGTGAAAGCTACAGCGGTATCCGTACGCTTGCGATTCATCTGTAATCGTTAAAAATACCAACAAGCTTTCTGGCGCCGTTGCCGGGGAACGGTTACTGTACCAGTTTCGAACCAAGTTCGTCTCTGTATCCCCATCCATACGATTACACATACCCCATGGAATCAATTCCTATCAACCAGTACTCGGCTCCAAAGGGCGAATATCTGGAGCCTCCACCTTCATCATTACCCATCCATACACCTGGCTATGAACTTCGTCCCGCTCTCATAGCCATGGTACGGGAGCAATCATTTTCTGGAACAGAAGAGGAAAGTCCATACACTCACCTACGTGGTTTTGAGCAAGTGTGCGCCTGCCTTGTTATTCCTGGTGTCGAGGTTGTACTCGTCAGATATTTGTCCGGCAAACACCCTGCTTTGTGCGAAGATTGATCACGGTGGCGAACAGAGAGACACAGGATTTTTATACTGGTTCGGGCCCTCGAGATCGAGTAATAACCCTACGTCCAGTTGCTGCTTGTATTATTTCGTCGAGTACAGATTACAATGCGTAACAAGTACCCTCGGGTGGATTGTCTAAGATCGTAGATCAATGGAAACTAAGATGAGATACCCTCTACGTACAGGACCCCCGCTATTTATACCCAGGGAGACGTGCCTTACAAGACAAAACAGACCTAAACCTATTAGGACTCTAGCTGTCTTCGGGCTTTCCTTCTGCGATCTGGCCATCGTGTCTTGTTCGGAGTCTTGATAGTTCGGAGTCGGTAGTCGGTAATCCTCGTGATCGGGTACCCTGGTATTATGGCCTCAACAGTAGCCCCCGAGCTTATCTTGTTCAGAAAAGGTTGATTGTTCAATAGCCTTCGGGTCTTTTTGCTCTTCGGGTGATTTCTGGATATGTTAATACCTCGTTAATCACTTGTGTATGAGAGCCAGAAAAGTTCCCGAACTCTTGAATGTAGAAACCTGCATCTGAATGATAAGGTCAAAGAAAAATATCAGCCATAATAATAAAATAGAACTGTTCCGTCTTGGAAAGTGAAAAGCCCCAGGATTGATGTAACTGCTGCCCAGTGCATTTAAAAACCCACTCCGCACGTCTCCCGGAATTTTAGCAGCGCACGCGATACGGCTCTGCTCTGGCTCCTCGATTTTCGTGCGAAGCGTCATGCCTCTGAGTCTTTAAATATCGGATCTCCTGGATTGACATGTACTTGAATCTCCCATCCTAAACCCTCTTCCTCCACTCGCCATGGGAAAGAAAAGGCTTAGCAGTAGGTTCAAGCTCCCTCGGCTCCTCTTCGGAAGCTCCCCTCGCAGCTCCGGCGAACAACCGCCCGACAAGCCGGAGGACCCGCCGGCGACGACACCACCCACCGCTCCTCCTCAGGCTCCGCTCCTGGCTCTCCCCTGGCACGGGGATGATGGAGTCGAGGTCGAACCATCAGAGGTGGAAGCTCCGGCGGTTGCGCCGCTGTCTCCCGAGGCTGCTCCGTCAAGCATTGCCGCCGGGAAACACCCTGCGTCTTCCTCCCCAGCCCCGGCATCTCCTGTCTCCCTCTCCTCCGACGACGAGCCAGAACAAGGAGGGAGCGGAATCCGGCTGAAGCCAGAGGCGGCGCACGCAGGCGCATCTTCGTCTTCTGCTCCGGTGGACACCAGCGGCGACGAGGAATTCGCCCGGCGCCTCTTCGTCTCCCTGAACCGCGACCTGATCGGGATCCCTGGAGACGGAGCGCTCGTGGATCTCGTCAGCGACTCTGAAGAAGAGAACGCGGAAGATGATGATCCA
This sequence comes from Alloteropsis semialata, assembly GCA_004135705.1. Taxonomy (NCBI): domain Eukaryota; kingdom Viridiplantae; phylum Streptophyta; class Magnoliopsida; order Poales; family Poaceae; genus Alloteropsis; species Alloteropsis semialata. The sequence goes on from CM014274.1 coordinate 41,830,020, forward strand.
CCGGCGAGCACGCCATCGCCCTGATCAGATTGGTTGTCAATCATCAACCCAAGATCAGGGTGTTTTTGATTTTAGATTCCAGGGTAGTTATCAATCCACTGTGAAATGTTCCCTCTTTTGGTTTAATGAAGAAATTTCACTTGATGAATGCAACAATCGTCCCTTTCCTCTGTGTTCAAACAATTTTCTGTATTAACTTGATTATGAAATTGTATGTTCAGAAAATAAAATCCCGAACACAAATCTCTCTGATCAAACCAAGTAACTTTCTTCAGTGTGTTCGGGAAATTTGACCCTGATCAGACATGATCGGGGCATTTCCTTGACTCACACCGATCGTTTGGTCATTTAAAACTGTTAACTTACCAAATAAGCTAACAACTTTAAATATATTGAATTTGGACTTGCACATTTTTCGAAACGACGCGTGCCGCAGAAAAAGGAAAGAATCTTTTTGACCCAACAGTCACTGCGGATTGCGCGGCTCAAGGGCAGGTTTCTCGGGGTTCGTGCTCCCTGGCAGAACCATAAAGCCCCCAAGCGCGGCCGCTTGAGATCCATTTGGGCCTTCGTCTTCCTCGTTCGCATCCACAAAAACACTCGCCATTTTCGTCCGCTTTCTTCCCTCGTCCACCTGCTGTTCCACCCCTGCCAGCTCCCAATCGCCATGGCATCTACGCACCAATCGTCTTCCGGCACCGAGTCCACGGGAGAGCAGAGCAGCGCCGCCGCCGGACGAGAACTCCGCAGCGGGAACACGATCCCCACTTCGGATGAGTACTGGTGCAAATCAACCACGACGGCCAAGCAGTTGCAGAGGCTGGAGAACCTTGGACTACTCCATAGCACCGAACTTTTCCCTCGTCGTCATGCCAAAGGTCAGGCGTATCCAACCCCCGACACTCTCGAGATGGTGGTGTTCTTGGAGTTCTTCTACTGTGGATTCGGGGTTTTTCCTTCTGATTTCTTCCACAGCATCTGCGAGCATTACCAAATAGAGCTTGTGCACCTTAAGCCTGGCGCTTTGACAATGCTTAGCGTCTTTGCCTTTTTGTGCGAAGCCTGGTTAGGGATTAAGCCTTCACTGTTGCTGTGGAGATATTTTTATAGCCCTGCATACTACAAGAAGCAAGTCATGATCGGGTCTATAGGTTTTTCCTTGAGAGATCGGGAGATTTATATCCCCTTCCCAGTTAAGGATAGCTGGAAAGGATATGAACATCATTGGTTTTACATCACCCTTCCCCAAACCTCACTGGCAAAAGGGAAGTATCTGATGCCCTATCTCAAGGATGAAGCCAAAGCCCTGCCAAGAATCACCCCGGATATGCAGAAGCACATTGATCGAATCCTGAAGCTCCGTAATGACGGTCTGACGGCGGTTCATGTAGCGGAAATCTTCATTAGATGGAGATTCATCCCGCTTATGACTCACGACCGCTACGCTTGGACATTTAGGGGCGACAATGATCCGAACAGAATGAAAGTTGATGGTGAGTACTTGTTCTTTTGTTCGGTTGTTTTTCCGAGTTTGTTCGGTCATTTGAATTCATGACTCTTAACTAGCAGTTGTCCCAGAGTCAGAAGTGGCCACACGCCTGAAGAAGATGTTCGGGGCTGATCTCCCAGACTGGGAAAACGTCCCAGGACCCTACAGCGCTGACAACCCTCCTCCTGTGGTAAACTGTTACTCAGAAAAAGCTCTTTTTTTGTTTAATTTTGATATGATACATCTCCCTTTTCCCGACCAGGTCCCAGCTACTGTTGATGCCCCCGCCCAGAGCGGTGCCATCAATGTTGAAGAGGAGGAAGAGCTGCACGCGGATCAAGGCTCCGGGGCCCCGACCAACGAACAACCTGGACCATCACCTGGTCTGGAGAAAGAAGTCCCGAGCAGCCCCCAGGCGATTACCCCCCAAACTCGGAAACGCTCTCGTAGTGTGGAGAGGATAGTTCCGGATTCGGGAGTTCTTGGATCGCCTGGGTCCGCTGATCCGCAGCCCAGTCATGATTCGCCTCGTCCTGTTGCCCAGGTATCGAGCATGATCGTATTCGGGCGTTTATTCGCAGCTTTTGATCGTATAACCAAAGCTAAACATGATCGGGAGATTTCTCGACAGGAAAATCGTCCGACCAAACCATTATCAAAGCCTATTCCTGGTGCCAAGAGATTTAAATTCAAAATCCCGAGGGCCGAGTAAGAGCTTTGATAATCTTTGATATGTATGTGAATTTTTCTTGAATGTTGTTTTCACTGTATTTGATTGTTTGGGAATTCAGGCAACCCGATCCCAGAGCCTCTCCTCCTGTCAGACCATCTGCCAAAGAGAAAACTCCCGAGCCAGACTCGACGGCACAAGTTGACAGCTCGGGGAAGACTGCAGAGATCGTGGGACCCATCCCGACGCCCCTGGGCCCGATCATTATCTCGCTCTCGACAGCTGAAGAGCAATGGCGTTCGCTGGACGCTCGTGCCTCTGCTGCTGAAGCGTCTGTGATCAGACTGGGAGCCCAGGTGACCGTTCTCCAGTCCGAGAAAGAAGGTACATGCCTTAAATCTCATGCTTTGCTTAATGAGTCCTTATCTTCGAACTTTTGCTCATATGCTGCCTTTGACCCTGTAGCTGACTCCAAGAGCATTGAGGTGCTCGAGAAGAAAAACTCGGATCTGGAAGGAAGACTAGCTGATCTGACTGCCCGTCTTGAAGCATCAGAGAAGCGCAGTTCGTCCTTGGAGTCCAGGTTGATGGAAGGTGCCTGCGTTGCTGCAACTCACACCATCGGGGCTTTGAAGAGCCACCTCCCTGGTCTGGACGTTTCTCTGCTCTCAAAAGGCTACAAGTGCTCGGAATCAGAAGCTACGGTAATGTTTAATAGCTTTTACCCATTGGCGGAACCGTTTGTCCAGAAACTTGAACTTCATTTGAGTGATTCGGAGGAATCACCCTGAACTCTGTACCAGATTCCTGTAATAGGGAAAAAACTTTAACGGTTTAGAATGCGATTACATTTTGCTAAACATATGCTTGCATGTTTTTGCGTAAATCTTAGAGCTAATCGGTATTTTCGTGGATCTTTTAGCTGATAGCTTTGTCATAGCCAAAAAGTCCCGTTACCATAAGCTATTCTGGAATTGTTTAGTTGCTGAGACACGGGCGGCCTTCTGAACTGTGTAATTCCTTGTAGTCATGGTGTTCGGTAATTTTGGCGTAGCCTAGCTTTCTGGAACTAAAAAAAATCCGTTTCTTGCATGGTAGTAGTACCGTAGTAGCCCCTGGGCTCTTTTACAGTCATGCTGGCATGCTGAAAAAGAGTCTAGAAGTACAGACAGCAAGAAACTTCCCGATCAAATGGGGAGCCCCCGAGCATAGAGCTCGGGACGCATAGAATAGGTCTGAAAAGAAAATTTTCAGCATGGTAGTCCCCGGCTCTTTGTTAGTGTATGCAATATGATAACAAAGAGTAGAAACAGAATAGAAAATAGAAACCCAGCCCCCGAGCATAAAAGCGAGGGTGAGTAGAGTATATAGAACTTATCTTTTTTGTTTTGTTGGCGCTGTAGGCGACGCAGACGACGGTTAATACCTGCCAAACCTGATGGTTGGTCTAGAACTGTGCACGTGCTTCATCGTTTTAAGCAAAGAACCTGCGTAGTTGATCCATATTCCACGTGTTTGGCAGTACGTCCCCATCTATCTCTGCAATCCTGTAAGCTCCTGGTCGGGCGATATCTACTACAATGTACGGTCCTTGCCATGGAGAGGACAATTTATTTTTGTCCTTGGTGCGTTGATCTAGTTTGAGCACCATGTCTCCAATGCACAGGCTTCGTTGCCGAACATTAGCATCGTAGTACTGTCGCAATTTTTGCTGATACTGAGCTACTCTAAAAGCAGCTGCGTCACGAGCCTCCTCCAGGAGGATTAGCTCATCAGCGCGTCTGTCAGGCTCTTCAGTTTCTGAAAACATTGCCACGCGTGGGGCTTGTAGTCGGATGTCGGATGGTAGAATCGCCTCTGCTCCATACACCAAGAAGAAAGGTGTTTCGCCTGTTGCCCGATTCATAGTGGTCCTCATTGACCAGAGTACTGTAGGAACTTCATGAATCCAGCGCTTGTCATAAGCTTGCAATCTGTTAAAAATCCTCTTCTTAATGCCCTGGAGCACGATGCCATTGGCACGTTCTACTTGCCCGTTTGTCTTCGGGTGGTTTACCGATGACCGATCATGCCTGATCCCGTGGTCGTAGCAGAAATCGTAAAACTTTTTACTTTTAAACTGTGTTCCATTATCAGAGATTATCCTGTTCGGGACACCGAATCGCACGACAATGCTCCGTAGGAATTTGACAGCCGCCTCTTTTGTGATTTTCTGAACTGGCTCGGCTTCGACCCATTTTGTAAATGTGTCAATGCCAACGAACAGAAATCTGTATCCCCCGACAGCCCTTGGAAAGGGCCCGAGGATGTCTATACCCCAAGTGGCAAAAGGCCATGACAAGGGTATAGTGTTTAAAGCTTGCGCAGGTTTAGTTTGTTTCCGTGCGAAGAATTGACATGCCTCACACTTCTTTACTAAATCACATGCGTCTTGAAGAGCTGTAGGCCAGTAGAAGCTCTGTCGAAATGCTTTCCCTACTAGATATCGGGGAGAAGCATGTGATCCACAGATTCCTCCGTGAATGTCGTGGAGCAAACTAATGCCCTCGGTCCGTGTGATGCATTTGAGGAGCATTCTATTGCGGGTTAGTTTGTATAATCGTCCGTCAACCAATTGATAGTTCTTGGCTTTACGATGAATTTTCTCCAATGTAGCATCATCTTCCGGAATAGCTTGGTTTGTGAGGTACGCCCGGATTGGATCCATCCAGTTCTCCTCGTTTCCAACTAGAGCGGCGGCTCGGGCCGTACCGACCAACATAGACTCCTTGACGGATTCGTTGGTTGTAGAAACTGGTCTCTTGGTGGGTTCAGTTTGTAGGTTCGGTAATGAAACCGACACAGATGGTTTAGTAAGAACTTCAAGTAACACGTTACCTGGGAGCCGTGTGCGCTCGGCAGCTGCCTTTGCCAGCTTATCTGCGTCGCCATTGAATTCCCTCTTCACGTGCTGTACTTCAAGCCCATCAAATTTGCTTTCCATCCGCCTATATGCTTCCAAGTATTTAGCCATGACCTCGCTCCGCGCACTGTACTCTTTCATGACTTGCTTTGCAGCTAACTCGGAATCCCCTTTCACGAGCAGCCTTCTGACACCAAGAGATGCAGCTATGCGGAGACCTGTCAATAGTCCTTCATACTCGGCAACATTGTTAGTAGGAGTTGGATCAACAAAATTGATTTGTAAAGCGTACCTGATGATGTCATTGTGTGGTGAAATCAGGACCACCCCAGCCCCCGCGCCTGCTTTGCAAAATGCTCCGTCATAGAACATTGTCCAGTGTTCGGGATTCTGGGCAGCTTCTTCAGGTTCGGGGTTAGTCCATTCTGCGATGAAATCTGCCAGAGCCTGCGATTTTATGGCAGTCCTGGGTATGAATTCAACGTCATAAGCACCCAGCTCCACAGATCATTGTGCAATCCTACCCACGGCGTCTCGATTATGTAAAATGTTGCCCAGGGGGTAAGTTGACACAACCTTGATCTTGTGGCTCAGAAAATAATGCTTGAGCTTCCTGGAAGTCATTAGTACAGCATATAATAATTTCTGAATCTGAGGGTACCTTGTTTTGGCATCGTGCAGTACCTCGCTTACGAAGTAAACGGGATGTTGTGTTGTAGACTTTTCTGTTGGTCTCTCGACCACCAAAACAGTGCTAACAACAGTTGGTGTCGCTGCTACGTATAACAGCATCTCTTCTTGTGGCTTTGGCGGAACCAGTACGGGCATTTTCCGCAGGTATTGTTTGAACGCCTGGAACGCCTCTTCTGCTTCTGCCGACCATTCAAAACGATCAGTTTTACGTAACAACTTATAAAATGGCATACCTCGTTCGCCTGACTTGGACACGAATCGACTTAGGGACGCCATCATTCCTGCCAACTTCTGGACTTCGTGGCGGCTGCGTGGAGACTTCATGTCGTCGAGTGCCTTGATCTTGTGCGGATTTGCCTCTATACCTCGTTGGGAAACAAGGTAACCGAGGAGCTTACCCGATGATACACCAAAGGTGCATTTGGCGGGGTTGAGCATCATCCTGTTTTTACGCAAGTTGTTGAATGTTTCAGTTAAATCAGCGATTAAATCACCCTTTAACTTACTTTTCACAACAATGTCATCTATGTATGCCTCCACATTGCGGCCAATTTGGCCTTCAAGAACAATGTGAACACATTTTTGATAAGTACAACCTGCGTTTTTCAGACCAAAAGGCATCTTTATATAGCAATAAACACCGAAGGGAGTTACAAATGCAGTTTTCTCCTCATCATCAATGCACATGCTTATTTGGTGATACCCCGAATAGGCGTCTAGAAAGCAAAGCAATTCGCATCCAGAGGTTGAATCTACAATTTGATCTATCCTAGGTAATGGGTACTCATCCTTCGGGCAAGCTTTATTCAGATCTGTGTAGTCCACGCACATCCTCCACGTTCCGTTGGGCTTCTTGACCATGACTGGGTTCGCCAGCCACTCCGGGAAAGGGACCTCTCGAACGAAGCCGGCTTTGAGTAGTCGGTTGATTTCTTCGTTAATGGCGTCTCGCTTCTCCGGGGTATATCTCCTTTGTTTCTGCTTGACTGGTCGGACGCCAGTTCGTATGCCAAGCTTGTGCTCGATTACCTCCCTGGGGATCCCGGGCATGTCAGATGGTTCCCAAGCGAACACATCTGCGTTTGCCCGGAGGAAAGCAATGAGCTCGAGTTCCTATTTGTCACCCAGGCCAAGGCCCACCTGGGTGGTCTTGGTCGGGTCTGCCTCATCAAGGGTTACCGCCTTCGTGCCTGGCTCGGTGCGCTTGGCCGGTGGCTCGATTGGTGAGGCGTTGGCCGGCGACTCGCCAGCTGCTTGTGACGGCGTCCCCCTGAGTGGGGTCTGGTCCACCACAGTCTGTCTCTCCATGGCACGGTCGTCAGCTCCCTGTCCCCCGACGAGCTCCTGTTCCCCGATGAGCACCTGTTCGGGAACTTCTTTCCCTTTGGCCCTTGGTC
>CM014274.1:41838170-41930113 GCA_004135705.1 Alloteropsis semialata
GGCACCATGGTCGGTTTCCGGTGGGTAATGTCGAAGATATGTCGGTTAAGTCAAGGATGTGGACCCATGGATCCAAGTGATTGCCACGTGGCCCTATCCCATCTCTTCAATTCCACCGACCTGATCTCAACGTCCCTGATCACTCTCAAGTGTGCTTCTGTTGATGGGCTAAGGTTAGACCTCCCTGGGCCTGGGCCCACGTCGGCCGACCAGGAGAGGTCGGGCGACCTGGCCCTGGGCCCAATTTAGTCCTTCTTTTGCCACTTTGTTCCTGTAAACACATATGCACCAAAACTTATGGAATTCATTAGTAAATAACCCTATGTCTATTTGTTTTATCATTCTTTTGCATCTTTGTTGGCAATAATATTTTGTCATTAAGAACCGCCAACATGCTCCCCCACACTTATCCTTTACTCGCCCTCGAGTAAAGTCTAAGCTTCATCATGGAAATCATAAACAAACATATAGGTTATTCCCAAACATTTAGGCTTAATGGAATTATATAAGTGGCTAACATGTCTTCTTGGGTTATTGCAGGAAGGAACAACTTCTTATATGATATGATACATTTTACATCTCAAGTACTTGGGTTTTCAGAATTTTGCAAAAGAAAAACCAATGCCTTTCTCCTCAAAGAGTTGTCGCTCTGATTCATGGTGGTTGGACAACACTCAAACTCTCCAAAATAGAACTTTATATGTGGAGCTGTCAAGATACATACCTTAATTCACTTGTATTGTTATTCCAAGGATTGGATCCAAGTCAGAGACAAATCATGTAATCAAGTCAAGATGTGCAAGTGTATGATATAAGTAGTACTCCTTTATCTTGACCTTTCTTCCCCCTTTTTTTCTTTTCTTTTTGGATATGGGCTATTGCACTTTCTCCCCCTTTTTTCAGCTCTATGCTTCTTAGCATGAGTCTCTCTCTCTCTCTTTTAGCACATATAGCCCATACCTTCTTTCCATCTTAATTCTTTGGGAAGAAAGCCATTTTAGGAGTATTTATTCATGAACATAGAACAAAGGCATGTTTTGCTTCACCCTCAATGTAAGGGTTTAGCTCTCTATGGTGGAGTGTACGTGATCTTGACTTTAAAAACATGAAGTATCTCTCCTAAGGGTCACAAAACTTGTAACAACTCAAAGCTCAAAGGGTATGCACGATATATGTGATTGGTTGTCTCTCAAACCCATGAGGAGCATAGCATGGTTAAAAGTTTTAAAAAAACTTTTTCATAAATTCCAAGTACTCAAGTAAGTAAAAGCATCTTTCATATTAAAGCCATATCTCTAAACGCAATAACTTAGATGACATGAGTTCCTATAAGAATGAAGATTTCCACAAGCCAAAAGGTACAGGGAATAAAATATATGTAAGTTTAATATTTTCCATGTGATTTGGAGATGCAAAAAGGGTTAATTTTATTGAGTTCAAAAAATTTCATAATCAGATTCTGCAAGTATTCAGCTGAAACAGAGTTTAAGATGATCAAACCAGCGTGCAGGAAGAAGCGGAGGCCAGGCGGGACCCAAACCAAGTCGGCTGATCTGAATAGGTCGGGCGACCTGGGAGCTACCTCTCTGGTTCATCCCTTTCGTGTGCTGTTCTGTTGCGTTCTGATATGCTCTGTTTCACGTTGGATCACTCTGTTTCCCGTTGCGAGTCTCCCCCACACTTGTACCTTTTTATTCAAAACAAGTGGAAACAAAAAGACACAATCCTAATACACTAAACATTTTATTTTATTCATAACTCAGAGGCACATTACATGATAATCAAATGAAATAAATGAAACAATTGAATGAAGGGAAAGAGACTAATGTGCCTATCCTAAACCAAAGCCTAGGGTGCCTATGGTGCATTATAGAGATTCTCATCCCCTGCAGCTTTGGTATAGCGCTTAAGCTTCACGACTGTTGATCTACGCAACATATCAAAATAGTCTTGAAGGTTAATGCGCTCAAGTCGCTCTTCGGCGAACTTCTTCTCCAACTTTGCATAGTCACGACCGAGTTGATTAATCAACTCTAGCAACTCAGCGTTGGAGGGAGCCTTGGGGGCCTTCTCATCATCACTCTCATAATGGCCCCCAGGCCTGCGAATTGGAGGAGGCTTGATGTGCCTCTTGATCTTGCCGGCGGGTGATGATTCCACCGACTCCTCCAACTCCTTCCTCTCCTCAGGTGTGAGGGGAGGGAACAGCCCCTTTCCGTAGCCACCTCCGGGTTTCCTTTCCCCGAAGATCCGAAAATGTGGCTCCGGGGTGCTAGCAGGCGAGTAGATGGACACATCGGACGTATAATGACACGCCACGATATCCTCCCACTTGTTCCTGACCACTTCCTTCAACTTCTCCCCTGGTTGAAGCGTGGGGAGTCCATCCCCCTTGATCGGAGCGGCCGCCGGCGTCTTCTTTGGAGTTAATTGCCCCGTCGTTGGCCTTCTGTACGGGCTTGATGCCCGTGCATCACGCCTCTGGGTCCTCCTCGGAGACTGAGACCGCGCCGCCGAGCGAGACCGCGAGGGGCCACCAGGGCCGATCGGCCGACCAAGGCCATCGGCCGACCCCCTGGTGCGCCCTCTCGTGTCCTCCTCTGGTGGGAGGCTGGCCAGTGGGGAGACGACCTCGGCCATGGTCCGCTCCATGTTGATGGGTACCAGTTGATTGGCCGGAGTGGGCTCTCCTTCCATATCGAAGGTCGATCGGGATTTGGGGTGGCTCTTTTCGGCCATTGTTGGGGATTTGGAAGGTGTGGCTTGGTAATTTTAGAATGGGGGCGAGAAAGAACTCAGATGAGAGGGAAGAAGAGGATGGGTGAAAATTTAAAGAAAGGCTAACCCTCTTCTCGGATCCATCAGAGGTTGAATCGCTCATCCACCGCAGAACGGCTTCAGAGACGTTAGAGTAGAACGTTGGCAAATCAGAGGTTGAATCGCTCATCCACCGCAGAACGGCTTCAGAGACGTTAGAGTAGAACGTTGGCAAAAGATAGGGCTGAACGGGCTCAGTGGCACGTCGGCCGACCTGGTGAGGTCGGCCGACCTGGCATTGAGCCCGGTCGCCTTTTTCTTCTTTGTGCACTACGTGACAGGTCCACTAAACCCCAAAATGTGTGCATTCAGGCTCTAGGGGTTAAGGATTTAGCATAAGGTGTAATTATAAATGGGAATCATCCATGACCAAATTGATCACATCAAATTCCTCATCTACTTTATCAGGTTCAAGGAAAACTTTTAAACGTTGACCATTTACCTTGAAGAGGTTACCTTCATCATCTTGGAGTGTGATTGCCCCGTGCGACGAAGTCTCCAGCACAACGAACGCTTCTTCCTACTTGCTCCGAAGTTTTCCATGTCCAAAGAGCTTCACCCTGAAATTAAAGAGTAATACCTTATCCCCGGGGTGGAACTCCTTCACCTTGATCCTCTTGTCGTGCCATCTCTTGGATCTGTCCTTGTAGATTCTGGCACTGTGGTACGCTTTGTCTCTCCACTCTTCCAGCTCCGATAGTTGCATTCTTCTCATCTGCTGGGCTGCTGGCAAATCCATGGTCCACTTTCTTATGGCCCAGTGCGCCCGATGCTCTAGCTCAACCGATAGATGGCAAGTCTTGCCGTAAACCAGCTGATATGCGGACATCCCGATTGGCGTTTTGTATGCCGTTCGGTAAGCCCATAGAGCATCTGGTAACTTGCTCTTCCATCCTTTGCCCATTTCTGTCACGGTCTTCTGCAGAATGTTCTTGATCTGCTTGTTCGATGTTTCTGCTTGACCGCTTGTCTGGGGGTGGTACGGCGTAGCTATGTTGTGCTTTGCCCCCAGTTCTGCCAGAAACTTTCAGAAGGTCTTGTCGATGAAATGTGACCCTCCATCACTGATCACCATCCTGGGGGTTCCAAAACATGGAAAGATGATCTCATGGAACATCTTTCTTGCGTGTTTGGAGTCAGCGGCTCGACATGGCATTGCTTCAACCCACTTCGAGACATAGTCCACTGCAACCAGGATGTACTCACTATCATAGAATTTGAAAAAGGGTCCCATGAAATCAATGCCCCACACATCAAACAGCTCAACTTGTAAGTTGTTTGTGAGTGGCATTGCATCTCTTGCGGTGATCCCTCCATGTTTCTGGCACTGCTGGCATCGTCGAATGAATTCCTTTGTATCCTCATACATTGTGGGCCAGTAGAATCCACTCTGTTAGATCTTCGATCTTGTCCTGAACGCCCCATAGTGACCTCCATATGGGGCTGCATGGCACTGCTCAAGGATCTTCCTTGCTTCATTTGTTGGTACACATCGCCTGAGCATGCCATCTGAACATACCCTGTACAGGTATGGTTCATCCCATAGATGGAGTCTACTCTCGTTGATCAGCCTTCTCTTGTTCTCCCCTGGCGGTACATATCCTGCAACCATAAAGTTCACAATATTTGCATACCAGGGGTCAGAGGCAGTTACCTTGAGTAGGGTGTCGTCGCGTAGGAAATCATTTATCGATAGATCCTGCTCCTGCATGTCAGTAAACTGCATACGCGACAAATGATCTGCTACTGAATTCTCTACTCCCTTTTTATCCTTAATTTCCAAATCAAATTCTTGGAGTAAGAAAATCCATCGGATAAGGCGTGGTTTAGCAGATATTTCAAGGCAGCATGATCAGTATAGACAATCACCTTAGCTCCTACCAAGTAAGATCTAAACTTGTCTATAGCAAAAACTACTGCCAAGAGCTCTTTTTCAGTGGTAGCATAGTTAAGTTGAGCTCCTGTCAAAGTTTTACTAGCATATGAGATAGCATGATGGTTCTTATTTTTGGTTTGCCAAGGACAGCACCAACAGCATAATCACTGGCATCACACATAATCTCAAAAGGTAGCATCCAGTCTGGGGGTTGAATGACTGGCGCTGAGATGAGAGCGTTCTTTAAAATGGTGAAAGCATGTAAACACTCATCATCAAAATCGAAAGGTACATCCTTGGCTAAAAGGCTAGTGAGGGGCCTGGCTATCTGAGAAAAATCTCTGATAAAACGTCGGTAAAACCCAGCATGGCCTAGGAAGCTACGGATCACCTTAACATTGGTAGGAGGTGGAAGCTTTTCTATGACTTCAATTTTCGCTCTATCCACCTCTATTCCCCATTCGGACACCAAGTGTCCCAACACTTTTCCCAGTTTAGCACCAGGTCCTTGTCTCGGCATCTTTGTAGTACCTTGTCTAAGTTCTGCAGACAATGGTCGAAAGTCTTTCCATAGACTGAAAAATCATCCATGAAAACTTCCATGATCTCTTCAATCATGTCTAAGAAAATAGACATCATGCACCTTTGGAATGATGCTGGCGCATTGCATAACCCGAATGACATCCTACGATATGCATATGTTCCATAGGGGCAAGTGAAGGTGGTCCTTTCTTGATCATTGGGGTGGATGGGAATCTGGTGATAGCTGGAATACCCATCAAGAAAACAAAAGGAGTGGTTCGCGAGTCTGTCCAACATCTCATCGATGAAGGGGAGCGGGAAGTGATCCTTCTTTGTCGCCTTGTTGAGTCGGCGGTAATCAATGCACATCCGCCACCTAGTAACGGTACGCTGCGGGATCAGCTCATTTTTCTCATTACTTACGACGTTCATACCTCCCTTCTTGGGTACTACTTGGACAGGGCTGACCCATTCACTATGAGGGACGAGATAGATGATCCCGGCGTGCAGAAGTTTCAGAACTTCCTTCTTCACGACTTCCCTCATCGCATTGTTTAGCCTACGCTGAGGCTCCCTAGAAGGTGTAGAGGCTGGATCTATGGGAATGCGATGGGTACAGAGTGCAGGGCTTACTCCCTTCAAGTCCTTGAGGGAGTATCCGAACGCCGAGCAGTGTTTCTCAAGCACCTTTACGAGTCTATCACTCTCGTCCTGCGATAGCTTGTCACTAATGATGACAGGGGCATCCCTGTCCTCATTTAGAAAGACATAGCAAAGGCCAGCGGGCAAGGGTTTTAGTTCTACGTGTGTCTTAGGTAGCTCCTCAGTTTCCAGTGGCTCAGAAGCGTCATCCTCTTCCTCTATAAAGTCGTGAACATTCTCTTCGAGGAATGACTCAAATGGGTAACTAGGTTGTAGGGATTTCACTTCCTCAGCTGGGTTAGGTTCTACCAAAGATTCAACTATGGAGTTCTTAACCCTAGCTAATGGTATAGTGAGAAGATTCCTTCCTACTTTGGCTAGGAGGTTTCCTTCCGAGGTTACATCCTGTAGAAGGCCCTCGATAGGATGTCCTATAAGGAGGTCGAAATTTGATGTCTCAAAGACGTTAAAGTCCAGAGCCATCTCAATCCCGTGGTGAAAGAGGAGAAAATCTCGTACTAAGCTGAGACTCTCGAGAATATGACCTGAGGGTGTTCTAAGAAGTTTTGACGTTGGGGCCAGCTTTTTACGACGTCCAAGGATATACGCGAAAGAACTGGACATGATGTTTGCCCCAACAGTCGGATTATACAGGATGTCTACGGCTACCTTGCTTACGAAACCTCGAATGATCTGCGAAGGTGAGTCATTAATGATCTTCTCATAGTCTTAAGTAACACCTATGGTGTTATAGCTTCATCATGAAAGATCATGTATATGTAAAGGCTTTAGTACGTAGAACTTTGCAAGAGATTTACGAAATGTAGATGGCATAAGAATCAAGTTTTAAATAAGACAATACAAGGCATAAGGTCATCGGTAAACTTAAATCAAAGAGCAACATGGAATATGTGGGTCTAGAATTTAGTCATTTAACCTCCACAAATAAAAGAGTCGGTATTTAATCAATTTAAGATCATTTAATACAGAGCAAATAGTCAAGTCATATACAACATCATGTAGGTAGAACAAAGAGGCAACTTTCATCACTTTTCCATAAGCAAAAGCATTCAAATTATGTCATCCTGGTGAGCACAAAGTGATGGTGATCATTATTTATTGAAAACAAAACAAAACTAGATTGTTCTCCTAGTAGCCATGTTATTAAAAAGAGAGATATACAAAGGTTTCTAACCTATGGTCGATGGCATACATATATACAAGCATTTAGAAGTAGATGAACAAAGAGAAGGTTGAGGAAGAGTTACTGTCATGTGATTCTTGGTGTTCTTCTGCCATGTGTTTGGAGATTATCTTTATGCTTCTTCACCTTTGTTGCCTTAATTTTCCTCAACATCTTCTTGTTGTCATTAATCCTTGGTCCCAATCGTTCCTCGTATCGTTATCACCTCCTTGCTTGTTGTCTTCATTACTGCCTCATCTTCCGCAAATTTTTCTTCTACTTTCAGAACAGAACATGTACTGAACCATTGCTCCATTGCAAATTGCACAAATTTCTCTTTCCAACGAGTCATCATTCACCTAAAACGGAATCCGAACAAGAGAGTTATGGCTATTTTATTCCAGCTCTGCAATATGTCCCAAGCTGATTTCAGAACGCGTAGTGCCCAGTGTTTTTGTCATATCTCCTTGTACGGGTCTTCAAATTCATTGATCTTGGATGCGTTGGAACGATAATTTGATGGAGTTTTGGAATATCCACTTTTTGTCATATCTCCTTGTACGGGTCTTCAAATTCATTGATCTTGGATGCGTTGGAACGATAATTTGATGGAGTTTTGGAATATCCACTTTTTGTTCCTTGTACATCTCTGAACATGTGCATATTTTTGATGAAAACAGCAGCGTCCCTTTCAATCTTCAGAGGTACGGTGTTGACGATCTTGGTTGCAACTTTGATCACGAATTCATGGGATTCCTTCGTCATGCCTACAAAATAGTTGAAACACACAAAATAGTCCTAGGGTGAAGGTCAGGAGTATAAGTAAATGCAAACAACCAATGACATCCCTAAGACCTTAACTTGTGGCATAATTAACCTAATAAAAGAGAAAAAATAAAAACCTATTAGGTGTGCGTGTGTGCAAAGTGAGTATGCAAATGAGAGGAAGGCATATAAATAAAGACAATGTTTACACCTAGTTTTAAACACCATGTTTACAACTAGATTGCCGAATTTCTCCATTGTCATAAAGATTTATTAACCAAGGTCAAAACACCATGTCTATCCCAAGGTCAACAATTCCTTATAGCACAAGAAAAATAAAGCGCATTGCAAATCTTATAAACCGACCAATGCAATGTAAATGCTAACAAGGCCTACAAAACTAAATGATGATGGTCCATGATCATGTCTAAACACCATGTTTACACAAGATTGCAAATAGAAAGTGCCCCACGTGAAGCACTATCATGGATAAGAAACCATTCATCATGAAGTTTTGTGAGCGCCAAGCTAACAAATGTATGATGGAACAATGGAATGAATGCAAAATGCAAAATGCAAATGCAAAGAGTTAGCAAAAACAAGGATTAGCAAGGTTTGAAAGGTCTTTCAATGTTGTCATTCATTGAAAAGAACCAAACAACCTAGCTAACGAGGTTTAGGGGAAGGTTCATGGGTATCCTATATTTTTGGCTTAAAACAAGAATTTTGAAGAGATAAGTCAAGCTTAGAAAATTTTCCTAAGGTGGTTGAAAACAAAAAGAAAAACAAAGGTTGTTTCATTGGGTGGAAAACAAAACCTATGATTTTAGGATGGCTATAGGTATGAGAGATTTTCCTAAGGGTTTAGGATCTCGTGGGGAGGCTAGTCAAAGTTTTCAGTTAGGACAAGGAATAGAGATAGACTTGGCTAATATGAATGGTGATGGCAAGCAAATCAACACAAGTCAATCCTACCCTTGTTGGCTCTGGTGTTTGGCGGGGGTGTTAGGAAGGCTTAGGTGGTTTTAACAAAAAGTTAGATCAAACACTAGTAGAAATGCGAACATCTATGACATTTTGGTAATGATGTTCTGAAATAGCGTTGCAGTCAATGGTGTTACTATGACAAAAAAAATGGATCATCACGGTAGAGAAGTGAGGAATTTTTAATGATGAAAATAATGACGTCATAGAACCCCAGCACATCCATGCCGAAGAGCTGTGACAGTTTCGATTCGTCATAGAACTACACCAGGCGACACGTGTGCCATATGTGGGTCCATCATTCCAACATGGCACGCGACAGGTCTGCTGTGTCCACATGTAACGGCCCATCGTTGCACTGGGTCCACATGTAAGGGCGCTCGTTCAAGTTTTTGTAAGTTAAAAAACAAACCACGGGTGCCAGGTCTCGAACCCTCGACCTGCCCCTGCAAACCGAAAGACTTACCACCGCGCTACGGCGCCTGCTTGGTTCCACAGGCATAAATTTTTCTTTTGTATGCAGATGTTCGCCCTTACTAGACTGGGCCATTTTACCTCCTCGAACTGTTGGTCGAATCTGCAGTTTATCCTTGGATTCGAAAACTGTCCGACGCGCACATGTCAGCACCACACATCCTATCCGACGTGGCCGGGCCGACATGTCAGCGAAGACATTTTTGTTGACCGTAAGAAACGGAGGCATCGGCTTCCGGCGGCATCCATGCCCTTTATTCCCCGGTGCGTAACCCTAGCCCCTTTGTTCCCCTCTTCTCCTCCGGCTATCCCGAGCGATGTCAACCTCGTGGAGCTCCAACCGTTCGCGCGGGACATGGTATGGCAAGGTGGCCAATCCCTTACCGGCACGGGCCCTTGGACTACTCTCCTAATGTTCTGTGTCATTGTGACAAGAAGGCGGCGTTATGGATCTCGTGGAGCCACGCCAATCCAGGGCGAAGGTACTTCAAGTGCTACAATGCTCGAGTAAGTGTATGTGGATCTGGTGTCGTGGGTTTCGTTTGGAGGTGTTGTACGATTTAATTTGATTTCTTGGTTGTTTCTAGTATCGAGGGTGTGACTTCTTGGGTTGGTATGAAGGTGAGGTGGATGAGTTCGTGAGAGGCTTGCTGGTGGATCTCCGTGATGCTGTGAAGGCACTGAAGTGTGAAAGGGCAGAGCTTAAGCCTGCTCTCAGTGATACTGTGATTAAGCTTTAGATGCTGAAGAAGGAGAATGTAGGTTTAAGCTCCGCCTTGGAAGAGGGCAGGCCCTGGGAGAGCAAGAAGTCAGAGAAGAAGCATTGGCTCTTTGGTCTGTTTGTGGGTTGCGCTGCTGCTGCAATGGTCTTTATGCATTCAGCATAGACAGTTAGTATGTTTAATTTGTTGATGTAATGTGGAATTTGTGCTTGTATGTGTTTAATTTGTGTTTGGAATTGCTGTATGAGGTTGTTGACAATGTGCCATTGTTGTTGTGGTAATTTGTGTATGAGGATGATTTCGGCTGGGCCAAGGTTGGCTGGGCCAAGGTCGCCTGGGCCAAGGTTGGCTGGGCCAAGGTCGCCTGGCCATTGTCTTGGGCCAAAAAATGTAGCCCAAAAATGTTAGGGAGGTGAGCACGCGCACAGGCTGACGGACGTGGGCAGGTGGCAGATGAATGCGCATTAATTGATGTTCAACTGTTCGCGTCCCCTCGCACGTCCCGTCACCGGTGAAGGCCGGTTTGACCACTAATTTTGAGTTCGCTTACACTCGAAGCTTTGCGTTGCAACTGTTCGCGTTCCCCGCAACCGTTCATTTCCTGTTCGCGTGTGTTCGTAGGTTTCGTCATCACAGCTGATCACAGACGATGAACACATAGAAACTAATTAAAGATCATGAAATAGGAGCACATTGCTCACAGACGACGACACATTATAATCAAACTAAAGAAAAACTAAACAAACTAATTGATCCACCCCTCCTGACGACCAAAGTCGTGGTGCAGGTCCACCTGGGCGTCGACGCCAGGGACCGGCCCGACCATGGCGATGCCCATGACGTGGAGCTGCACCTTGGGGTTGCTGTTGTCCTCGAACAGGCAGACGGGGGACTAGAACCAGCACTTGCCGGAGTCGGTGTATCCGATGCAGATGCGCATCCGGTCAGGATCGTCGTCGTCGTGCTCGACCACCCCCGACGGATCACCCTCGACGAACGCGTCGTCGTCGAGCTCTGATGGATGGTGGTCGTAGTCGTCGTCGTTGTCCTCCTGCAGAGCCTTGGAGGACGCCGGCGGCACCTCCGTGAGCGCCGACTGTGGCGGCGGCAATGCCGAGGCCGACGACTCCTGGACGGGGTCAGCTGCATCACCTTGAGCCCGCTTGGGAGACGGTGAGCGAGTGGCGGGAGACGGCTACGGCGAGGCGGGAGAGCGGCCACGGCGGCGCTCCCCCGACGACCCGCCAGCAGCACCCTGGAAGCGATGAGAACACTACAAAAAAACCCTAACAAATAGTGTACGCAAAAAACCCTAATGAACCGGCCGACGAGGCTGCAAGGCATAGCGCGCAGCACCATTGTTACCAAAGACATATGGATTTACCAAAGCATCGGTGGGATCCATGGTCTTGACGGAGCGAGAAGGCGGAGCGCGACAATGAGGAGAAAAGGCGTGTGTGGAAGGAATAAGGATGAATCCGCCCTGCGCACCTCTTTATAGCCTCCTACAAAATGGGAATGAGGATTAATCCAATGGAAAGTCCATCCCAAAGTCACTGACGGCCGGGCCCTCTTGGCATTGGGGCCCATCCGTCATGGACTAATGCTGACGGGACGTTGGGACGAGCATGGGAGCCGACGGGACGGGACCATGGGAATCGACCAGCGTGAGGTAGAGACGAGGGGACGTGGGGGTTAGACAGTTTTGACTTTTGGTGCAGCGGTTCTTCAGTTCACAGTGACACACTGACGGGTGAGCCCTATTGGCATTGGGGCCCATCCGTCATACACTCACCCACCAGTGAAACTGGTGTCTGGTTATCTCACCGCTCCCATCTTTGTAGCAAACAGTAAATGGGTCTCTCACCCTCCCATCTTTGGAGCAAACAGTAAATGGGTCTCTCCCCTCCCATCTTTTGTCTCTTTTGTCTGTCGGAGCAAACAGGAAACAACAAACATGAAAACAGCAAACAACAAACATCAACATTAATCCAGTAAACAAATCGAGCACAGTCAGGTCCTAGCAAAAAAACATGATTACATGAAAGAACCAAGCCGGACTGCTCGAGTTATACATCAGACCACATCAAATGCAGTTTTATACACAGAACACAGAACACAGAATCACAAGAACCAAGCAAAGTAGCAGCATCATAGATCATCATCATCGTCATCATCGCTTGTGTTATCATTTATAGAGAAATACCCATTGTCGCTGTCACTGTAATACTGCTCCATGGTTTTATCATCCTCAACATATTCAGGCATGTGCACTGGGCTCTTGCTTCTTATAAGGCCTTCGAAATTAGCTTCAATGACAGTCTCATCTCCACTCTGATGGTGCATCACCGCCTCAACATGATCCTCAAGTAGATGCACAACATGCTCTGAATTAGAAGAGTACTCATCTTGTTGCACACCAACTTCATTTTCAGACATATTATATGTGGACCTATGCTCAAATTTTTGGATAACTCGCCATCCTTTGTCCACTTTGCCATTATAATTGTCATGCAAGTAAAATATCTTCACTGACTGGTCGGCTAGGATGTAAGCATCAGACTTGTACCAATATGAATGAATGTTGATGGACTTGAAATAGGGATCACTTCTAATGCCGATAGTCTTGCTGACTTGATTGTACCAATCACATTTGAAAATAACCACTGTCCGGTTGAAGTTGAGGCTTGAGGCATATTGCAACTGGGAAACCTCCCTAAGCACACCATAGTAATCAATCTCTTGTCCTTCGTGCATCCCTGTGTCATGACTCCACTATTCTGTGACCTAAGGTGTTTCTCACGATGAAGGGTGTTATAGCGGACTCCATTGACCTTTCAAGCTGCATACCGCTTCACTCGAGTATCAAGACCACATGATAGTGCATACAATCCTTCACTGACTTCATTTGGATTGGTTTTACGCTGCTTCGCAATCTGCACTGACATATAAGATGGATGATGATGAGTACTAATCAAAGATGTTGTTCAAGTTAGTTTCAATGGGGGAATGACACAATAGGTCACTTACATATGTCTGAAACCATTTTGCAAATCCTTCTTCAAGCCTTTTGTCCATATCATCAGCATGTACCCCTTCTTTCGTTAACTCCACATTGTATAAGCTGCAAAGAAATGCAGTTTTTTATACATCCGAACGAAGCACTAAGTAGGCATTCAGCATGCACAATTGATACTTACTCGACATATGGTTCAACTTCTTCACAATTATTTAGCACATACCAAACCATCTTCTGAAATTCTTGGTGATCGATGATTTCAATTTTTGCCTTGCCTTGTAACCTGATGCTTGAAAACAGAGATTTCATCATCTTTCGGCCCATTATTTTCATGAACCGTGTCGTCCGGGTTGAAATCATCAATATACTAAGAACAAAATGCTAAAGTTTCACTTGCTATGTAAGCCTCAGCAATCGATCCTTCAGGCGTAGTCTTGTTGCTTACAATGTTTTTCAATGTGCCTAGTCACCGCTCTATTGGGCACATCCACCCATACTGCACAGGACCTCTAAGCAAAGCCTCATCAGGAAGATGTACAGCTAAGTGAACCATAACAGTGAAAAAGGCCAGAGGGAATATTTTCTCAAGGTTACATAGGATGAGTGGGATCTGGGTTTTCAGGCGTTGGACAACATCTTTCCTAAGAGTTTTGCTAGACAACTCCCTAAAAAAATGCCAAGTTGGGCAACTGTGTTTGATAGATCTGAGTGTGCAATTTTTCTTAGCCCAATAGGAAGAAGTCTTTGCAAAAGGACATGGCAGGAGTGAATTTGAAGCCAGCCTAAGAACTTGGCACCATCTGCGCTTACACATCCTGCTAGGTTGGCTGCAAATCCATATGGAAACTTGACATTCTTGAGGAACTTACAAAACTCTGTTCTGTGCTCTGGTGTCAAGACATACCAAGCTGGCGGAGCTTTAACCTTGGATCCATCCTGCTGGCAGTGCAATTCATGCCTTATGCCCATATCATACAAATCCAGCCTAGCATTGACTGTGTCCTTTGTCTTTCCTTCCACCTTCAAGATAGTGGAAACAAGGTTGTCACATATGTTTTTCTCTATATTCATGACATCAAGGTTGTGTGGCAGCAACAAGTCACCCCAATAGGGCAGCTGCCACCATGCAGATTTCTGACTATAAATCACTCACTCATCAACTTCTCCATGTGTTCTTTTCTTACTTTCAACATTTTTGCCTGGCCTGACATGTTCCACCTTCTGTAGTTCCCTCAAAACCTCCTCTTTAGTGAACTTCCCTGGCGCCTCCTGATCTTAACGGCGCCCATCAAAAGCCAAGCTCCACCGCAAATGATGATCCCTTTCAAGGAAACGGCGATGCCCTATGTGTCGGAGTTATTGTCCGGCAGTCCACCTGGGGGTACCCAGATGGTAGATTTGTAGGCAAAGGGCAATCGCAGGACTAGGGAGCTCGAGGTAACACAGGGACACAGGGATTATACAGGTTCGGGCTACCCGGAGGTATAATACCCTACGTCCTGTGCTCGGGGGTCTTGTATTGCTCTTCTCGGCGAAGTTCCAGAGAACAACGGCGGGTTTGTGGTTACAATGAGGGAAGAGTATTCGATGATTGAAGGGGTCACCCTAGGCCGCCTTATATAGGCTGACGACCTAGGGTTTACAAGGGTTAACCCTAATCGTATCCGGCTACAACTAGGAAACTAATCCAGGTCGGTTGTAACATAATCTCCGTGATCTCCGGGCGGGATCCGAGTATCTCACCGTATGCCATGTGGGAAAGTCTTCTCCATCCTTGTCCGTCAAGCCGGAGATCCTCGTGGGCCAGCCTAGGGTTGGCCCACATCGTTGTCAGACGTGGGCCCAGGCCGAGCGTCTACCTGGTCGGTAGTGGGCCCAGGGGTACCCATATCCCACAAGTCCCCGAGCAACGTGCAGGCACGTGTCAGAGTGCTGATGAAGAAGCGAAGCCTTTGCAGCCGACTGAAGCATCTTGGTCTGCAGGCTGACACAATGGTGGGCGGTGCTCAAAAAAGAAAACTGCATGTCGTTGGGGATGACCCTGGGTAGATCTGGGGTGAAACCTTGAGTGGTGTGATGCCGAGTGGCGGCCGAGTCGAATGCCACAAGGTGTCGCGCCACTTTTGGAAAGAGACACATCCTGATGGGGCATATGGAGAGCGACGTAAGGAGCTCTCAATATGGAGTAGTCCCCGAGCATTGGGCCGACTAGAATAGTCGGGCTAATGGTCAAGAGAAGAGAAGTACCGAGCCTAAGGGCGTTCAGGCCGTCCAAAGGATAAGCACGCCACACACTTCTGTGCACGTCATGACAAGAACAATATCCACGTGAACGTATAGGGCGTGCCCATGGTCAGATGAAGCCAAAAAAGATAAGGGTGGACTGAGCGCCTCGAGGGGAGGACGCCGTGTGGCTTAGGGCTCACGTGCCGTACAGTGCAACCGAGGTCACATGTATATAGATAGCCCAGAGCTATAAATACCCGCCGGTGGACTGGAGTTGCTGTTCAGTAGCAAAAATGTGCAGAATCCACGCAATGGATATGTTGGGGGCTTGGTTTTGGGTTCATCCACCAGGGAAAAACCATGGGGACTTGAGAGCTTGGTGCTACAAGAGTGCTTGCGATGAACTTGAGGTGTTAGTGGGCACCTGCATGCTGCTCCGTTGGCTCCTTGCATTGCCTTGGGCTGAGGTCCTCTCAGGGTGAAATGCTTTGTAGAGCCAACGGATACCCGGAGGCATTCACTCCCTGCCCTCAAGTGGGGTTCACCCATTGTTGCTCGCCATGGTGCTACAAGAGATCTTGCGATGAGCTCATATGGACCAAGCTTGCTGTGTATACAACAATTCGCGCACCGGTGAGTGCCCCAAGCTGTCCACGTGATGGTGAAAGCATTTTATCCTTGTAATCGGCCCATGACCAGCTCCTCTTGTAACTGTATATTCTATTGATTAATCATTCTTCATGATATTGTTGAAAATGGAGCTTCTGTTTTCCCTTGTGGGATATGGGTACTCCTGGGCCCACTACCAACCGGGTAACTAGTCGGCCTGGTCCCACGTCTGACAAGGATGTGGGCCGACCCTGGGCAGGCCCACAAGGATCCCCGGCTAGATGGATACGGATGGAGAAGTCTTGGCCCGCAAGATACTCGGCATGACACCCGGATCTCGCCTGGAGATCGAGGAGAATATGTTGTAACCAATCTGGATTGTTTTCCAAGTTGTAGCCGGATACGATTAGAGATAACCGACTTGTAAACCCTTGGTCGTCAGCCTATATAAGGCGGCCTATGTCGACCCCTCCATTCATCTAATCCCTCATCGAATACTTTCCCCTCATTGTAACCACAAACTCGCCGTTGTTCTCTGGAACCACGCCGAGCGAAGCAATACAAGACCCCCGAGCACAGGACGTAGGGTATTATACCTTCGGGTAGCCCAAACCTGTATAAACCCTGTGTCCCTGTGTTACCTCGAGCTCCCTAGTCCTGTGATCTCCCTTTGCCTACAAATCAACCATCTGGGTACCCCTGGGTGGACTACCGGTCAGTAGATCCGACAGTTGGCGCGCCAGGTAGGGGTGATCGCAGGGCAATACAGCTAGCTCGATGGCAGATCGTCGCTCCGTCATCTTCCCCGACTCCATCAAGGATTGTGCCACCCACCTTGAAGGCGTCAGCTTCTTCGCCGAGTCCTCCGCGGCCTCCGACTCCACCAAGGTGCCAACCACCGTCACGCCGACCAGCTCCGCGCTGACTTCCTCGCTGACCTCGGCATCCGTCATCGACCCGCTCCAGCAGCGGCTAGATGCAATCACCATCAGTGACCAGGCTCCGGGCCTGGCAACTCGCCGAAGAGTACCACGCCTGGATGAGCTCCTTGCCGGATTGGATCACGTGCGCGGCCCCCGACCCAGCGGCGCCGCCCGTCCTCCGAGCCTGCGCCGCCCCCTCTGCTTTGTGTGTGTGTTTTGTTTCATTTTTTCATTTTTTATATGAATTTTGTTATATCATTTTATATATATCATTTATGATATATTGTTTGTGATATCAAGTTTTGATATTAGCTTAGTCATATTAGTTACTTATATCAAAATTAATCTTTGTTTAGTTATATCATTTCTTGATATATCGTTTGTGATATCAAGTTTTGATATTAGTTTAGTCATAAAAATTCATTTTGCAATTTTCAGGAGCAATTATACTAGTGTCATATTAGTTTAATTATATCAAAATTAATCTTTGTTTAGTTATATAATTTTTTATATATCATTTATGATATAAGTTTTGATATTAGTTTAGTCATAAAAATTCATTTTACAACTTTCAGCAGCAATTGTACTAGTGTCATATTAGTTTAATTATATCAAAATTAATCTTTGTTTAGTTATACCATTTTTTAATATATCGTTTGTGATATCAAGTTTTGATATTAGTTTAGTCATAAAAATTCATTTTGCAATTTTTAGGAGTAATTATACTAGTGTCATATTAGTTTACTTATATCAAAATTAATCTTTGTTTAGTTACATCATTTTTGATATATCGTTTGTGATATCAAGTTTTGATATTAGTTTAGTCATAAAAATTCGTTTTGCAATTTTCAAGAGCAATTATACTAGTGTCATATTAGTTTACTTATATCAAAATTAATCTTTGTTTAGTTATATCTTTGTGCATAGTGTGCTAGTCTATTATTGTGAAGTATGTAGTATATAATGGGGTCTTCTTTTTAACTATGTTAGTTAAAATGGCTTTGGGACTTGACGAAGAGGAAACATAATTGACCTCCTGAGGGACATAATTGCTCAAGGCAGTACGGCTGCTGCTCAGATTCCTGGAACCGATGATAGCAGCAACACCGACCAGTACCTCAACATGTCTGGTGAGGGAATTGAGCAGTCCGATGGTGACAATGGCCAAGGCACCGATGGTGACGTGGTATAAAATGATTAGCACATTTAGTAAGAATCTCAAGATGTTTTAAGAGGTACATATATTAATAATTAAGTATCATTCTTTTACTTTCAGCCCTCTGCAACGGTGTCCAGTTCAGGGAAAAGAGGACCGACAAAAAAGCTAGAGGGTCGATATATTGTCACCCAAGTGGATGATACAGGCAAATCAATTGCCCCATCTGACGTTGCAACGAAGATGACAAATCAATGTGGGGTTCTTGTCAGAGATCACATCCCAATCAGCATTCCAAGATGGAAACCTCTGAAATGCGGTGACACAAATTTTGTCCCTCAAAGAGAGAAAGATATGCTCTGGCAGCAGTTACAAGAACATTTCACGGTGCCAGCAGGAACCGAGGATAGAGTGAAGACTTGGGCTCTTTCGAAGATGGCAGAACAATTTCAGAGCTCAAAGAGAGAAAAATATGTCGAGAAAAATCAAACACCATCTTTCACTGGAGCATATGAAAAGCTAAGACCCACTGGGATGCATTTTTTCAATACAAGGCATCGGCTCTTGGAAAGAAACTTATAAAGACAAACAAAACTAATGCCGCACGGAAAGAATACCATCACGATCTCGGCCAAGATGGCTACGCTGCAGCAATTCCGAAATGGGACAAGATGGAACAAGATCTACGTGATAGAGGTATCACACCACAGACAACAACTTGGTCCGCGCATGCACGAAATTGATATTATGCCCATGGCGAAACATTGGCCACAGATACTGGGGAATGCATCTTTGGCCAAGAGATACAAGCTGCAGCACAGAGACTTATGCAGGCCGTTGATGTAGTTTAGAATGGAGAGTTCCACCCGGAAAGAGAAAAGGATGAGCTTACTTATGCTCTGCAGAATGACGAGCACCCTGGACGGACGCGAGGCAAAGGAGCAGTTCCATGGAAGTACGGGTTTGCCGACTGCATTGAATCTTATAGAAGTCGCAGTAGAAGAAAAAATGAGGAGTTAGAGAAGATGCGGCGACTTGAGGAAAGGATAATGCAGAATGAACAAAGAACAAGAGAGGTTCAACGGCAACTGGAGATAGCACTTAGCGCTCAGCAGCAAAGCCGTGGATCTGCCGGGGCTCCTGTGGACGCGATTAGCCCTACCCAGTAGCATCGGAGCAGTTGCGAGTCCACTGACATCCCAAATGATGCTCAAGTCCAACGCTACCCTGTGGACGATATAAACATGTGGACACCCTGTGAGCTTCTCAGTCCATTCAGGAACTTAACGTTCAAGGTGGCGTACGGTAGTGCTTTGCCGAGTAACGAATTAGATCTGTACCATGGAGGGAAAATACCCGCTGGCTATGCTAGAGTTGGGGTGGAGCAGGTCTTGGCCGGGTACGAATCATTGGAGCTTGACATTCCTGGAGGTGACGGGGAGAAGACACTACAAGAGGCAGTTCATGGTGTTATTCTATGGGAGAAGCGTTACATCATCTTAACTCCTGAGGAGCCTTCGTCGTCACCCAAAGCTCAAGGCCATCTCTTCCGCCTCCAGCTCTGCAATCCCCGCCACAACAATATTCGCCTGTTGTTCATGAACAAAGGTCTCCGTCGCCTCTAGCTCAGAAATCTCCATCACTCGAACTAAGCAATCTTCGCCGCCTGCACCTCCGCCATAAAAGAAAGCTAGGCCAACATCCA
This sequence comes from Alloteropsis semialata, assembly GCA_004135705.1. Lineage (NCBI taxonomy): Eukaryota > Viridiplantae > Streptophyta > Magnoliopsida > Poales > Poaceae > Alloteropsis > Alloteropsis semialata. The sequence continues at coordinate 41,857,794 of CM014274.1, forward strand.
CAACGGTGGTAGTATCAAAGAAAAAGTAAGACAGAGCACCTGTCGTGCTACCTTTGGACAAATCTTATGAGGAATGCGCGGAGATAAGTAGAAAAGAGGTTCAAGCCTTTTTTAAAAAGGAGGAGCCCAAGAAGAAGGAAAATGTTCCTTTGGAGACATCACAGTTTTTCATCAAGATGGCTGCACCAGTAAAGAAAGTAGTTTTGTCAAATTATGACCGTTCTATTAAGAAGGCCTACGTGAAAAATCAAAGGGACGAGAGGGAGCGGAGGAAGCAACAGAGCCAAGAGAGCGAACAGAGTGCCAAGAGCCAACAAAATGCCGAGAAAGAAATGAAGCGAACAGTTCCTCAACTCGGAGAGCGGAACAATCAAACAGTTCAACCGCTCATAGTGCTTTTAGAAAAAGAAGAAGGTTTGCTTAACTTCTGCAACGAAAATGGATTCAAGTCATAAGTGGAAAAAAGGAGCTTCCAAAGGAGAGCCCCCAAGCGAAAAATATTCCTACAAGATGGTGTCACACCCTGGTTTTTGGCCCTCTCGAAGTTTCCAATAAATCGTAAAGTTTGCCCAGAATTAAATAGAAAGTGAGTGTTACTTTCTGGCCGAGTTGCATAGTGGTAGTTGTGTGAGCTTGTTTTAAAAACCCGATTAGGTTCTTGAATAGGTTCCTCTGGGAATTTTCTAGATTTCTCTCGAATTTATTTCTATTTTTCTAGAGCTAATCTAATTTTTGAAAGCTTCTAGAACCTTTTCATGAGCTCCAAATATTTTATTTGGGTTCATCGTATCCAACTCTATCTCTGGGATTTTTCCTATGATTTTTGGAATTTTTGAAATATTTTTCATGGTTTAAATATGAATTCTGGACTTTTCTAGAACTATTTATTACCAGAAAATTAATTATTCCAAAAATCAAAATTTATTTGGGCCATCCTTGACTTGTAATTGAGCCCATGTTGTCCTAAATCCACCCCACCTCCTTAATTGGGCCAAATTTCTCAAGCCCATTAGTGGTATTGGAATTTTGGAGCCCATTAGCAATAGTGGGGAGTTAAGGTTTCTCAAAAAAAATAGTGGGGAGTTAAAGCCATCTAAATCTATTAGTCCCATATTGCTAATGGATGGAGAGATGGTGGGTTTTCTCCCTATATATACAGAGCACCTCCCTCCTGTAAAAAGTGCACCGTAGACTCCTGTTAGCGATCAAAATTGGCAAGGAACAAGTTCTGCAGGGAAACCGGTGGAACCGGATTTGGGACCGGTGGAACCGGTTTTTCCCTTAGTTGTAATAGGATTGGACTCTTTTTGTAGATCCGAATTGTAATTGAACTTTTCTTGCGGGGCAAGACCTCCCCACCCTATAAATATAAAGGGTTGCGGCCGATTGAGGATCATCCAATCGATCAAACATAATTTATCTTTTATTTGTCTTTACTTTTTGTCTCTACTTTATGTTTCTCAAACCCTAGCTCTTCCAAACCCTAATTGTTGTTCTTCCTTCGTCTCCACGACGATTGAGGACGTTCTAGGTGGCCTGACCGATCCTAGAACAAACCAAGGTGCGCACACCCTGACGGGGTCCCTCCCGGGCGAGCGTTCGTTGGTCTTCGCAGGAAACCCTAGCAAATCGGTTTCACCGGTTTCCCAAACCGGTTTTACCGGTTTCTGCGCAGCCAGGTCTGCGTTCTGCGATTCCGCGCGTGTGAGTGTTTGGCGCGGCGCATTTTAGCGTCAACACACTTTTTGGCGACTCCAATGGGGAAAAAAAGAAAAAAGGATCTACTATCATGTCGAACTTACCAAAGCCAGGCGAAGTTGATCCTGACAATATTCAAAGGCCGACTGCTAATGAGCTATCGGCTGAGGATCGTCATCTATTTGAGCAACTCCTGCTGCAAGAAAAGGAGGAGATGGAACGGGCCAAGAAGAAACTTGAAGACAAGGCACAATGGTTCCTCTCACACTTCTCTAAGGATCGAAAGGGTGCTATCTCCAAGGGCAAGGAGGTGGTTGTTCTTTCAGAGGAAGAAGAAGAAAAAGATGAGGTAACACCCACTGTAAGTGCTGCATCCGTGCCTGTTACCCTCGATCAAATTAATGGCTTATTACTTTCTGGTCAAAAAAGTCTTCTTACAATAGTTCAAGGCATGATTGATAAATCCGTAGGAAAACAACCTTCGACCGTAATTAGTAATGCTATTAATTCTGATGTAGTGGGTACTTCACAGCATGCAATTGTACCTCAAAATTCATCAGCAGCAGTACCACCCAAAAATCCACAATATGGGATGCCGTTGAATCAGTTAACAGGACAGAATTCTCAGGGACAATTTTGCCAGGCAATTCTGGTGAAACCGGTTTCTGTAACCGGTCCTACCGGTTTTAACACCATCACGCAAAACGGCCAAAATCCGGTCCAACCGGTTGTAGGAACCGGTCCTACCGGTTCTAATCCTGTTATTACATATCAGACAACACCTGAGCTTATAACTAGCATGCCAATTGTTCAGGCTAATTCTGGCCGAGTTAATGGTGTTTCTGGTCATATACCTACATGTACTCCAATGTCATATACTACAAATCCTATGTCTTCCCAAAGTTCGGGTTATTTACAACAACCATTACATGCATCACCGAACCAAATGTCACAACATGTGGCAAATGTCAATGATCAGCAAAGCTCAAATGAACTTTATATTCAGAGTCTGATGGAAGAATATAAAAAAGATTTGGCTATTTTGATTAAGGATACTTTTGGCGTAGAGGTTAAGAATAAAACTTTAGTATATCAGAAACCTTATCCTCCAGTTTTTGATACTATGCCTTATCCTCAAGGTTTTAAAGTGCCAGAATTTATCAAATTTACTAGGGAAGACAATAGGACTACATGGGAGCATATTAGCCAGTTTAATGCACAAATGGGTATTCATGGTAGTGTTGATCATTTGAAAGTTAGATTATTCCCTTTATCATTATCTGGCGTTGCTTTTTCATGGTTTTCGGCATTATCTCCTAATTCTATTTATACATGGTCTCAATTAGAACATAAATTCCATGAGCACTTTTATAGTGGTGATAATGAATTGAGGCTATCTCACTTAACATCGGTTATGCAAAAGAATGATGAATCTGTTGCTGATTATATTAGAAGATTTAGAGATACAAAAAACCGATGTTATAGTTTGATTATTTCTGAAAAAGATCTTGCCGAATTAGCTTTTAAAGGTTTGAAATCTCATATCAAAGATAAATTAGAAGGCTATGAGTTTCTTACCATTAACCAAGTATTACAAAAAGCTTTGGCTCAAGAAAGCCGAAGTAAAGATGCTAGGCCAAAATCTGATCGTCCTAACATGCATATGTTAAACTATGATTCATTGGACGATGAGAATGGAGAAGTTTGTGCTGCTGAATTTACATGGCCAAGCAAGTCTCAATCATATAGTTGCCCTTCACTTAAGCCGATCCACAAAAATCGGCAAGAAGAAGTGAAATTTACTTTTGATGTGTCCAAATTTGATAGGATATTTGATGAGTTGCATAAAAACGGATACATCAGATGTGCATATACTTTACCACCGCTTGATGAGTTGAAGCGACGTGCATATTGTAAATTTCATAATTCTTTTCCACATGCAACTAATGATTGTAATGTATTTCGTAGGCGAATTCAATCGGCCCTTAATGAAGGCCATTTGACTTTGCATGAAATGAAAGTTGATTCTGATCCTTTTCCAAAGAATCTCTGTCAATACCATTGAATTACAGAATCCTAAAGTGTTGATCCGGCCGAATCAAGCCGATACAACAAAAGGAAAAAATGCAATCATTGGTGAAGCACGACCAGAACAGAAAAGGAATAAGAAGGTATGGCTGAAAAAGGACCCTCAAGTTGCAAAAAAGAATTCGACACTCGGGGGGCAAACCAAAAGCAAATATACTGGTTCTGATAGAACCGGTGGAACCGGTTCCTCAAACCGGTATAACCGGTTTACACCTGGAGACTCTGATGGTTCAAAAAAGAAAGCAGGGCCGACCTATAAAGAGCTTTTGGAAAAGTATAAGAAGAAGGGAGCTGCTCAGAAACAAAAGAGTCAATCATATAGCACTAGAGATGCAAATTCACCACCAAGACATCAAGGTAGCCAAAAATTTCATCAATACCAAGGTACTTATGCTACTGCGCCATATTATTTTGGTGGATCATATAAGTCGTTGTCTTGGTCATATCCTTGTTATTATGCTCCTAGTGACTATGGTAGTATGTACATGCCGCCACATATTATTTCTTATCCAAATTATGGTGTTTTGCAACAACCGATTGCTTACGATGGTAATCCGGTTAAAAAGAATGCATGTACTGATCCTAAACATTGTGAGAACAACAACAAATCAGATTCTAAGTATATGCAGCCGAGGTGGTGTCCCTCAGGCTTAACTCGCACTCAAAAGAGAAAATTACAAAGGATGCGCAGGCAATCAATGGAGCCAGAAGTTGAACAAAAATCAGCGGCGCCTACGAGGATGATGTGGAGACCAAAACAAGTTGCTTCAACTTCAACATAGGTGAGACGCATGACATGGCCGATGCTTTATATGTTTAACATCGTCCAGAGAACAATTTTGATCTTAGAAGTGTTTTCTAGTACACAAGTTTACTAGAAAACAGGGGGGCCTATGTTAGCGATCAAAATTGGCAAGGAACAAGTTCTACAGGGAAATTGGTGGAACCGGATTTATGAACCGGTGGAACCGGTTTGGTTCACTGTGACGCGCCTGACAAGACAAACCGGTGGAACCGGATTTGGGACCGGTGGAACCGGTTTTTCCCTGAGTTGTAATAGGATTGGACTCTTTTTGTAGATCCGAATTGTAATTGAACTTTTCTTGCGGGGCAAGACCTCTCCACCCTATAAATATAAAGGGTTGCGGCCGATTGAGGATCATCCAATCGATCAAACACAATTTATCTTTTATTTGTCTTTACTTTTTGTCTCTACTTTATGTTTCTCAAACCCTAGCTCTTCCAAACCCTAATTGTTGTTCTTCCTTCGTCTCCACGACGATTGAGGACGTTCTAGGTGGCCTGACCGATCCTAGAACAAACCAAGGTGCGCACACCCTGACGGGGTCCCTCCCGGGCGAGCGTTCGTTGGTCTTCGCAGGAAACCCTAGCAAACCGGTTTCACCGGTTTCCCAAACCGGTTTTACCGGTTTCTGCGCAGCCAGGTCTGCGTTCTGCGATTCCGCGCGTGTGAGTGTTTGGCGCGGCGCGTTTTAGCGTCAACAACTCCTTTGTCGCCGCTGCTCTACTGGTGCTGCCGCCGCCGCCGCCCGAGGAGTCCCAGGAAGCCTCGCCGCCGTCCAGCCATCCCGAGCCGTGGTCAGAGCACCACCGTGAGTCGGCCAAGTTGCTCGTTTTTCTTCGTCGTCCTCTCCAACTCTGGTGAGCTTTTTCATCGCCATCGTTCATCGTTGGCCGTTGGTGAGCACACCATCACGATCCTTGTTCCGTTTCCTTTTCGTTTTGCCATTTATGTGCAAGTTCCGCAACTTGTTGTCGTCCTCCGTGAGTGCCTTGCTCTGCAGCCCACGGCCCAGCTCATAGCTCCCTTCCCTCTTTATCTCGCGGCCCAGGCCCAGCCTGCAGACCGGTCCACAGCCCCCTCCTCCTTTGACTGCCACCTAGGCCCACGCGCCAGCCACCTTCCCTCTCTGTCGCCCAGGCCCGCGCGTCATCCCCTCCCTCCGTCCTCTCTCTCTCTCTTCCTGAGCGGGCACTGAGCAACACCGCCGTGCTCCCCTCGCGCAACCGCCGCGCGCTTCTCCCGCGACCCCTTCAGCACGACAGGACCCCGTCGCCCCCTCCTTATAAAACGCGCCGCCCGAGCCCTACGTGCCCTAGCTCGCGCCGCTGCCCCGCTCAATCAAACCGATCACCGCCCAAGGTAAAACCCGCCGCCGTCCTTGCTCCTCGCCGTCTGTACATTTCTGATCTCCCTCTCCCCTCCACCGTGCACACAGGGACACGAGGACCCCGTCCTGGCCTTCAATTGTGGAGAACCGAGGCCGCAGCCACCTCGACGCCGAGCACCGCCGCTACTGCCCGCCGTTCCTCACCAACCGTCCGCCTCGTCGCCCAATCGTCGACCCCGAGCCCCCGGTGAGGACCGCCGTCGCTCCCTCTCTCTCCCAAGCCAAGAATCAAGCGAAATCATGCCCCGTAGCCTCGGACAGCCTCAGCTCTGGTGAGCCACCGCCGTGCGCCGCCGTTTTCTCTGCACGCCGGCGAACAGAACCACCGGGCCGCACTCAACCCTTCATCCTGAAATCAACGTCTCAGATCAGAAGCTAGATACCTCTTCGCTGTTTTCTTAAAGAGACCCCCCGACTTTTAGGAAATAAACCCGCCGTCCAGATATAACCCAAGAAACTTACCTGCTAACCCCAGATCTATGGTTAATTATGTATAGGTCCCTGCAAACTTGTTTAGCCATAGAATTTGCGTTTTAGGTCCGATTCAATCCGTTCAAGTTGCGTTAGTTTTGTTACAATCCAATCTACGCGTTAGTGGTGTTAGTTTCCATAAAACTTGTTTTTGAAATTTAATTAGTAATTAATTTGATTAATGGTCAATTTAAACTAGCTTTCTAAGTAAAAGATGATTAGGCTTTTACACCCAGCCTTGTGCCGTGCCATAGGTGCAGCAGAGCCCAACCTTTCATGGCGATCATAACCTATCCAAATTTCATGTCTCTCATCCTTTTGTTTTGCCACATATTTAGCCTATACCTTGTATTCTCATCTTATGTTATTTTGTTATCTGGCTTAATAAATGTTTAGTGTATGAACCGCTATAATTCCCATGTATTATTTTAATACTGAATTCATATATTGTGCACATATGTGAAATCTAGATATTAAAATAGTATATTGAATTGTATGTGTATATACTAAAGTTTGTTGATCCATTCATACAAAATTCCATTGAAGCTTTATTCCAATTCCATGATGACATCATGTTTATGCCTTGATGATGTCACAATATTTTTGTTCTTAACCAAAATAATTCCAGCTTATGTTCTTTGTACCAGTATGCCCTTGACCATTCAATTGCTCATACCTTTCCAACCGTAGCTCCGTCCTTAGCGTTTCTTGCTCCCGAGTTCGTAGGAGTTAGTGTTTTCTAGTAGTAGCGCTTTTCAAATCTGTCGTATTGATTGGTGTATTGCTTTGTTAGATGTGCCTTGTGTGCTGGTGTTGATTGTGCCAATCGGTGAGCTGTTCGACGTTGAAGGAGAGCAAGGTTCTGAAGAAGAGGATTAATGGCAATACTTTGAGGAAGGCAAGTATAACATGAGAATTCCTTGATACCTATACACATTATTAATCACTTACATTCATGCATGAGTTAATTTGTTTAGGTTATCCCTAGTATCTTTGAGACTTACTTTCTTGTTCAACCTGGGTTATGCATTGATGGGTAATATTGTGCTAGGCTATGCAACTTGATACCGCTGAACGATGATACATGATACCCTATTAATGATGAATGTTAAAACTTTCTTTTTAGCAACATGGTTAGGAAGCTAGAACATGTGCTGTGTGCTTTGTTCTCGGCAACTCTTGTTCTAGAACATGTGTTGTGTGCTTTGTTCTAGACAATTCATGATCTGGAACATGTGCTGTGTGCTTTGTTCTAGGCAACCTTTAAGCTGGGACATGTGCTGTGTGCTTTGTTTTAGGCAACCTAATAATATGGAATATGTGCTGTGTGCTTTGTTCTAAACAACTCTTAAAGTGGCAACCCAGGAAAATAGTACAACCACGGGAAATAATGGGCTCTGGTCCTGGCTAAGTAAAATGCACAACTCTAACTAGCGGGGGTTACCGAAAGGCGTTAGAGGGCAACCACGGTTTAAGTATGAGCCTGATCTGCTTGGGGACGGACTCACGTTGCGCCCTGATGTCCGTAGGCATTTTGTTCATGTTGCGCCCTGAACGCCAGCAACCCACTCACGTTGTGCCATGGGTGTTTTGTTGATCCCGGGAGTTGGGTTCATGCGCCCATGTTGAAACCTCAGCGGCCCTTAGCTTTTCAGAGGGACTTTTGAAATGTCTCGTAGTGAAACCAGCTGCACACCTAAGGAAGTATGAAATGGGTCTACTAACCCGGGCATCACGGGAATCACGACCAGTGGGGAAAGTGTACAACCTCTGCTGAGTGTAAAACTGTTATAACAGCCGTACTCATAGTTACGAGTGGCCTGGATCTTTTTTGAATGGTGACTTTTACCCTGTGATGTTTAACTAAAACTTGGTAATGATATGATGATGAGATAATGATGATCTTTACACTCTTAATTTGGGTTACAACTGGGGTATACCTATTACACTATAGTAATTTGGTTAATGTTAAAATTGAACAATTAAAAATGCTTACCGCAGTTAAACCGTGTCTGTCCTTTTGAGCCTTCATACCTCATGTTATCCTTGTTAAGTAAGATGGTTTACTTACACTTGCACTATTCAACAAAATCTCGGATAGGTACTCAGATGAGGCAGCAGTCGAAGATTTTCATAAAGATTTTCCAGAAGAGTTCTAGGTTGAGGTTCACCAGCCGGCGTCCCTGTGGATTGGAGACTTCAACGTGAGAGATAGTAAATAGACTTCTTCTGTGGTTTGTTTTAAGACTCTTGTCTTTTGTAATAGTTTCTTTTGTAGTTCGAGCACTGGTTTTTCTTTGATTTACCTTATTCTGGAGCTATATGTGTGATTAAGACTTCCTGGGTACACATATAGTAGCATTCGGATTTCTTTCGTAAATCCGGGTGTGACAGATGGCCATATCTACTTGGCGCAGCTCTGGTGGATCCCGAAGAGTACCACAAGTTGTCAACAAGAATGTGGGACTTACATGAATGGTACATAAAAGCGTCGGCGGTTGGGCACACCATGGTCGGAGCAAATATTAGAGATGATGACTACTTTCGTAGGGAAGATGTCATCTATATTGAATTTTCAGAACTATACCAGCTATACCAAATGGATGCATTTGATGTCTCTATCCTCAGCCGCTGGGTGCCGTAAGTGCTTTGTTTATTTAAATTATTAATGTCTTGTTTATTTCAATTATTAACATCTCGTATATTTCAATTCTTTGTTTTTATATTTTTTTCCTGTAAAATGGAGATTGAAGAACACAGAAAAAATTCATACTTCCACTTGGGCTTCATCAACCCAAAAGTTGTAACCAGCATATGTTAAGAAAACATTATCAAGACACAATGAACAACATTGAAAGGTTCTTACTTGTACAACATTACAAGACAATGATTCTATTTCCTTACAACTTTGGGTGAGTACTTTTACTGTCTTATGCATCTTTAATTTTTCTTCCTAACAACATGTTATTTCAATTGACGTGACCCTTCGTATAAAACTTACACTAATAGGTTCCATTGGATTTTATTTGTTATAATTCTGGACAATAGCTTGCTAATCGTTATGGACTCTTTGAGGGGACCACAGGAAGTTTTTCTGGAAATGATTCACCTCCTACAAAAGTAATTTTCGTCCTCACACTATTACACATCATTAGATCGTCCGAGAATTCCATTTATTTGCTATGGTGCGTAGGTGTTGGAAAAAGTTTCGTAAAGAGACAAGAGGTGAATTCAAGGAACAACTTGGAATCAAGGGGGAGTTTCCGGTAAATACTACTATATCTAGACACACCTAGTTTTGTTCTTTTCATTTTCATGAATATGTATGTAATGACTTGACAATTTCTTCTCCAAAAAAGTGTTATAGGCAGCCCCAAGGCACCAATTTATGTGGATACTATGTGTGTGAGTTCATGCATACTCTTGTTGGTCACAGGACGACCCAGACTGAGTTGGAACGTACGGTATGTTTCATTTCCATGGATATCTATACATTTAGTTGTATCTGAGTCATATTAATATTGTTCATAATTTGTTTTAACTACATCACCAGATTTGGCAAATGAAAAAAGCTATCTTACCGCTTCAAAGAGTCGTGGCCGTTCAAGAGGCACTCGCATGATTTATATTCGAAGAGGTCGTGAAGAAGGGTGGCACGTTTTATAGGGATGGAAAGAGCTTCGTAACTAGCAAACATTAGGCATTTTGTAACTTCCATATGGGTCATTCAATCCTTGTTGTAAATATACATATGCGTCTTTCTAAACTTGTAAATATATATGTAAGTTAAATACTAGTATATATATATTAGTGTATATATATTATTAGTTAATTATTTATTTAATGCATTATACAATGGTTTAATACGTCTACCTATATAATAATATGTATACCTGTATAAAAGGAAAAAGAAAACAAAAAACAAAAAGAAAACAGAAAAGCAAAAAAAAATCTTTCAGTCCCGGTCGGTAACACCGACCGGGACTAAAGGGTCTCCACCCTGGGCACGGCCTGGAGGCCCTTTAGTCCTGGTTGGTGATATCGACCGGGACTAAAAGGTCCTTTTAGTCCCGGGTAAATACCCGGGACTAAAGGCCAAGTCCCAGTGCCGTAGTCCCGGTTAGGCACCCGAGACTAAAGGGCTTTCCCAACCGGGACTAAAGGGCTTTCCCAACCGGGACTAAAGGCCGTTTGTGCAGTAGTGTGAGCAATGAACTTCTGTGTGTCACCCTACCCCTTCATTGTTATATCCTTTACCCCTGCTTAGGCTATGGTAGATTAATAATGTTGTAAGTAAATACATTGGATTACATCTCTCTTTAACAAAATGCTTTTCTTGCGGATAAACAAATAACGATACTCTGGAATACTACCAGGTGAAATGCTACAATGTACTTCTGTGCGCTTGTGGAATAATGTAAACGTTAAGAAATACCAACAATTACTACAATTATATGACAGCCGGCTATAACCCACATTAAGAAAACATGTGAAATATCATAAACGAACATCATCATATTGAAACATTTATTCAGAAAACAAGGAACCACTAATAAAAAAGGATCCAAGCCGCTCTTGACCGTGAGTATGGTTGTTATAACAGTTTTACACTCTGCAGAGGTTGTACACTTTCACCACCGGTCGCAACACCCCTTTGCCATACGCAATGCACTCCCAAAACGAGCACAGGGCATCACTACGAGACCTTTCAAAAGACACCCTAACAAGCTAGTAGCTGTTATAGTTTCATGAAAGGTGCATGGAACCCTCGTCCTAGGACCGGAGATCACTCAGGGCGCAACAGGAGTATCCCGGTGGCGCTCAGGGCACAACGTGAGACATGCCGACAACACTTTGGGCGCAACGTGAGTTCGTCCCCAGGCGACAAGGTCAATACTTAAACCTGGCACCCTCCCCACTTAGGCCTTTCAGTAACCACTAGACAGGTTAGAGCCATACAATTTACTTAGTCAACACCAGAGCAATATCGCAATCTATACACGCATTCCATCTCCACACATATATCCATCACAAGCCAATACATGCATACAAAACTATTTCTACAAGAATAGTACATCATACAATGAAAACAGAAGCAAAAAGGTTAGAAAACTAATCTACGCATTTCTACAATCACAGGAACGTGAGAATCACTCTAATCGGGTCTATGGTGATTAACCTACGCTGAGAATCACTCTAATCGGGTCTATGGTGATTAAACTACGCTAAAAACAAGATCAAGGGTTAACCTGTGATAAACCAAGGACCTATGCATAATTAACTATAGATCTCGATGGGTAGCAAGAAAGTTTTCCAAACTAAGGGATAGATGGCGGGTTTATTCCTAATTTTCTCGAGGACTCTTTAGCAACACGCGAATGGGTATCTGCTGATCTAATATTGGTCGTTGGATGGGAGATGCAGGGCGGATGGGCCTTCTTGTTCGGCCAACAGAGGGGAGGGCGACACCGTCCGGTGGTTTTCACAGACAGAAGCCGACGGCGCCATTGCCAGCACGCAGAGCTCGCTGGGGATGTGGGTCCAATGGCTATGGTGGACTGATTTCTGCGTTGGGCGGCAAAACGGAATTGTGGCGACGAGGGGAGTTCTTCTTGATGCTTCCTTAGGGCAGACAGGCAGCATGTTTGGCACGCTGCGGGCTAGGGCAGACTGGTCGTTGGCCTGCGTAGGAGAGGGTCGTGCTGCCTTGGAATGGGTCCGCTGGGAGTTGGCGAGTCCTCCTGGTGTTGACAATCATAATTGGAACGACAAGAGTTTGCTTGCTATCTGGGCAAACTGTTGATATGGGTTTTAGAAACCCATAGGACCGGAGTTTGTAACATTGTCAAATTGGCAATTTGATTGCACCATTGCGTAGATTTCATCGAGGCGATCGAAATGCATATATAGAGAATCTGGTGAAAATCCGGTGGTACCGGTTTTAGGCAGAGTCCTAGTAGATTTAGAGATCCGTGTGGATTACGACTTGTAAAAGGGTTTCTTTGTGGGGCAAGACCTCCTCACCCTATAAACATAAAGGGCCACGGCTGATTGAGGGTTTATCTAATCGATCAAATACATGTATCTTTACTTTTTATCCCTTCCAAACCCTAACTTTTTCAGCCCTCTTTGTTGTTCATGCTTCGTCTCTACAGCGTTTGATGACGTTCTGAGTGGCTTGTCGATCTTTGAACAACCCTAGGGCCACCAGCCCCTGACGGGGTCCCTCCTAGGTCGGCTTTCGTAGGACTACGCAGCAAACCCTAGAAATCCGATGGCAGCGGATACTCAAAACCGGTGGTACAAGTTTTGCCAGGCCTGCGGTCGGTGTTCGATCCGTTGTGGATCCGCGCGAGCTAGCACATATCTAGGTGTATTGACCAAAAAAAGCGTCAACACATTTTTGGCGACTTCGCTGGGTGTTGACGGTCATTCATGCACATCTCAGACCGTCAACTTTGACATACAAACATACATTCACCATAGCTGTAGGGATTATATCGAACCAATTCAACTAGTTTTGGTGACTGTGTATGAAGGAGGCAACAGGTGAAATTTGAGGTGAAATGGGCTCGATGGGCCGTCACCCGACCTAGCCTCGTCGCCCGACCTGGCACGGAGCCCAATGGGGCTCAACTTCCTCGAGGGCAAAGAAGCACATTTGGGGAGCATCCTAGTCGCTGATTCCATGTCGGTTGGATCCAAGAGATGGGAATGGTCCAAGGGGAGGTCACATGGATTGAAAGGCACACCATGCAAACTAAACGTACTCAAATGCAGCTATACCACCTGGAACTGCCATGAGCACCCACTACACAGTCACTCAGCCAAAGATGGGCCCGAGATGTGCCGGCGCCACGTCGCCCGACCCCCCTAGGTCGGCCGACCTGGTCTGGAGGCCAAACTGCCTCATTCTTCTCGTGCGCGTTCCCACCACCTCCAGGAGTCCATCTATGTCGTGCAACACTCAAGGCGGTAGATTTAACGTCGGCCGACCTCCCCGCGTCCCCCAACTTGGGACTGAGTCGGTTCGTCCTCATCTTCCACGTGTTCACTCCCAACCGCATCTACAAGCTATAAATAACTGAGCCCCGGTCATTGAAAATCATCATCGAACTGGAGCAACAAGTCAAGGTGAAGCCCTCCTCAAATGAGAGTAGAAATAGGGAGAGAGTGAGGGAGAGTCTGGAGGAGTCCTGGCATGTTGGCGACCCTCCACCTATACCTCGGCAGATGCGAGCTCCTTAGTAAGTATCTAGGATATTCAACTTAGTATTTAAGTCTGAGTTATAGAAAGCTGAGTTCTTTATTTTGCTTGTGGGTTCGTTGCTTTATTCATAAAGTATCTTAATCTTTGGCCAAAGTTAGGATAGCTGATATTGTCTTAAGCGTGGTGCTTAGGAATATATATGCTCTTGTTTGCCTCGTAACCCCATGGATTAGTAGAGGTAGGCGGCAGGTGGTGACAACCATGTCCGTCCATTATAATCCTCCACGTTCGGGTACGGCGTAGAGCTGTATGCTGGCAATTTCCTAGAGGCCTAGGATACCCCGATGCCCAAAGCAAGCATAGGAGAACTCCCTTCGCTATATTTCCAGCGTAGTGCTAAGTTATCCTCTCTACCCAGCCTTCATATAAACTTGATCGATCTTATTCGATACCCCGAATACTTTCGGGTGAAAGCTACAATGGTATCCGTGCGCTTGCGGATTTATCTGCGACCGCAAGAAATACCAACAAGCTTTCTGGCGCCGTTGCCTGGGAATGGTAGTTGTGTTATCTAAGAACTACGATTGGCCGTTTATCCTTTATTTTCTTTTCTTTTCTTTTCTTTTTTTTACCAATGGACTCCACCCAAATCCATGAGTTCTCTGCTCCAAAGGGCGAACTATTGGAGCCACACCCCTCATCAAATCCTATACAAACAGATAGCTTTGAGCTTCGTCCTGCTTTCGTGGCTATGGTCCAAGAGACAACCTTCTCAAGACGTGATGGTGAAAACCCATACCATCACCTGCACGAATTTGAGTTGCTCTGCTCATGTCTGGTCATATTAGGCATGACGCAAGCAACGATTAGATGGAAGCTCTTCCTGTTCTCTCACAAAGAAAGGGCAAGGAAGTGGTATGACCATACTGTTGGGCTAACGAATGGTGAATGGGAGAAGTTACGAGATAAGTTCTATTTGGAGTACTTCTCCGTTCATCGGATCTGTGCCCTTCGGTATGAACTTCCAGCAAAAGGAGAAGAAAATGATCACGGCAGCATGGGACCAATTTCTGGACTCATGTCTTACCGGAATGGGTCTAGGCTTCCCACAATGTATGCTTTTGCAACATTTTTGGTTTAGTTTTGACTAGGTGTTGGCGCTTGTTAAGTCATGAATATCTTGTAACGCCAACATGATAAAATGAAATAAATTAGCTGTAATCAGTAGGATTTGATTTCAAATAACGTAGTTCCACTTGTACATGGAGTTTATTTGATTGTAGGAGATATGGGACAAAATATGAAGCAAAACAGGGCCAGGCCCAGGTCGCCCGACCCCACCAGGTCGGCCGACCTGGCCTAATGACCATCCAAGCCCAGCTTTGGCCATGCATAAGAAGCACAAGTTCCTGTCATCTAGAACGTTGAATCAATGACGGTTACATCTAAGGGATGACAAGAAGGATAAGGAGGTGTACATGGATTGATGGGCCCACATGAGAACCAACAGTTACTCCGAGGATCCATACCCATCTTCCACGAGTACAAGGGTCCACATTACAGCGACTCAGAAGAAGACCGTGGCGAACCGCGCCTGGACCAGGTCGGCCGACCTGGCCAGTTCGGCCGACTCCGTCCTGTGACCGTTGCTGTCCTCCCTTCTCGTGCGCGTCGACACCGACTTCAGGACCAAATCTACGCCGTGGATGAGTACCGTCGGTGCATCTGATAGTCGGGCGATGTCAAGGGATCGGCCGATCCGGGGGTGGACCCACTTGCCCTCAACCGCCTTGTACCGACCCTAAACCGCCTCCAAGTGCTATAAATAGGTGCCAACGCCTCCTGTACAAAACACACCAGAAGGAAGAGCTCCAATTGCTACAAGTTATAGTCTTAGTTAGTAGAGAAGTAGTTCTAGGAGTTGAGCTTCTACGGGTTTTCGAAGGAGTCTTGGTAAGCCTAGAGCTCAGTTATCTTGTATCCTTTGCTTATTTGTAAGACTTTGAGCCTTAATGGAAATACTATCTTGCTTATGTTACTTGACTTCTAGTCTTGTGTGTTCATCATTTGAGTTGTATGTCTTACACCTTAGTATAGCGGATGCATGTTATGGCAATGGCCCAATGAATCTCTATGATTGTTCTTTACCTTTCCGTACAATTGGTAAAGATGTATTTCATATTACAAACGTGGTGTTTGGGTTATGGAATACCGTTGGGGATACCCTACTCCACGTATTCAGAGGTAGGCGGCAGGTGGTGACAGCCCTGTCCGTCCCTTGTAATCCTCGCCGTTCGGGTTTGGGCGTTTGCAAGCCGTAGTGATAAACATCGTGACAGTACCCTTGGATGAGGGGATCCCACGACTCCTCGATTTGTCCTCTATCATGTATCCCTTATTAAGCTTGTACAGTATATACTTGTAGGAATGTAACCCATTTGTGAGAAGTACATAGAATCCCTAGTTCTCTCTTAGGACCTTCGTATTAACTAGACTTACATATTGAGCAGTGAAACCTTCTGTGTGTCAACCTACCCAATCTTTCATATCATTCTATCCTCTGTCCTAGTTCTGGTGTATTGATTATGATACAGTTGATACATTGGATAATATATTACTTTGCCAAACGCTTTCCCTGAGGAAATAAATACGATACTCTGGAATACTCCCGGGTGAAATGCTACAATGTACTTCTGTGCGCTTGCAGAACTTGTGTAACGCTAAGATTTATATTAAGGCATCTCTAGTGCCATCACTCCAGTAGTGGTGATGCTAAGAAATGCCAACAAGCATTTCTGGCGCCGTTGCCGGGGAAAGCTTTGGACAAAGAATATGTTAACCTCTGTATTAACCTATGTCACAATTAATTACCATCTCTAGACAGGTTTACCCTTGTTCTGTTTCTCTTTGTGTGAAACAGAAGGTACATCATCGATTCACCGAAGAACTCTTCCACCTAGAAGAGAGCACCCAATTGATCCCCCAAATTCTGTCGGTTGAATTCGAAGTACTTTTGCACCAAGATGGCAACTGAAACTCTCATGATCGACTCAACGTACTTCACCATGGTGCAAGCCAAGCCATTCAACGGAAAGGCCATAACAGATGCAGCAGAACATCTCCGACATTTCTCAGCAATTTGCAGTCAACTAGCAGGAAGGGCAAAGCAATGGTTATTTCCATTCTCTTTAACAGGTAGAGCATTGCAGTGGTACTACAACCACCAGGCAAAGATGGAGTCTTGGCAACAGTGCAGGGATTTATTCCTAGCACATAACTGGGGCCCATCCCAGCAAGGAGGAAGCGTATACACTATACCTGCTAAGAGAAAGGTGAATGATCTAAGCTCTAGATTCCATGCCTTGTCAGTAGCCGTGAAAAACCAACTGCGCTTAAGCAAAATTCTAGAAACCCAGTCAGCCGAGTTAGCTGTTGTGGTACAAGAGACCGGTCGGGAGATTTTGGCTAACCATGCAGGAAACAAGAAAGAACTAAACAAAAAGTTTGACGGACCCGAAATCAAGGTGATTTATGGATGGAAGCCACAAAAACCACCAGTCACCAACAGCGAGCCACTCCTGCCCCTGCCCAAGGAATTCACACAAAGTGTTAAGGCTCTGAAGACAATAACATCATCAACATCTTGTGTGAAGAAAACAGAACAGGATTGGCGTTGCAAAGCTTTCGCATCATCTTCAAATGCGGAGGCCAGATCATCAGGTTAAATCATTTCTGGGAGACGTCTGCACTCGACGGACGAAAAACAACGAGTCCTCGCCGGTAGGTACATCGGTATGTACCCCATGTTTATTTCATAATGCATTTTGATTTCTCAAAGCATGTTTATTTTTTCCACAAGATTATGCATGTAAAACTTAAAACTTTGGAGCCATTCACTTCTTTTCTCCTCGGATACCTGGCCACCACTACCCATACACCCAGAAATCATCACACCACTGAACCACGCACCACTCTACAAAGGCTAGGCCTAAACCAAGCTGAGCACTGATCGGCCGACCAAGGCACGTCGGCCGACTCCTATCTTTGGCATTTGCAGAGCACTCAATACCCATCATAGACTACCATAGCTGCCCATCATAAATTCCAAAGGAGGCATTCAACGGTGGCCATAGCTGGTCGGCCGACCTGATCAGATCGCCCGATGCACGCCTCCTCTTTTTGCAAAGTTTTCAACGGTTTCTGTAGCCACCAGGTATCCAACGCATCGTGATCAAGTGCTTGGCCATTTTGCCTCTGTGGGAGGGTCGGCCGACCCCACCTGGTCGGCCGACCGGGGGTGAGCTCCGGCTATAAAAAGCCTTGGCCAGCAGCTTGATCACTTCGCCCCAACCCGAGCTGCGTTTCGCCCTCGGAGTTTCTCCTCTCCCTCTGTTAGATTCTTAAGTGTTTAGCTCCTAAGTTTGAAAAAAAATCAATAAAAATTTGAAAACCCAATTAAAAATGGACTTCATTCCTGCATAACGATGTTGTTATTTTCATGCTGAAATTCTTGAACGTGTTGTGGAGGTAACCAAAATCCCACAAGAACGCTTGTTTGTGGTGTGTCAAAACCCACAAGAACGACTTTTGTGGAGGCAACCACGCCCCGCAAGAACGACTAATTCTTGGACGGCTAACTTGCTGACGCTAATCCTTTTGTCTTCCAAGTGTCGTTTTTGTTGCTTGTTGTTCTCTGTGCAGGAATCATGAACTTCGTCCGAGGAGTGGTGAAGAAAGCAAAGAAGATCAAGGGATCAAGCTCAAGGCGGAGCCGCCATTCCGGAAGCACTGAGCTGATTTCCTCCAGTACGGAGATTATGGAATCAGCCGGTGGTTCCGAGGAAAGGAGAAGCAGCCAGCACTCCATGGAGATTTCCGAAGATCAGTACTACTACACCGGTGCTGGCACCACATCTGCAGGCGGCGGTGGCAATGGAGATGGGAACGGGGACAGCTCCAGCAGCAACCACAACGAAGACGATCCTCGCCCGGCGTTCATCTCCGACGATCAACTCGACATCGAAGGGGGTCTCGAACTGGAGGCATATCACATTCTTCTGGGTCGCACTTTTGATCACACACGTGTGTTCACAAGTGAAATCATGGAGAAATCAGGTATGGCCACTGACTTTGAAACTGTTTGGAATTCTGTAGGTTGGTCAGATTTTGCGCACATTAATGAGGATGGTTGTCGTTTGTTAACAATCCAATTCCTTACCACTTTGAGAAAATCTGAGGAAGGGATTACTTTTCGCTTTTTAAGAGAAGAGTATTTCCTTTCTTGGAAGCAGCTTAGTATCCATTTGGGTTTTAGCAAGCGTTGTAGTTTGGAAGTTGATAAAGTGTTGAGGCTTTTTGTTAGAGAATCCTTTTGGCGGGATATCTCGGGTATCACAGATGGCACTCCCCCTAGAACAAGCCACATCCATAATCCCACTCTCCGTTTCATGCACCGTTGGATTGCTATGACTTTGTTTCCTCGGAATGATCTAAGAACTGTTCACTTTGATGAATTGAAGTTGTTATATGCAATGGTTAAAAAGATAAAAGTTTCGCCTGTGGTTTTCATGATTGATCAATGGATGGGTGTTTCTAAGAGGCAAGGTCCGATTGAATGTACATCTTTGGTTACCCGCATTTTCGAGTCAATGGGCCTGTTGGATAGTTACCGAGTCGAGTTCCTTCCGCAGCCTCGCCCAACTCTGGATGAGTCCCATTTTATCCAGAGTCATCTTGTTACACATGCCATAGACCAAAAGCTTATTATGGTCTATAATAATAGTACAACTAGAATTCCGTTGCCAGCACCGGAATACTGGTTGTACAGATGCAAAACATTGTTGTTGGAGTTGCAACAGGAAGGCAGGCAAAGCGTGACAGGGAGGGTGACAAGAAGCATGTCCCGACGGGGAGAAGCCGGAGTGCCGCAGGCACAATCAACATGGGAGCCTCCAACTCCGCCGTACATACCTGAAGGATCGAACTGGGAGCAGCCGCAGCCGCCTCCACCATACATGGCAGGAGGTTCGGGATGGCAAGAAGCGCCGCACGCACAATGGAACCCCCAAGACCCGCGCTATTATCAGTCGTCCAGCTCAAGTGGCGGTCCTCCTCCATTCGACGCCCGACGATCATTTTCGGCAAGAGACTTGCGCAGCAGCATGGATGGGTTATCCAATCGCATGGGAACCCTAAAGGTAACCACTCACCGTATTGATGATACGTTAACCCATCATGTGCAGCAGTCGCAAGCTTGGTGGGACCAGTCAGCACAGAACTTCAACACCCTCCAGAACAGCATCCAGACGGGCAACCAAAACCTAAATGCCTACCTTCGGTTCCAAGGTTTCGACCCGAACGACCCTCGCTACCGCCAGCAGTGAAAAGTCCAGCTTGGGGGAGGACCCCCGTACAGGTAAGTTGTCTAAACATTTCTTTTTGTTTTTCTCTTGTTAAAAAAAATGATGAAAATGGAAATGAATGAAACATGAAGCTTTGTTTGGAAGTGATGAACATTTGCTATGACCTTCCCTTTTATACAAGTCTCAATAAGGCAGTCATTTGTGTCTTGAATTTGTTGGCTTAAATTAATGATTTCCTTGGAAACTTAAAACTTGTGGGTAGCAAATGCTGATTTTGATTCTAGGTTGTTGGGAGCTATGATATAATAAGCTAGAATTGCTTTACCTATCTAAGTGAAACTTGATCTTGGAGGATTTGTTTCAAAAAGGACAAAATTCTAGGCTCCTCAGTGAAGAGTGAAATCCTACCACAGCCTCTTATTCCAACCACTTACAAAAAGCATGTGCAATTGCTTTGAGTTTTGTCAAGTTCATTGCGATCTTTGTAAGATTTATTTCATGCTCTTAAAATCGGAGTCACGTACACGCCACCATATGTGTGATATTTCTACTCTGGAAGTTCGCACAACATGCCTAGCAATTGTTCACTAGAATAAAGTACTCCGGAACAAAGAGATTTCTCTCCAAAAACATTTCTAGTCATAAGGCTTAGGCTCTCTATAAAAGAAAAATGAGAATAAAAGATATGGATATAAGCCTAGTCCATGAAAAAAAAAGAGAGAAAAGAGAAATGGACACATGTATAGTCCATGAAAAAAAAAAGAAATAGGGAGCCAAGCTTTATAGCAAAATTTCCTAAAGGAGAGAGATTTCTTAAAGGAGTTTATTTTTCACTACCACATATCCACACTTGCACACTTTGATTTGAGTGTATGATTTAACTCTTCAGTGATCCTGGATTTGACTCAACAAAATAAGCAATGTATATGTGAAATAAAAGTTTCCCATTTATGAACCCCACTTGTCTATGCTATTGAGGGAAAGTGAGAGGAGTGATGGTAAGGAGATAAACACAAATGAGCGACTTGAGAGTCACTTGAGGAGCCTTGTTTTCTTTGACAAAAGTTTCTTTAAAAACCTCCGGAGAAAAGGTGGATCTAAGATGTGGGGAGCGTTCTTGCTAAGTTGTTCTAGTTTCCAACCGCCCAAGAGGAAGAAAAAGCTAAAAGGCCCCATGAGTGATAAGGTAAAAAGGATGATTTGATCTTTGCCAACTTAATCAAGTCATGAATTACTTTCTTGTTGAAAATATCTTTTGGAAAGATAGCAAAACTCTGATCCTAAGTTCCTAGCTCTCCAAGCTTTGCTCAGGGACGAGCAAAGATCTTAGCTTGGGGGAGTTTGTTGGCGCTTGTTAAGTCATGAATATCTTGTAATGCCAACATGATAAAATGAAATAAATTAGCTGTAATCAATAGGATTTGATTTCAAATAACGTAGTTCCACTTGTACATGGAGTTTATTTGATTGCAGGAGATATGGGCCAAAATATGAAGCAAAACAGGGCCAGGCCCAGGTCGCCCGACCCCACCAGGTCGGCCGACCTGGCCTAATGACCATCCAAGCCCAGCTTTGGCCATGCAGAAGAAGCACAAGTTCCTGTCATCTAGAACGTTGAATCAATGACGGTTACATCCAAGGGATGACAAGAAGGATAAGGAGGTGTACATGGATTGATGGGCCCACATGAGAACCAATAGTTACTCCGAGGATCCATACCCATCTTCCACGAGTACAAGGGTCCACATTACAGCGACTCAGAAGAAGACCGTGGCGAACCGCGCCTGGACCAGGTCGGCCGACCTGGCCAGGTCGGCCGACTCCGTCATGTGACCGTTGCTGTCCTCCCTTCTCCTGCGCGTCGACACCGACTTCAGGACCAAATCTACGCCGTGGATGAGTACCGTCGGTGCATCTGATGGTCGGGCGACGTCAAGGGATCGGCCGATCCGGGGGTGGACCCACTTGCCCTCAACCGCCTTGTACCGACCCTAAACCGCCTCCAAGTGCTATAAATAGGTGCCAACGCCTCCTGTACAAAACACACCAGAAGGAAGAGCTCCAATTGCTACAAGTTATAGTCTTAGTTAGTAGAGAAGTAGTTCTAGGAGTTGAGCTACTACGGGTTTCCGAAGGAGTCTTGGTAAGCCTAGAGCTCAGTTATCTTGTATCCTTTGCTTATTTGTAAGACTTTGAGCCTTAATGGAAATATTATCTTGCTTATGTTACTTGACTTCTAGTCTTGTGTGTTCATCATATGAGTTGTATGTCTTACACCTTAGTATAGCGGATGCATGTTATGGCAATGGCCCAATGAATCTCTATGATTGTTCTTTACCTTTCCGTACAATTGGTAAAGATGTATTTCATATTACAAACGTGGTGTTTGGGTTATGGAATACCGTTGGGGATACCCTACTCCACGTATTCAGAGGTAGGCGGCAGGTGGTGACAGCCCTGTCCGTCCCTTGTAATCCTCGCCGTTCGGGTTTGGGCGTTTGCAGGCCGTAGTGATAAACATCGTGACAGTACCTTTGGATGAGGGGATCCCACGACTCCTCGATTTGTCCTCTATCATGTATCCCTTATTAAGCTTGTAAAGTATATACTTGTAGGAATGAAACCCATTTGTGAGAAGTACATAGAATCCTTAGTTCTCTCTTAGGACCTTCGTATTAACTAGACTTACATATTGAGCAGTGAAACCTTCTGTGTGTCAACCTACCTAATCTTTCATATCATTCTATCCCCTGTCCTAGTTCTGGTGTATTGATTATGATATAGTTGATACATTGGATAATATGTTACTTTGCCAAACGCTTTCCCTGGGGAAATAAATACGATACTCTGGAATACTCCCGGGTGAAATGCTACAATGTACTTCTGTGCGCTTGCAAAACTTGTGTAACGCTAAGATTTATATTAAGGCATCTCTAGTGCCATCACTCCAGTAGTGGTGATGCTAAGAAATGCCAACACTAGGAAAGCTGCCCGATTCGTTGATATAGTTGCCGGAGAATCATTCCTACACGTAACGCTGGCTAGAGCGAGAGAGGTCCCGGAGAAGATTCGAGAGCACTCTCTCGCTGCTAAGGACAAAACTGAGCAAGTAGACCACCAAGCCAACTGTTAACACCGAAATTTGGTAATTTTATGGCTAGAGGAGTCCCCAAAATAAAGCCGATAATCTAAGGTAAATCAAGACGGAAGCTGCAGATTTCAAGAGAAGGTGATTAAGATAAAAGAAAAGAGGCAAGATGACGTCAGGAAGAAAAGGCCAGTACGCGCAAAGGGCGAGGCTCCATTGAAGCCTAATGGAATTAAAGCACTATGATGCCATACGATGATGATTCGGATTATTGGAAATAAATAATATTGATATGGGATACGTGAATCGGCCAGAACAAAGAAGAAATAATAAAGAAAGTACATGCAAGGCGTAGATGCAAAAAGGAGTCCAGGTTAATTATGCATGCACGTCAGAGGAAGCTTAATTGAGAAGGATTTTGCACAAAGGAAAGCCAGAGTCCGTGTATCTTAAATATTTCTCTAGGTATTGATTAAGGTAGTCAAATTGTAATGGGTTTAACTAAGAGTCTGCTTCCTATGCGTGAGTTACACGCCAGGTCTTAGGTTCAGCAGCCCTATAAATATAAAGGGTGCACAGTCGTTGTAATTTTTTATCTCTCGATCAATATACAAACTGGCATCACGCCAAAACCTTAGGAACCATGTAGCTTATCGACGAGTTCTTCAGCAAGCTGGGCTGCATCAGTATTCGATCTCCAGCCTGCCGCGAGTTCCGTCACCCGGATCGATCCAAGCTTTGATCTGAGGCGCATCGCCCTCTTCTCGTTTGGATGGTTCAACTACCGAATTAGCGTAAGCTTTGAATTGAGGCGCATCGCCCTTTCTCGTTTATGCTGTTCAACGTAACATGTCGGATTTACTTTGCTTATTCAATATAATAGCCGATCTGTTACTGACGGGCTGTTCTTCGAGTTTTCGGGTTTGGTCTAGATTCCCTACGTCGGAGCTAGATTTATCTTGATTATTAGAAGGCAGCTTATGCGGTTGTTTGGAGTTTCTAGATTGATTTAGATCTGCGCCATGTGAATTGATCTGACTCTTTAAACAGCTATGAGCATTGGTTTAGTCCGATTTGAGCTGACAATATCGTTCCAGGTCCGATTCATCTTTATAGGCTTAATCTGGTTGTTCTTTGAATATCGGGTTTGATCTAGATTCCCTACGTCGGAGCTAGATCCTTCTTGATTATTAGAAGGCAGCTTATGCTGTTGCTTGGAGTTGCTAGATTGGTTTAGATCTACGCCATGTGAGTCAATCTGTTTCTTCAACAGCTGTGAATATTGGAACGATCTTGTTACTGTTCTATCAGGATGATTATCATTGCGAGCTTCCTGTCCAAGAGATTAGGCAGGAGGGACAACATATCGGCTCTCACAGCTTATTGAACATATTGCAACGGGCAAAGCCGATCTGTTATTATGATTGCATCAAGATTAGCTGCGGGAGAGCTGTCTTTATTATATCTGCGAGCAATTACGTGAGGCAATGGTGCCACCGATTTATCTTTGGATTGTCAAGATTGGTTTAGATTCCCTACGTCGGAGCTGGGTTTCTCTTGATTATTCGGTGATTAATCGTTTATTGGGTTGTTCTTCGAGTTTTCGGGTTTGATCTAGATTCCCTACGTCGGAGCTAGATTTGTCTTGGTTATTTGAAGGCAGCTTATTCGGTTGTTTGGAGTTGCTAGATTGATTTAGATCTACGCCATGTGAATTAATCTGATTCTTCAACAGCTATGAGAGATCGGAAAGCTAGCAGATGTATTAGAGATAATGATCAAGCAGTTAAGATGGTGAACAGCGTATCGGCCTTATTCTGTACTGATTATATTCTGCAAAGGCATGGCCGGTTCGCTATATGATATCGATCATGCTCCTTGTCAGTTGAATGGTCAAACTGACTGGCACGCTGCGAACCTGAACAAAGTACAGGCTGGCACTGGAGCGAAGCAGATCTCCCTGGTCTTCGTGTTGCATGTATGGAAATCCACCGGCCGGGTTTTTGCGTCAACATATTTTGGCACGCCCAGTGGGACCACAATCGTATAATCAAAGTCAGATATATCCACCATTGATTACATCAATCGATTCTTGATTAATGTGGGGAGGCATCGGCTGGAGCTTTCAGATTCGATATTATATTATATTTTTGTTTGGTAAGCTGATGGATTTCTTGATTTGCTGCTACAATAGAGGCCGGTCCAATATTACTGTGAAGGTATACAATCCTATCGGCCAGGGGAATAAAAAATCGTCAGATGTATTTCAGCAGATTGGATTCCATATTAAAAGCTGATGACATATATTAAATATATCGGCTAAAGATAATATTTAATGATTCTGTTTACACTCGTTCAAAGATTCCACCGTTTCCTTCAGGTAGCTACTTTGATCAGGGGAGCATCGGACCAAAGAGAAAAATATTATAATAGTATTTAGGCGGCTAGAGTCTTTGAAGATGGTCCGATTACGGCTTCTTCTCAAGCAGCAGGCATCTCGTCAAAACTTGAGGATGGTCCGATTATAGCAGCAGTGAATCATCGGCCTGTATTATTGGTATGCTACTTTTCTGATGGCCGATAATGATGACCGAAGCAGCCTTGGTTTGATGAAGTTATTTTATTTCAAAAGTTGTCAGGCTTTGGAGGGGGGCATCGGAACTCAGAATAGAAACAAGGAATTGATATTTCTCTATTTCTCCGCTGTTGCATGGTTACATCGTGTGGAGATTTATCCCTCCCAGAAACTTATCGGCTGCTGATTAATTACATTGACTGTTTGATTATTATACTTGAAGGTTGATGGAAGTTCCAGTGAAGCCGATTACTTCAAACATATAATGAGCCGTGATCGCAAGAAGAATATATTATTGTCAGTTCTGCTAAACAGGTTGTCTATGCTTATGGCATGGGAATATTCTGACTAAAGATTGATCGGTCTACCTATTTTATACCATCGTCAGACTCGATGGTTGTGGCATCGGCCATATAATCATGTTATTTTGGGGAGCAAGCTCATTAATTGAAGCCGATGGTGAAGTTTCCATCCGTCTTGGCATAAAGAGTGTGCCATATGGTTATTTTATCTATCTCGGAGCAACTCAAAGTCCGATGGAGGTCCGATAGTGGAACTTGGAGGTCCGATGTAGGCTGAAGGTCTCTTTCGACGAGGTCGATCAGACCAGGCTGATATATTCGTCATCGGCCAGAAGGGCAGGCCTGTTTACCGGTTTGATCCTCCAAAATCGAATTAACGAAGTAATACTGCTGTACTGATACGGGGCTTCGGATTTCTGTAAACTCCCAAGACAAGATAGCGCATGATGGAAGTGCATTAGCCGATCACTTGGAGAGAAGCGTCAGCTATCAGAATAATCGTCATCGGCTGTAATACTTCACATTGGAAAGCTAGCGCTGCTCCTTGAAGGGCCGATGGGGTTACCTTAATAAACTATCAGCTGCACAGTCCGATTCATGATACAGATAAAGAGCAGACTGAACATTCAGCCGATGACCTTGTTGTCTAGAGCTGTGCACCACCAGCTACTTCCGTCGACACATGCCCGCCAGCTGTGTCAAGGATCAATTAATGGTTAGCCGATGGTGGGGTTAATCAAGTTGATGATTTTTCGGCCGATAGATGGTCCGATTGGATTTGGTTGATCTGTGCTCGTCAACCAAAGGTTCGATTAGTCTGATTGAATTTGCGTGTGTCGTCAGCCAAAAGAACCTGGTCGGCAACTAGATGATCGGCCGTATGAGTAATTCAACGACTGTGTATGTGAACCTGCTGGTGAATTACAGGGATTTATCGGCCCATGATCAGCGATGAAGATATTACTTAAAAGGATGTGTTGGCTATCAGCTAGTGGAATATATCAATTCATCAGGAGGAAAAAGAAGAGTCGGCCGTGGGATAATTCCTATGCTGCAATGGAAGTTTTTCATTCAGGCCGGTACTGTTTTGTCCAAAGGAGGAGCGTAATTAATCAGCAAATTACTTGCTTTTGTCACGGAAGGCTACAATTGATTTTCTGATATGTATTGGAAGGATAAAAGCAATACTATGGCTGATATTACCCATCATCGGACGTATTTGAGAACCGTTCTTGTTTATCGGCTGTTTTTGTACGGGAAAGCTGATACCAGGGTGTCCGATCAAGGTACTGACGAGATTGGCTTACAGATGAGGTTCAATCGGACCAGGCTGTACTACTAGCCGCTCTGCGAGCTGCGGTGTACTTCTGATGAGATTCAGAAAACGTCCGCTACTATTAAAAGGAGGCATCGGATACGAGATTTCACTTGGGAAGTCCGATGAAGCTATCTTGTCTAGAAATAGCATAATAGCCAATGGATATCTGGCCGATGCATCACACGTCATGGCCCATGGTGTCCGATAGAGTCCGATGTGGAGGTCCGATGGCTGTGGGCCGATGGCCGAGTCCGATGATTTGGATTTTGAAGGCCGGTCTAGATATTGGGAAGATATACAATTCTATCGGCTGCAGGATGGAAAAGATTGGCGAATTTATTTAGGCAGATCAGATTCTAATATTATATTGAAAGCATGACTAAAGAAATATTTGTTCTTGGTCCAGTGGAGACAGGTCCGATAGATCAACACATCAAGACGTCAGGCCATCAAGCCGATGAGCCAATCTGGTCATTTTTGTTTTGCTGACGATATGAGTTGGAGGCCGATAGTCCAATGCTTGTATAGCTGATGGTCAGCCGAAGTCACGTACATCCGTCAGGGAGTCAAGAAGATTTCAGCACATCATGTCGATGATTCTGATTGGTCAGTAATTGAAGTATGGCCGATGAACTATTAGTTTCATAATGCAGCACGGTTTGGACGGACATTGTGCAAAGATGAGTGCTTTTATTCGGCTAGAGCATGTTTTAGTTATTTTGTGAAAAGAAAGGTAGCATCGGTTGCTGATGGTGTCAGCAAAATGGATCGGACCACAGCAGTTACCAAAGAAGAATGGCCACTGGAAGTCCTTCGTAGGAATCACTGGTTGGAAGTTTTTTGGGCTAATATCCAAATTGATGGCCGATGGTGATATCTGGCCTGTGTTGGTCCGATGAAAGTGAAAAGTGATCGGACCCTCCTGGTGAAGTCGTCCTGGTCCGATGGATTGATTCCTCGACGAAAAAATATTTATTAATGGGCATCGGACTTCATAGCTTGATAGCTAGTAGAGGAATTTGATAAAGGTCCGATGGTGCAATTAAGGTCCGATACAGATGGCACAACAGTTAGCATCAGGTCCGATGGTGCGAATTGAAGTTAAGAAGCCGACGAGACCTTTTTACGTGGTAATCAGACTATGTCGGCTAGGAGAAAAGATTATCGGCTCTCGGAATAAATAATTCGAAGCATGAAGAATTCATACTTCGAACTGGGGGGGCCTGTGTTAACACCGAAATTTGGTAATTTTATGGCTAGAGGAGTCCCCA
Source organism: Alloteropsis semialata (assembly GCA_004135705.1). NCBI lineage: Eukaryota > Viridiplantae > Streptophyta > Magnoliopsida > Poales > Poaceae > Alloteropsis > Alloteropsis semialata. Next base: position 41,886,369 of record CM014274.1, read on the forward strand.
AAATAAAGCCGATAATCTAAGGTAAATCAAGACGGAAGCTGCAGATTTCAAGAGAAGGTGATTAAGATAAAAGAAAAGAGGCAAGATGACGTCAGGAAGAAAAGGCCAGTACGCGCAAAGGGCGAGGCTCCATTGAAGCCTAATGGAATTAAAGCACTATGATGCCATACGATGATGATTCGGATTATTGGAAATAAATAATATTGATATGGGATACGTGAATCGGCCAGAACAAAGAAGAAATAATAAAGAAAGTACATGCAAGGCGTAGATGCAAAAAGGAGTCCAGGTTAATTATGCATGCACGTCAGAGGAAGCTTAATTGAGAAGGATTTTGCACAAAGGAAAGCCAGAGTCCGTGTATCTTAAATATTTCTCTAGGTATTGATTAAGGTAGTCAAATTGTAATGGGTTTAACTAAGAGTTTGCTTCCTATGCGTGAGTTACACGCCAGGTCTTAGGTTCAGCAGCCCTATAAATATAAAGGGTGCACAGTCGTTGTAATTTTTTATCTCTCGATCAATATACAAACTGGCATCACGCCAAAACCTTAGGAACCATGTAGCTTATCGACGAGTTCTTCAGCAAGCTGGGCTGCATCAGTCTTCGATCTCCAGCCTGCCGCGAGTTCCGTCACCCGGATCGATCCAAGCTTTGATCTGAGGCGCATCGCCCTCTTCTCGTTTGGATGGTTCAACTACCGAATTAGCGTAAGCTTTGAATTGAGGCGCATCGCCCTTTCTCGTTTATGCTGTTCAACGTAACATGTCGGCTTTACTTTGCTTATTCAATATAATAGCCGATCTGTTACTGACGGGCTGTTCTTCGAGTTTTCGGGTTTGGTCTAGATTCCCTACGTCGGAGCTAGATTTATCTTGATTATTAGAAGGCAGCTTATGCGGTTGTTTGGAGTTTCTAGATTGATTTAGATCTGCGCCATGTGAATTGATCTGACTCTTCAAACAGCTATGAGCATTGGTTTAGTCCGATTTGAGCTGACAATATCGTTCCAGGTCCGATTCACCTTTATAGGCTTAATCTGTTGTTCTTTGAATATCGGGTTTGATCTAGATTCCCTACGTCGGAGCTAGATCCTTCTTGATTATTAGAAGGCAGCTTATGCTGTTGCTTGGAGTTGCTAGATTGGTTTAGATCTACGCCATGTGAATTAATCTGATTCTTCAACAGCTATGAGAGATCGGAAAGCTAGCAGATGTATTAGAGATGATGATCAAGCGGTTAAGACGGTGAACAGCGTATCGGCCTTATTCTTACATATAAGTAGATCGGAAAGCTAGCAGATGTATTAGAGATAATGATCAAGCAGTTAAGATGGTGAACAGCGTATCGGCCTTATTCTGTAATGATTATATTCTGCAAAGGCATGGCCGGTTCGCTATATGATATCGATCATGCTCCTTGTCAGTTGAATGGTCAAACTGACTGGCACGCTGCGAACCTGAACAAAGTACAGGCTGGCACTGGAGCGAAGCAGATCTCCCTGGTCTTCGTGTTGCATGTATGGAAATCCACCGGCCGGGTTTTTGCGTCAACACCAACCATACCTTACCCGTATACTTGCCCAGTCCAGATCCAGCTCCTGAGACACCATCCTTTAAGGCAGAGGAAACCCAGCCTATTGGATTATCTCTTGACTTCGAGGATGATCTCTTTGAAAATCATGGAAACACCTTGAATTACTTAAGGCAGAAGAAATGCACATGAAATGTTATTATGCCTTATAGTTGATTTTATTTTCCAGAAGATTTTACATTTTTCTTAATTTTGTGAATGCACACACACTAACTTAGCAAATTAATTATTAATTTAGAAAATGAGTTTTTAGGGTGTTACACGTGGCTGGCTGGCTTGTGTGGTGCTAACGTGGCGTACACGTGGCCATGGACGGCACCGTGGACCTGGTCCACGGTGGACCGAACGGGGAGATCTCGATCACTCAGATCAGATCCGACGGCCAGATTCAAAGCGGGCGGCGGGAACGGTCAGCGACAAGCGAGGGAGCGATGACGAGTGGCGGAGCACGATGGAGTATCGCTGGAGCGGTAAATCTAGCGCTGCGGGCCTCGATTCTCAATGGAAATCGGTCGGGGAGGACGAGGGCGAAACGGCAACGTGCTTGCGTGGTCAATCGTGCGATGGAGCGGCGACGCGTCGTCGAGGTGCGGCGGCGGCGGCGCTTGGTCGTCGGCGTACAGGCGTCTTTGGGGCTCAGCTCGAGGACGGCGGCAAACACATGCGAGATCTCTTGCGACGAGAGAGAGAGGGTCGGAGTGAGCGATGAGGCGCTGGGACGGCAGCACGAAGCTCGGCGGCAAGACTTACCAGCGACGGTGGCGGCGATACGTGTGAGAGCGAAAACGGAGCAGCGCAGAGGGGCTTTGGGGGGGGTTTATAGGGCGGAGGGCGAGAGAATAAGCTCCGCGAGATGTCCGGGACGAACGCGGGGCAGTTCGCACGAAATGCGCGCGGCAGTTGCGGCGGCGGCGCCGGCCTGCTCGAGTCTTGGTCGGACTCGAGGAATGGTATGAGCCCGACAAGCGGGGCCCACCTGTCAGTGGCCCGGTCGAAGCACACCAACTGTTGGCGCTTGTTAAGTCATGAATATCTTGTAACGCCAACATGATAAAATAAAATAAACAAGCAATGATTAGTAGGATTTGGTTTCAAATAATGTAGTTCCACATGTACATGGAGATTATTTGGTTGCAGGAGATAAGGGCCAAAAGATGAAGGAAAACAGGGCTAATCCCAGGTCGCCCGACCTACCCTGGTCGGCCGACCTGGCCTAATGCCCAACAGAGCCCAAGTTTGGCCATGCAGAACAAACACAAATGCACATCACCTAGGACATTGGATCAATGACGGTTACATCCAATGGTAAAAAGGAGGATAAGGTGAATTCACATAGATTGATGGGCCCACATGAGAACCAAGATCTACTCCAAGGATCCATACCCATCTTCCATGAGTACTAGGGTCCACATTCCAGCCACTCAGAAGAAGTACAAGACGAACCGTGCCTGGACCAGGTCGGCCGACCTGCCCAGGTCGGCCGACCCAGTCTCAAGGCCGTTGAGCCTCCACCTTCTATCACGCGTCAACACCGCCTCCAGGAGATCATCCACACCGTGCATATCTTCAGTCGGTGCATCTGAGGGTCGGGCGACGTCAAGGAGTCGGCCGACTCGGGGGTGGGTCCACTCGTCCTCAACCGCCTTGTACCGGCCCTGAACCGCCTCCTAGTGCTATAAATAGATGGCCATCGCCTCCTGTACAATACATACCAGAAGGAAGAGCTCCATTAGCTACAAGTTATAGTCTTAGTTAGTAGTGAAGTAGTTCTAGGAGTTGAGCTTCTACGGGTTTCCGAAGGAGTCTTGGTAAGCCTAGAGCTCAGTTATCTTTTATCCTTTGCTTATTTGTAAGACTTAGAGCTTTAATGGAAATGCTATCTTGCTTATGTTACTTGACTTATAGTCTTGTGTGTTCATCATATGAGATGTATGTCTTGCACCTTAGTCTAGCTGATACATGTTATGGCAATGGCCCAGTGTACCGCAAGGTTGCTCTGTCTAGGTGGACAATAGATAGAGTTGTATTTCATATAGTAAGCGTGGTGTTTGGTATATGGAATAACATTGGGGATACCCTTCCCCACGTATTAAGAGGTAGGCGGCAGGTGGTGACAGCCCTGTCCGTCCCTTGTAATCCTCGCCGTTCGGGTTCGGGCGTTTGCAGGCCTTTGTGATAAACATCATGACAGTACCCTTGGATGAGGGGATCCCACGACTCCTCGATTTGTCCTCTAACACGAATCCCTTACTAAGCTTGTATAGGATACACTTGTAATGAATGTAACCATTATGTAGGAAGCACATAGAATCCCTAGTTCTCTCTTGGGACCTTCATATTTACTAGACATATAATGAGCAATGAAATCTTCTGTGTGTCACCATCCCAAATTCTTCCTATTATGTTATCTCCTGTTCTAGTCTTGGTATGTTGATTGTGATATAGTTGATGCATTGGAAGACATAGTACTTTGCCATACGCTTTCCCTGAGGAAATAAATACGATACTCTGGAATACTCCCAGGTAAAATGCTACAATGTACTTCTGTGCGCTTGCAGAACTTATGTAACGCTAAGATTTATATTATGGCATCTCTAGTGCCATCACTCATGTAGTGGTGACGCTCAGAAATGTCAACAAGCATTTCTGGCGCCGTTGCCGGGGAAAGCATTGGCAAAAGAATGTGTTAACCTCTGTATTAACTTTATGTCACAATTAAATGCCAGCGTCTAGATAGGTTTACCCTTGTTCTGTTTCTCTTCGTGCGAAACAGAATAATACATCATCAATTCACCAAAGCACCCTTGCACCAACATGGCAACTGAATCCTTAATGATCGACTCAACGTACATTACCATGGTGCGAGCTAAGCCATTCAGCGGAAAGGCGACAGCAGACGCAGCAGAACATCTCCGACACTTCTCAGCAATATGCAGTCGACTAGCAGGAGAGGCAATGCAATGGTTATTCCCGTTCTCATTAGCAGGTAGGGCATTGCAATGGTACTACAATCATCAGGCAAAGATGGATTCCTGGCAGAAGTGCAGAGAACTATTCCTAGCACATGACTGGAACCCGTCCCAGCAAGGAGTAAGTTCATATACAATACCTGCCAAGAGAAAGGTAAATGATCTAAGTGCTAGATTCCATGCCCTGTCAGTCACTGTGAAAAACCAGCTGCGCTTAAGCAAAATTCTCGAGGCCCAGTCAGCTCATCTAGCTGCTGTGGTACAAGAAACCAGTCGGGAGATTTTGGCTAATCAAGCAGGAAACAAGAAAGAATCAAACCAAAAGCATGACGGGCCCGAAATCAAGGTCATTTATGGATGGAAGCCACAAGGACCACCCGTCACTAACAGTGAGCCACTCCTGCCCCTGCCCAAAGAGTTTGTACAAGGTGTCAAGGCTCTAAACGCGACAACACCAACAACACCTTGCGTCAAGAAAACCGAACAGGACTGGCGTCGCAAAGCTTCCGCATCATCTCTAGATGCGGAAGAAAGCTCATCAAGCTAAATCATATCCCAGAGACGTCCGTACTCGACGGACGAAAAATAATGAGTCCTCACCGACAGGTAAATCGGTATGTATCCCATATTTATTTCACAATGCATATTTATTTGTTCAAGCATGTTTGAAATTTCGCAAATCATTGCATTTAAATCTGTAAACTTTGGAGCCATCTATATGATTTTTCCTTGGATACCTGGCCACCCTTACTCATTACAACCAGCATTCATCTCATCTTTGAACCATGTGCTACCCTACAAAAGCATAGCCCGAACCTAGTTATGGCTCGGTCGGCCGACCGTGGCACGTCGGCCGACTCCAAAGTTTGGCCTTTGCAGAGCATTCAAACATCATCATTCCCTACCATAGGCATAGATCACATCTTTCAAAGGGGGAATTCAATGGTGTCCATCATTGCTCGGCCGACCAGCTCATGTCGCCCGACTCGTGGCTCCCTCTTTTGTAAAGTTTTCAACCAATTTACGAGAGCCAGGGTATCCAATGTGCTCGTGATGAAAGCTTGGCCGATTTGAATCCAAGGGGGGTCGGCCGACCCCACATGGTCGGCCGACCAAGGGTGAGCTCCATCTATAAAAAGTCTTGGCCAGGTGCTTGCTCTCTTCGCCCCAACCCGAGCTGCGTTTCGCCCTCGGAGTTTCTCTTCTCCCTCTGATAAATTCTCAAGTATTTAGCTCCATAGTTTGGATTCAATAAAAAAAACGAGTAAAAATGGATTTCATTTCTGCATAACAGTGCTGTTCTTCTTATGCTTAAGATCTTGAACGCGTTGTGGAGGTTCCTAAGCCCCGCAAGAATGCTTGTTTGTGGTGTGTAACCCACAAGAACGATTTTTGTGGAGGCAACTACGCCCCACAAGAACGACTAACTCTTGGACGACTAACCCACTAACGCTAATCCTTTTGTCTTCCAAGTGTCGTTCTTGTTGCTCTTTGTGCAGGCATCGTGAACCTCGTTCGCGGATTCATGAAGCAAGCAAAGAAAATGAAAGGGTCAAGTTCAAGGAGGAGCCGACACTCCGGGAGCACTGAGATGATCTCCTCCAGCACGGAGATCATGGACTCAGCCGGTGGCTCTGAAGAGAGGATGGGCAGCCAACACTCCATGGAGATCTCCGAAGACCAGTACTACTACACCGGCGCTGGTGCTACATCTGCAGGAGGCGGAGGTGGCGGCAGCAATGGAGATGGTAACGAGGATAGCTCCAGCAGCAACCACAATTAAGACGACCCTCGCCCAGCGTTCATCTCCGACGACCAACTCGACATCGACGAAGGCTACGAAACAGAAGCGTATCAAATTCTCCTGGGTCGCGCTTTTGATCACACACGTGTGTTCATGAGCGAACTCATGGAGAAATCAGGTATGGCCACTGACTTTGAAAATGTTTGGAGTGCAGTAGGTTGGTCAGATTTTGCACGTATTCATGAGGATGGGTGTCATTTGTTAACAATCCAATTTCTTGCTACTTTGAGAAAATGTGAGGAGGGGATTACTTTTCGCTTTTTAAGGGAAGAGTATTTCATTTCGTGGAGACAGCTTAGTACCTATTTGGGTTTTAGCAAGCGCTGCAGCTTGGAGGTTGATAAAGTTTTGAGGCTTTTTGTTAGAGAGTCTTTCTGGCGGGACATCTCGGGTATCACAGATGGCACTCCTCCTAGAACAAGCCACATTCATAACCCCACTCTTCATTTTATGCACCGCTGGATTGTCATGACTCTTTTCACCCGAAATGATCTTTGTACCGTTCGCATTGATGAATTAAAATTATTGTATGCGATGGTTAAGAAGATAAAAATCTCACCGGTTGTCTCTATGATTGATCAATGGATGGGTGTTTTTAAGAGGCAAGGTCCCATTGAGTGTACTTCTTTGGTTACTCGCATTTTTGAGTCAATGGGCCTTCTAGATAATTACCGAGTCGAGTTCCTTCCGCAGCCTCACCCAACTCTGGATGAATCTCATTTCATTCAGAGTCACCTTGTTACTCATGCTGTAGACCAAAAGCTTGTTATGGTTTATCATAATAGCACAACCAGAATTCCGTTGCCAGCACCGGAATACTGGTTGCACAGATGGAAAACACTTTTGTTGGAGTTGCAACAGGAAGGCAGGCAAAGCGTGACAGGAAGGGTGACAAGAAGCATGTCCCGACGAGGAGAAGCCGCAGTACCGCAATCCCAAGGAGCATGGGAACCTCCAACTCTGCCATACGTACCAGAAGGATCGAACTGGGAGCAGCCACAGCCGCCCCCACCCTATATGGCGGGAGGTTCGGGATGGCAAGAAGCCCCGCAAGCCCAATGGAATCCCCAAGACCCGCACTATCATCAGTCGTCCAGCTCAAGTGGCGGTCCTCCTCCATTTGACGCCCGACATTCCTTCTCAGTGTCACACCCGGATTTACGAAAGAAATCCGAATGCTACTATATGTGTACCCAGGAAGTCTTTACACACATATAGCTCAGAAATGAATATCAAAGAAAGGAAAACAGTGCTCGATAACATAAATCATAACAAGTCTTACATCATAGGGGATTACAAATACTATTTAATTCATCAAAGTAGCGGAAGAGTAGAGCATCTAAATCCAAAACGCCTCCACAGGGACTCTGACTGGGGAAGAACACAGCCTAGAAATCTAGATACTCCTCGGGGAATGCATCAACTGGTGGCTCATCTGAGTACCCATCCGGGATTTTGTTGATATGAAGCAAGTGTAAGTAATCCATCTTACTTAGCAAGCATAACATGATTAAATGAGGCTCAAAAGGCTAGACAAGGTTTAAACTGCGGTTAGCATTTTTAGTTGGTTGATTTTAGAATTAACCTGAATTACTAGAATTATATGACAGCCCCGGTTGTAACCCACATTATGAAAACATGTGAAATATTATGAATGAACAACATCATATTAAACCATTTAACCGGAAAAAATAAGGAACCCCTCAAAAGGATCCAGGCCGCTCTTGACCGTGAGCATGGCTGTTATAACAGTTTTACACTCTGCAGAGGTTGTACACTTTCACCACAAGTCGCGTAAAAGTTCAGAAGAACTTTAAACCCAACCATGCAGTGCTGATCAGGCACATTCATCACACTACCTTTGGTGTGACTGCATAGGGACGCTACGAGGCCTTTCAACAGACACCCTAACAAGTTAGTGGCCGCTATGGCTTCCTGACAGGCGCATGGACCCCTCCAGGCTCCAGCCTAAACATCACACAATATCCATCACACACAAACCCCAACGAGAACTGACCGAGGTCCACACTTAAACCTGGCAGCCCCACTTGCGCGTTTCGGTAACCACTAAACAAGCTAGAGCCGTACAGCGTACTTAGCCAAGACCAGAGCCATGTGATCCTTGTGGTTGAACGGTTTTTCTGAGTGGCCGCTTTAAGAACCGGACCTTAAGGAGAGACACTAGAGCAATCCAACACATGCTCTAGTTCCCTAAACCATGTTGCTAAAAAGCACATTTTATATCAATTCCATATAACCATTAATCAAGATTAACCATTAACATTGATCATTAGAGTTTGAGCAACTAAGCAAAGCTAACCTGTCTACCCACATGCATAAACCCAATGTAGTCAAGGTATAAGGTAAAAGATACTAGTCATCCCTATGGTTTCTCAAATTTAGACACATGCATGAATGAATAACATGATTAATAGGTGAATAGGTATCAAGGATGAATCATGTTACACTTGCCTTCCTCAAAGTATTGCTGCTGATCTTGGTCTTCAAATTCTTGATCAAATCCGGCCTCGTACTGCTCGCAATCTATACACGCATTCCATCACCACACATACATCCATCACAAGCCAATACATGCATACAAAAATATCTCTATTAGAACAGTACACCATACAATGAAAACAAAAGCAAAAAGGTAGAAAACTAATCTACGCATTTCTACGATCACATGAACGCGAGAATCACTCTAATCGGATCTACTGGGATTAAACTACGCGACAAATAAGGCTAAGGTCTATGCTGCGATAAACCGATGACCTGAACGAGATTAACCCTAGTTTTCAGGGGGTAGCAAGGAAGAAAAACAGAACAAAGGCAGGGATGGGGGGTTGTTCTGTGTTTTCCTCGAGGACTCTTTAGGATAAACGCCGAAGGGGTATGTGGGGTTCTATTGTGGGTCGTAGGATGAGAGACGGACGGAGGATGGTGGATCTGCTTGGTTCTGTTCGGTCCAAGGGAGGGGGCGACGCCGGCCGGGGCGATCTCCCCATCGTTTTCACGAACGCAGAAGGGCGGCGGCCATTGCTGCGGACAGAAGCTTGCCAGGGACAGGGGACCAAGGCTACGGTGCACGGATTTCTACGATGAATGGCAAAACGGAATCGGTGCTGCGACGCGAACTCATTTTGGGGATCAATTTTGGGTGGAAAGGCAGCAAAGGAGGTAGACCTTGGAAGGGGCAGACTGGTCCAAAGGCCGCGCGAAGGAGAGGGACTGCGGCCTCAGTTCGGACTGCAGGGCGTCGGGGTTGCGCTCGTGGTGTACCTGCATAACCAGGGAGAACAGAGGGAGGGTGAGGGCGGCTCGGGAAGGAGCAGAACCATGGTGGAAGCGACCCTTACTGCAGCGAGCACCGACGACGAAATTCCAAGGGCAACTGGCACGGATGGTCAGTGGGTTTTATGCACAGCAACAAAGGGAAGGAAGGGGGCTCGGCCGCTGCATTTGTAGGGAAGGGAGAGGTACTGGTCGGCCAGGATTGGAAGGTGAGGTCGATGGGCAAGCTTCTGCTGCCATGGATTGAATGCCACTGAGAAGAATTGAAGGGGATTTCGGTTTCCAGTGGGAGAAGAAGGGAAGGGGCAGCAGTGCTCGGGTTGAAAAGGGTAGAGGGAGGGGCCGCTGCCTCCTGGTCTTCGCGAGTGGGAGGGGAGGAGGTCCGGCGTTTTTGTTTCTGCGTGGAAAGAGAGAAGACGTGAGGAGAGGGGAAGGGACAGGGGCGACGGTTCCTGCGTGGTGCGTGAGGAGGAAAGGGAAGGGGGCGACACGATGAGGGGGGCGTGGTTTCTTCGTGAAAAGGTGGGGGGAGAGAATGGATCTGTTTTGGGCCTGGGCTGGATCTGTTTGGCCCAAGGGAAGAGAAAGAGAGGATGGGTTGGGCCCAAGAGAGAAAAGGAGGGAGAGAGAGAGATGGGCCGACGGCTTTTGGGCCAACTGCGATTGGGCCACGAGGAAGAAAGGAGAAAGGGGGAGAAGGATAGGGCCGGTCGGGTTAGGGTTTACGGGCTCTGGGTTTTCGGGTAGGGTAAGGCTCACCGGGTTTTTGGGCTAGGTTTTGGTTTAGCACAAAAATGCACACATACAAGAAAACAATGCTCCAGCATGATATGCACAAAACATGTTTCTAACCCTTGTTGATTTTAATTTCTGAAAAGGTTTTTATTTTCCTAAGTTTTGTGAATGCTCACACAAAACCTAGCAAATTAATTACTATATTGAAAAGGGAATTTTTAGGGTGTTACAAACCTACCCCCCTTAAAATGAATCTCGTCCTCGAGATTCGGTTGTGCCTTCAAACAGCTGCGGATATTCTGACTTTAAATCTTCTTCTCTTTCCCAAGTTGCCTCATCCACTGAGTGTCGGATCTACTGCACCTTATATCCGTATTACCTTACTCCTTGTGACTCTTTCTGCCACTTCTTGTAATTCTATTTGCATGACTTCTTCTGCTTAGATCACCTGCCACCAAATTTGTCTTTCTGGATGGTAGTGAATTTCCAGGAATGGTAGATGTGCAGTAATATTCGCAGGCTCTCGTCATGCCCAAGCACCACATCTCATGTATGAGAGATGTTGACGGCCCTTAGATGCGTCAATCTTGAACCGCAAGCGTACGGATCAGTTGTAACTCTTCCCTCAGAGTACTCCCAAGGTTTATCAATCTGTGGAACTAAGGATATAAGAAGCAATCTAACTAGCATTGAAATCCTTTGTCTTGAGAGAGGTGAAAACACCAGAGGTAGCGAGTGAAAGTTAGAGATAACCAATCTAGATTGTCCAGATCATGCATATGTTGTAGCTCCGAGCCAAATAAAGTGAAGTAAGATAGATGTGAATATCAATAAGAAGCATCTTTAAATCATGACCCTCGGTCAAACTCTCGAAAGCCCACCTTACATGGGATACCACCCTGTCACGGTGCTCCCTATCGACGTGGGTAACTTAAGGGCACGTTCACAAGTGAACGTGTCGATCCACTTGGTAGATCCGACATGAACCCCTAGCCACCATGGCTATAAGAACACCTCAAACAATCTATCTCGAGAATAGATTGGAGAAAAAGCAAAACCAAGGGAGAACAAAATCATAGAAAGAGGCACTTGATCGCTAAAGATTCGAAAACACAAATAACTTCACCATGAATGATAGTATATCACAAGATCACCACAGAGATCCTACCTTAATCTAGATGAACTGTCACACCGGATTTACGAAAAAATCTGAATGTTAATATATGTGTATCCAGGAAGTCATTACGCACATATAGCTCCAGAAATGATTACCAAAGAAAGAATATAGTGCTCGATACATAAATCATAGCAAGTCTTACATCACAGGTATTACATTTATTAACAAGTTATCAAGGTAGCGGAAGCCTAATTACAATATAAATTCAAGATGTCTCCACAGGGACTCTGACTAGGGGAGAACACAGCCTAGAAATCCAGAAACTCCTCGGGAAACGCATCCACTGGCGGCTCATCTGAGTACCCATCCGGGTTTTGTTGATATGAAGCAAGTGTAAGTAGCAGTCTAACTATAGGGGTTAATGTCAGAGTTAGACAGCTTCCTTAGTTTTACAAAGGCTTCATCAGGAACTGTCCACTTTGTGAATTTGTTGTATATGTTAGTCGACCAAAGAAACCAAACAATCATACTTTCAGGTAATGGAGTACGTTCGCATGGTACTTCATTTTCTCTCAATTGTTGAATATAAGAACGAAAGGAACCAGAGTGGTTGAGACGCACTTCAGATCAGATTGATTTTCTGATAGGCTGGGTGGTAGGTATACTAGTAGCTTGCGCGCGCCCATGCGCGCATATTATTTCTAGCGATTCTATTAGATACTACAAAGAAATTTGCATGTATTAAGTTTTGTTGAGTCGAAATATATATGACTTTTAGTTTGAAAAAATAAATATTACTGCGAAAGTTTACATAATATAGTTTTATATATTAGTAGAAGTAGTCCATAGACTGCGAGGCTATTAATATATTACATAGAGAAATCATGAATTAGGGGGGGTGTTTAGATACCCACTTTATACATAAAGTTTATGTGTTGGGCCACATGCACAAAGAGAAGAAATGAACTGACACGGTTCTCAAGGTGAAAACTTTATGTATTTTGTGTGAAACTAAACATGCCCTTAGTTTTGTCACTGTACATATGTAACAATGGATAATGATGAATAGAATTTTTTTCCCAACCTTATTTGAGTATATGTTGATTTGTTAGATAAATGATGATTTTCTTCTGAAAAGATAATAGGGATTGTGGACCGAGTTGATATAAAAAAATCGAGAATTTTTTTTTAGAAAATGGTTGTGTCATGAGCTTGAGCGCGTGATGATTTTACGAAAAACCTCACATAGCATCAGAAATTTGATAGATCATATTAAGACAATGTTTGGAACTGTTGTGAGAAAAAGCGCTTCTTCGATAAATAACACTTATTTGAGAAGCAGGTTTAAATTAGTTTGTGTGCTCTAGTACTAATGGGGCAGTGGGGAGAAGCGCGGCAAAAAAAAAGCAGCTTATTTTTTCCATAAGCTGAATTTAAACTGTTCCAAATAGGGCCCACGAGACGAGGAGGCGATGTGAGCAACTTAAGAGTCTTCGGTTTAGGATATTTTTTGACCAAATCATCATTTGACATGTGGACTGATATGCTATAGGAGTTTTTAACCATTAGTTACTGCCGTTGATTAGGGATCCGACGGGGTAAAAAAACTGACTACGTGGCCACCCTTGCCGGCGGCCGAGGGCGCCTCGAATGACGAGAAAATTCATCTATGGAAAGGTATATTTACAAAAAATATCTCTTGAACAGTTTGAGAGGAAGCATGTTAGGAATTCAAGTTCTTACTTGATTTCCCCATCTGAACTGGGCCCTTTTTCTATTGTCTCGTACCTTGCCTAATTTTCTTCTGGGGCGGGCCATGTTGCAGTATAGCTGAAAATTTCCTAAAAGTCGGTCTGTTTAAGGTGAAATAGGTGCAAAACGGGAGATCCGGAAGGATGCGATTAAAGGAAGCCTCAGGCACCATAAGTGCGCTGCTCTAGGGTGGAGTGTTTCCAGCACAAAGAAATAGAAATGTGGTGAAACAGATTGCAGAAGCCCATTTTACTTTGAGAATTACAGGTGAATTGCAGCTTCGATATACCTTGGATGTGACCCAGTCCATGACAGCCTCACAAAGTTGCTTACGATACGAATTATAGCCGTGATTTGCTCTCTTGATGACATACAGTTTGTAGTTTGGTATAAGCCTTGCAAATTCATATGCATCTTCCAGAGGTATGATCTTATCAGCTGAACCATGAATTGTGAAGAACCAGGACAAAGAGTCAATCAACAATTTGCATGAGAAAAATTTTGTTCTAGCACATCAATACACTTGGCCAAACATGCAAGAAATGAACTATTTTGGGATCTGTAAAAATGCATGGAAATAATAAATTTAACATGAATACTGTAAGCTACTGGTTCCTTTAATTGTCGATTCGCAGGAAGGGAAAATGATGCTTAAACTAAATTCTTAACCTGCATTCCTTGCTGATGGAAATACTCACTGCACTCATATCAGTGTCCAACCATTCCAGCAGGCTCTCTTTCGTTACTCTGTACAAAACATTTCAAACATTGGAACAAATGGTCAGACGATGTCGATGAAAGAAATAGGCTACACATATGGCATACAATACATGAGTTGTTTTGTTTTGCACAATACAATACATGAGTTGTTAAGAAAGTAGCCATGCACACAAAAGTTCATACATGTTTCCTTACCTGATTTGTTTACGACGTCAATATAGCCTTCATTGTTTATTTTATCCATAAATTCTTTGCCTAGACGGTAGAAGCTCTTCAACACCTTTCTCCAAATAAAATCGACAAGAAAGGTTAACAAACATGGGAACATCGCCGTAGATGGAGGCACATAGAACCACCACACTTCCGACTGAAGGTAAAGAAAACAAAGATTCAATCAACCATGGGAAGGACCATCTACAAGCCCTAGAAGCAAGAACAAAAGAAGAAGAGAAGATGGCAGCCCTTCAAGGTGAAGGTATGTGCCTAATCCCATCTCAAATTGTGGTTCTATTATGAGCTAGTTGATCCTGCAAGTTTATCACTGATATGAATGCCTCATAATGCAAGACAGTAACCACCTTTTACAAATGTATGGCACAAGCCCAAATACATCTAGTACCTAATAACATGCAACTTTTTTAGATAATCAAAAAAGAGTTCCAGCTTCACCCTCTTTCAAGAAAAAGGATCAGACCACCATTATTACAAGCAGTAGCCTCATGCTACAGAGGCATATTTTGTTCAATGCTAAAACAAAGCCTCAAAAACTATTCCGTAAACTGAAAGACCTTCCATTGGAAGTAAAGAAACAAGGTAGCCATCTCCAAGGAACGACATGCCATAATTAAGAACTCCCGGTCATTCTAACTTCACTGAAGCCAGTTGGTTCTACATTTTTTTCGATAAGGTGCTGGTGCTTCTTCACGAATGGGCTCCTTCTGTGACAGAACCAGAATAGTGCCCTCCAATCGCCCCCGTCGTTGTCCCTCAGCTCTTTCGGGTACTGGATTATTTTAAGAATTTCAGAAGCAAGGTCAAACACAAATGAGTGCTCAGAAAATGTGGGGTCACGAGTGTAGTTGCGATGAACTGACAAGCCGTAGACATGGTTTCTCTTGATAGCGGGGAACTCCTTGGCCGAAAGGGCGAAGCTTTCGCCTTGACCAAGAAAGAGCGAGTGCTGGCCAAGGTCCGTAACTCTATCGCCAATAATTTCCAGCGGCCGCTCCGACTCCGGCGCCCATTCCGACTTGAGCAGCTTATAGATCTCAACGAAGGACGGGTGGGCGTTCTGGCTCTTAAGGGCGCGCAGAACGACGAGCAACAACTCGCCGGCGCAGCTGACAATGTACGCCCGGTGCACGAAGTGGGCGTAGTCGCACCTGCAGAGGCGGTCCATGGGGCTGCTGATGTCGATGGTGTGGTGGACACCAAGGGCGAGGTCGCAGACGACGAGGCTCCCCCTCCGATCCGTGTAGTATATCCTGCCCCCGTGGAAGGCGACGGAGTCGATCTCAGGGACGCATCCTTCGCAAAGGACACTCCAGGCAGCGTCCCCAGACCGGCAGAAGAAGGACTTGCCCGGCTGCCATGCGACCGCCACCCAGTCCGGCGAGACGAGCGGATCGGCAGAAAGGAAGATCTGGAGGACGAAGATCTGGGCCGGGAGGCGGACCTGGGCGCCGGAGACGGGGTCCCAAAGCGCAAGGCGGGTCCTCCGGGTGGAGTCGACCAAGGCGAGCCAGCCGTGAGATGCACCGACGCAGTACGGGAGGTCGGGTGGGGGGGCGGCGGTGTCCACCTTCCGGTAGAGGCGGCGGCGGCCAGGAAGCCAGATGGCGTAGAAGGCGGGTGTTACCACGAAGGCAGCGGGCCTGCGGACGGCCAGGATCCACGGGCGGAAGGATCTGGAGGTGGGAGGAGGAGAGGTGGAGGCTCGCCAGTGGGCGCAGACCTGGTGGATGTGGTGGTGGTCGGCATCGGTGGACAGGCGGTCGGAGATCTGCTCTAAGAGATCGATGGGAAGTGAGGACCAGTCAGCGATGGTGCGCCGGCGGCGTTTCACTGAGCCCGCCGCCGTGGTGCGCCGGCGGCGTTTCATTGCGGCCGCAGGCTTCAATGCAATCGGCCAAGGGAAAGGCTGCACCCACACTAATATAGCCAGCCAGGTTCCGTCCGTATTGGTTTCCTTAACCGAGTAGGAGAGGAAAAATCTCCTAGTCCGAGCGGAAAAACCAAGCCCGGTTTCTGCGAGAAGAAAAAGACCGTCTTTGGCCTGTTTGGCAGGACTCCAGCTCCATTTAAAATAGCTTTACCTCTGGCTCTTTGGGTGAAGCAGCTTCTTTTGACTCCAGCTCTGTTAAGTTTGAAATCATTTGGTAAAACAGCTTCTCTGATAGATTCTAAATTGTTACAAAGGTGAAATACCCCAAATACCTTTTTCTTTTTCTTTCTTTTTTCTCTCCTTTTCTCTTTCCTTCTTATTCTTTTTTTTCTTGCTCTCGTTGTTTCCTTCCCATTCTCTCTCCTCCTTATCCCCTTCCGTCAGGGCTGGCCGGCACAAAATCCTGCTCCTGCCGCCGGCCGCCGCCCGCACCTCCGCCTCACGCTGCCCACCGCGTCCGTTGCCTCCCTCCGCCTCGCGCCGCCCTCCGCCCCGCGCCGCCCTCCGCGACGGGGCTGGCCGGCAGCGCCGTGGCCGGGCATCAGGCCATAGCCACCAGCAGCGTCGTGCCCAGGCAGCAGGCTGTCGGAGGCCGGGCCAGGGCCACCCCCGCGCCATGGATGCGAGCCGCCGCGCCGTGGACGCCGGTCGCCGCTGGCCTGCGGAAGACGTCGGCGTTGGAGCGTACCGAGGGGAATCAGAAAGAGGCAGTGGCAATTTCGGTGTAATTATTGTGAACTTTAGGGGCAGTTACGTACCTTCATAGAGGGGCCCGCAGGAGGAGCCAGACGAAGCTAGTTTTTTTGGCTCCGGCAGCACTGAACCGCTCTAGTCAACGGGTTTTCAGGGGCTTCACCCGTGAAGCTGTTTGCTACGGGGGCGTTTGGCAGGGCTCCTGCCGAAGCTGTTGCTGAAGCTGGTTTTGGAGCCCTGCCAAAGGGGCTCTTATCGGACGTCCGACTCCTAGCTCAAGGACAGGACACTCTAAGATTCGTGCAAAACCCTAGAATGAACGGTTCAGGTGCTTTTCTTCCTCCTTCCACTCCCTCGGTCCCTCCCAACACTACCTTCTTCATGCTCTGCCGCCGCCTCCCGGCGCTGCGCGGCGCCCGCGACCGCTCGTCATGGCCGAGCTCGTGACGTTCACGGGTGTCGAGGATAGATTCCTGAGTACCTTGAGAACCCGGACTGGCCCCACCAGCAGGGAACGACCTAGGACGGGGCTTTCCAGAAGACGTACCGGCCCATCCAGCAGGAGGCGGCCCAGCCTGAGTACTTCCAGGCTGGCCCCACCAGTTGGGCGGCCCAGCATGGAGGTTTGGTGCACGAAGCACGAAACAAGACGACGTGATTCGCAGCTAACCGGATATCTAGGGAAAGTCTCTGTAATAGTTATAGAATCAAATCCTTGTATTCCGAGTAGTATACGATCCTGAACCGACTTGTAACCCAAGGCAGCCAGACAATATAAGGCGGCCTGAGGTCCCCTCCAAAACTGAACCAACCAGGATACCCCGACCATACAATTCAATACACCCAACACCCAACACAGGACGTAGGGTATTATGTCATCTCGACGGCTCGAACTTGTTCAATCCTTGCATCTTGTATTACCATCATCTTCAGATCCACGATCCACCTCTCGACAAATCAATCACGTAGACTACCATATGTGGACTGCCGGGTACAAACATCCGACAGTTGGCGCGCCAGGTAAGGGTTGATTGTCGTGATCATCCTGCAAGACCGATGGCAGATCGTTCTAACGTTGTCATCCCTGCTTACATTGAGGTATCCTTCGCCAAAAGGACGATTATGCTCCTTGGGAGTATGGTATTCACCGCCGACTTCGACAATGACATCTCCTACACTAGTGAGGCCCTCCCTGCTGAGCTCGCCTCGCCCCTCGCCATCTCCCCGAAAGGTCAGGTCGTCGTCACGCCACACTTCCCGATCGATGGGGCAAGGCAGATCCGATCTGTGCCAACCACAAGGAGGACGACTCGGCGCTCCTCGCACCGGCTTCTGTCATCACGATCGAAGCCCATGTGCCCGCTCAAGCTCCTGTTGAGTACTCTTCCAACTGGAATGTAACTCCACCCCGCCTCGACAACTGTGAGACTCCGCCGAGAGAAGATCCCGATGTGCCGCAAGCAACGCGAGTTCGAGACAGCCACGGATCGTGCCACCAACATCGCCGACTGCATCACGATCTCAAAGTGAGCTCTACGCGGGAGTTTGAGTCCTCCACGGCTCCCACTAGGGTTGAACAACTCTGCCGTCGTCTACTAGGAGGCACTCCATAACAACCTCATGTGTGTCCTTCCAGGCACGCCACGTGGTGATGACGCCAGCCTCCTGGGTACCTCCGCAACCACTCCCACTCTGAGTAACATTGACTTGGACGCTCCGCCCCAACCATCGCTCAACTCCAACACAAGGGAGCTACCGTCTTAGCAAGAATGCTTCCCCAAACCTTCGTTTCATCCTTTCACCGGAGGTTTTTTAAAGAAACTTTTGCAACGGAAAACAAGGCTCCTCAAGTGACTTTCTCTTTCAAGTTGCTCATAGGTGTATGAATCCTTTCCATCTCTCCTCTCAAAATTTCCCTCAATAGCATAAGCATGTGGGGTTCATAAATGGGAAACTTTTGTTCACACATGCATTGCTTATTTCATTAAGTCAAATCCAGGATCAATGAAGAATTAAGTCATACACTCAAATCGAAGTGTGCCAGTGTGGATATGTGGTAGTAGAAAATGAACTCCTTTAGGGAATTTCTCTCCTTTGAGAATTTACTATAAAGCTTGGCTCCCTTTTCTTTTTCTTCTTTCTCTCTCTTTTTTTTCATGGACTAGACATGTGTCCATTTCTTTTGCTTTCTTTCTCTTTTTTTTAACATGAGGAGCCTAAGCGTTATGCCTAGGAATATTTTTGAAGAGAAATCCCTTTACTTTGGAGTATTTTATTTTGGTAGGCAAATGATAGGCATGTTGTGCTTTACTTCCAGAGTAGAAGTATGGCAAGTATGGTGGCGTGTACATGACTCCGATTTTAAGAGCATGAAGTAAATCTTACAAAGATCACAATGAACTTGACAAAACTCAAAAGTAGGTAGTTGGACTGTGAGGCTGTGGTAGAATTTTCACTCTTCACTGAGGAGCCTGGAATTTTATTCTTTTTGAAATAAAAACCCCAGGATCAAGTTTCACTTGGGTATGGATAAAACAATTCTAACTTATTATATCATAGCTCCCAGCAACCTAGAATCAGATTTAGCATTTGCTACCCACAAGTTTTAAGTTTCAAAGGAAGTCATTAATTTAAGCCAACAAATCCAACACACAAAAGACATGCCTTATTGAGACTTGAATACAGGGGAAGGTCATAGCAAAAATTCATCATTTCCATACAAGGACAAGTTTTTTTCAAAAGACTCTAAATGAAAATCAGAAAATAAAAGACACGGTTGGATGAACTTACCTATGCGGGGGTTCTCCCCCCAAGCTGGACTTCTTACTGCTGGCGATATCGAGGGTCGTTCGGGTCGAACCCTTGGTACCGGAAGTAGGCATTCATGTTCTGATTGCCTTGCTGGATGCTGTTCTGTAGGGTGTTGTAATTCTGCACTGACTGGTCCCACCAAGCCTGCGACTGCTGCACATGATGGGTCAAAGTATCATCAATGCGGTGGGTGGTTACCTCAAGGGTTCCCATGCGGTTGGATAACCCATCCATGCTGCTGCGCCAATCCCGTGCTAAAAAGGACCGTCGGGCATCGAATGGAGGAGGGCCGCCACTTGAGCTGGACGACTGATGATAGTGCGGGTCTTGGGGATTCCATTGTGCTTGCGGGGCTTCTTGCCATCCCAAACCTCCCTCCATATATGATGGGGGTGGCTGTGGCTGCTCCCAGTTTGATCCTGCTGGTATGTATGGCGGAGTTGGAGGTTCCCATGCTCCTTGGGTTTGTGGCACCGCGGCTTCTTCCCGTCGGGACATGCTTCTTGTCACCCTTCCTGTCACGCTCCGCTTGCCTTCCTGCTGTAACTCCAACAAGAGTGATTTGCACTTGTACAACCAGTATTCCGGTGCTGGCAACGGAATTCTGGTTGTACTATTATGATAGACCATAACAAGCTTTTGGTCTATGGTATGCGTAACAAGGTGACTCTGAACAAAATGAGATTCATCCAGAGTCGGGCGTGGCTGTGGAAGGAACTCGACTCGGTAATTATCCAAAAGGCCCATTAACTCAAAGATGCGAGTGACCAAAGAAGTACACTCAATGGGACCTTGCCTTCTAAAAACACCCATCCATTGATCAATCATAAAAACGACTGGGGAAATTTTTATCTTCTTAACCATCGCATATAATAATTTCAATTCATCAATGCGAATGGTCCGAAGATCATTTCGAGGAAAAAGAGTCATGGCAAGCCAGCGGTGCATAAAACGAAGAGTGGGGTTGTGAATGTGGCTTGTTCTGGGAGGAGTCCCATCTGTGATACCCGAGATGTCCCGCCAGAAAGATTCTCTCACAAAAAGCCTCAAAACTTTATCAATCTCCAAACTACAACGCTTGCTAAAACCCAAATGGCTACTAAGCTGCCTCCAGGAAACGAAGTACTCTTCCCTTAGGAAGCGAAAAGTAATCCCCTCCTCAGATTTTCTCATAGTAGCAAGAAATTGAATTGTTAACAAGCGACACTCACCCTAATGAATGCGCGCAAAATCCGACCAACCCACAGCACCCCAGACATTTTTGAAGTCAGTGGCCATACCTGATTTCTCCATGAGTTCGCTTGTGAACACACGTGTGTGATCAAAAGCGCGACCCAGGAGAATTTGATACGCTTCTGTCTCGTAGCCTTCGTCGATGTCGAGTTGGTCGTCAGAGATGAACGCCGGGCGAGGGTCGTCTTCGTTGTGGTTGCTGCTGGAGCTATCTCCGTTACCTTCTCCATTGCCGTCCCCGCCTCCGCCTCCTGCGGATGTGGCGCCAGCCCCGGTGTAGTAGTACTGGTCTTTGGAGATTTCCATGGAATGTTGGCTGCCCATCCTTTCTTCGGAGCCACCGGCCGAGTCCATGATCTCCGTGCTGGAGGAGATCAACTCAGTGCTTCCGGAATGTCGGCTCCGCCTCGAGCTTGACCCTTCAATTTTCTTTGCTTGCTTCACGAATCCGCGAACGAGGTTCATGATGCCTGCACAAGGAGCAACAACAAGAACGATTCTTGGAAGACAAAAGGATTAGCGTTAGTGGGTCAGTCGTCCAAGAGTTAGTCGTTCTTGTGGGGCGTGGTTGCCTCCACAACAGTGTTCTTGTGGGTTACGACACACCACAAACAAACGTTCTTGCAGGGTTGAGGACCTCCACAACTTGTTCAAGCACTTGAGCACAAGAAGAACAGCACCATTATGCAGAAATGAAGTCCATATTTCTTGGGTTTTTTTTTTGATTGATTCTCAAACTAAGGAGCTAAAAACTTAAGAACTTAACAGAGGGAGAAGAGAAACTCCGAGGGCGAAACGCAGCTCGGGTTGGGGCGAAGTGATCAGGCACCATGCCACGGCTTTTTATAGCCGGAGCTCACCCCTGATCGGCCGACCAGGTGGGGTCGGCCGACCCTCCCACAGGCGTGTTTAAGCCAGGTTTTGATCGTGAGCATGTTGGATTCCCTGGCAGCTGCAGCGTGGTCGAAAACTTTGCAAAAGAGGCGTTGATGCATCGGCCGACATGAGCTGGTCGGCCGACCAGAGATGGACACCGTTGAATGCCTTTTTTGCAAGATGTGATGGATGCTTATGGTAGTGCATGATGGCGTTTGAGTGCTCTACAAAGGCCAAAGTTTGGAGTCGGTCGACGTGCCCGGTCGGCCGACCGAGCCATAGCTTGGTTCGGGCTTTGCTTTTGTAGAGTGGCACATGGTTCAAAGATGCGATGAATGCTGGGTGGCCAGGTATCCAAGGAAAATTCACGTAAATGGCTCCAAAGTTTAAGAATTTTAAATGGTATGATTTGTGGAAATTCAAACATGCTTGAAAAATAAATATGCATTGTGAAATAAATATGGGATACATACCGATGCACCTATCGGTGAGGACTCGTTGTTTTTCGTCCGTCGAGTGCGAACGTCTCCATGATATGATTCAGCTTGATGACTTGTCTTCTGCAATTGAAGATGATGCGGAAGCTTTGCAACGCCACTCCAGTTCTGTCTTTCCAACGCAAGGTGATGTTGGTGTTGTTGCCTTCAGAGCTTTAACTCTTTGTGTGAATTCTTTAGGCAAGGGCAGGAGTGGCTCACTGTTAGTAACCGGTGGTTTTCATGGCTTCCATCCATAAATGACCTTAGTTTCAGGCCCGTCATGTTTTTTGCTTGATTCTTCCTTGTTTCCTGCATGGATAGCCAAAATCTCCCGACTGGTTTCTTTCACTATAGCAGCTAGTTGAGCTGACTGGGCCTCTAGAATTTTACTTAAGCGCAGCTGGTTCTTCACAGTGACGGATAGGGCATGGAATTTAGAGCTTAGATCATTCACCTCTCTCTTGGCGGGTATGGTGTACGAACTTCCTCCTTGCTGGGATGGGTTCCAGTTATGTGCTAGGAATAAATCCCTGCACTTTTGCCAAGAATCCATCTCCGCCTGGTGATGGTTGTACCATTGCAGTGCCCTACCTGCTAGTTGACTGCAAATTGCTGAGAACCGTCGGAGATGGTCCGCTGCGTTTGCTGTAGCCTTTCCATTGAATGGCTTAGCTTGCACCATTGCGATGTACGTTGAGTCAATCATGAGAGTTTCAGTTGCCATCTTGGTGCAAGGGTGTTTCGATTTCGACCGGCAAAGTTGAAAGAGCACTTGCGTGTTCTCTTCTAGGTGAATGAGTTTTTCCGGCGAATCGATGACATGATCTTCTGTTTCACACAAAGAGAAACAGAACAAGGGTAAACCTGTCTAGACGCTGGTATTTTAATTGTGACATAAAGTTAATACAGAAGCTAACACATTCTTTAGCCAATGCTTTCCCCGGCAATGGCGCCAGAAATGCTTGTTGGCATTTTTTAGCATCACCACTAAGGGAGTGATGGCATTAGAGATGCCTTAATATAAATCTTAGCGTTACATAAGTTCTGCAAGCGCACAGAAGTACATTGTAGCATTTCACCCGGGAGTATTCCAGAGTATCGTATTTATTTCCTCAGGGAAAGCGTATGGCAAAGTAATGTGTTTTCCAATGCATCAACTATATCATGATTAATATACCAAGACTAGAACAGGGGATAACATGATTTGACAAGTAGGGTAGATTGACACACAGAGGATTTCATTGCTCATTATGTAAGTCTAGTTAATATGAAGGTCCTACGAGATAACTAGGGATTCTATGTACTACTTACTTATGGGTTACATTCCTACAAGTGTATTCTATACAAGCTCAGCAAGAGACACATATTAGAGAGCAAATCGAGGAGTCGTGGGATCCCCTCATCCAAGGGTACTGTCACGATATTTATCACGAAGGCCTGCAAACGTCCAAACCCGAACGGCGAGGATTACAAAGGACGGACAGGGCTGTCACCACCTGCCGCCTACCTCTGAATACGTGGGGTAGGGTATCCCCAACGGCATTCCATACCCCAAACACCATGTTTGTAATATGAAATACATCTTTACCAATTGTACGGAAAGGTAAAGAACAATCATAAAGATTCATTGGGCCATTGCCATAACATGTATCTTCTACACTAAGGTGCAAGACATACAACTCATATGATGCACACACAAGACTATAAGTCAAGTAACATAAGCAAGATAGCATATCCATTAAGGCTCTAAGTCTTACAAATAAGCAAAGGATACAAGATAACTGAGCTCTAGGCTTACCAAGACTCCTTCGGAAACCCGTAGAAGCTCAACTCCTAGAACTACTTCTCTACTAACTAAGACTATGACTTGTAGCAATTGGAGCTCTTCCTTCTGGTGTGTGTTGTACAGGCATCTATTTATAGTGCTGGGAGGCGGTTTAGAGCCGGTACAAGGCGGTTGAGGACGAGTGAGCCCACCCCCTAGTCGACCGACGTGTTGACGTCGCCCGATCGTCTAATGCACCGACTGAGTTCATCCACGGCGCAGATTTGGTCCTGAAGTCAGTATAGATGCCAGAGAAGGAACGGCCGCAACGGCCTCCGGACTGGGTCGTCCGACCTGGTCAGGTCGGCCGACCTGGCCCAGGTTCGCACCGCCTCGGTCTTCATCTGTGTAACTGGAATGTGGACCCTGATAGTCGTGGAGTCTAGGTATGAGATCTTTGAGTAACTCTTGGTTCTTATGTGGGCCCATCAATCCATGTGCTTCTCCTTATCCTCCGTGTCATCCCTTGGATGTAACCGTCATGGATTCAACGTTCTGAATGAGCTGAACTTGTGCTTCTTCTACATGGCCAAACTTGGGCTAATTTGGGCACCAGGCCAGGTCGGCCGACCATGATAGGTCGGGCGACCTGGGCTTAGTCCTGTTTTTCTTCATATTTTGGCCCATATCTCCTGCAACCAAATAATCTCCATGTACAAGTGGAACTACATTATTTGAAACCAAATCCTACTGACTATTGTTGGTTTGCTTAATTTTACCATGTTGGCGTTACAATATAATCATGACTTAACAAGCACCAACAATATCATGTATATGTAAAGGCTTTGGTAGGTAGAACTTTGCAAGAGATTCACAAATGTAGATAGCATAAGAATCAAGTTTTAAATAAAACAATACAAGGCATAAGGTCATCGGTAAACTTAAATCAAAGAGCAACATAAGGAATATGTGGGTCTAGAATTTAGTCATTTAACCTCCACAAATAAAAGAGCCGGTATTTAGTCAATTTAAGATCATTTAATAGAGAGCAAATAGCCAAGTCATATACAACATCATGTAGGTAGAACAAAGCGGCGACTTTCATTACTTTTCCATAAGCAAAAGCATTCAAATTATGTCATCGTGGTGAGCACAAAGTGATGGTGATCATTATTTATAGAAAACAAAAACAAAACTAGGTTGTCCTCCTAGTAGCCATGTTATTAACAAGAGAGATATACAAAGGTTTCTAACCTATGGTCGATGTCATACATATATACAAGCATTAAGAGGTAGATGAACAAAGAGAAGATTGAGGAAGAGTTACCGTCCTTTTCGATGCCTGCAATGAAGTGTAGCATGGCTTCCCCTATGCTTAAGCATTGTGCTTAGCATGGAAGAATAATCTTGAGCATCTTATGACAACCATGATCATTGTAGTCCATATGGCCTTTTCCTTTTCGTCCAACAAGTCCTCCCCCATGCTTAGCATGTTGCTAAACGTGAAAGAAGAAGATGAATCATCTTGTAATTCTTGAAGTCCATCCACCATGTGCTTGGAGATCCTTATACCACTTCATCTTTGTTGCCTTAATTTTTCTTCAACCTTTTTCCGTTGTCACTAAGCCACTGTCCCAATCATTCCTTGTATCGTTGTCACCTCCTTGCTTGTTGTCTGCATTGCTGCTTCAAATTCCATGAATTTTTCCTTTATTTCCGGAACAGAACATGTACTGAACCATTGCTCCATCGCAAAGTGCATAAATTTCTCTTTTCAACGAGTCGTCATTTTCCCAAAACGGATTCCGAACAAGAGAGTTATGCCTATTTTGTTCCAGCACCGCAATCTGTCCTGAGCTGATTTCAGAACGCGCAACGCCCAATGTTTTTGTCGTATCTCCTTGTATGGGTCTTCAAATTCATTAATCTTTGATGCGTTGGAACGGGAATTTGATAGAGCCTCTGGATATCTACTTTTCCTTCTTTGTACACCTCTGAACATGTGCAAATTTTTGATGAAAACAGCAGCATTCATTAAAATCTTCGGAGATAATGACGATCTTGGTTGCAACTTTGGTCACGAATTCATGGGATTCCTTCGTCATGCCTGCAAGACAATTGAAATACACAAACTACCCCGGGGTGACAGTCGGGAGTATAAGCAAATGCCAACAACCAATGACATCCCTAAGACCTTAACTTGTGGCATAATTAACCTAGTAAAAGAGAAAAAAATAAAAACCTAATGGGTGTGTGTGTGTGTGCAAAGTGAGTATGCAAATGAGAGAACGACATATAAACAAAGACAATGTTTACACCTAGTTTTGAACACCATGTTTACAACTAGGTTGCTGAATTTCTCTATAGTCATAAAGATTTGTTAACCAAGGTCAAAACACCATGTCTATCCTAAGGTCAATAATTCCTTATAGCACAAGAAAAATAAAGCGCATTGCAAAGCTTATAAACCGACCAATGCAACATAAATGCTAACAAGGCTTACAAAACTAAATGATGATGGTCTGCAAACATGTCTAAACACCATGCTTAAACAAGACTGCAAAGGGGAAATGCCCATGAAGCATTAACATGGATATGAAAGCATTCATCATAAAGTTTTATGAAAGAGCCAAGCTAACAAATGCATGATGGAACGATGGAATGAATGCAAAATGCAAATGCAAAGAGTTAGAAAAAACAAGCACTAGCAAAGGTTGAAAAGACTTTTGATGTTGTTCCGCAATCGATTGACTCAAAAAGGTAATTGCTTAGAGCGACAAAGCTTGGCCAAACACTTCATAAGAAGTGAAGCATTGTTGACAAGAAAATCATTCATCAAAAGAACAAATCATCCAAGCTAATAAGGAGGAGAAGGTTCATGGGTATCCTATATTTTTGGCTTAAAACAAGAATTTTGAAGACTGAAGTCAAGTTTAGAAAATCTACCTAAGGTTGATGAAAACAAAAAGAAAAACAAAAGTTGTTTCATTGGGTGGAAAACAAAACCTATGGTTTTAGGATGGCTATAGGTATGAGAGGTTTTCCTAAGGGTTTAGGATCTCGTAGGAAGGCTAGTCAAAGTTTTCAGTTAGGATAAGGAATAGAGATAGACTTGGCTAATCTGAATGGTGACAGTAAGCAAATCAACACAAGTCAATCCTACCCTTATTGGCTCCGGTTTTTGACGAGGGTGATAGGAAGGCTTAGGTGGGTTTAACAAAAAGTTAGATCGAAACAAAATATGTAATGCAATGCAAGGGTGAAGACAACATCACGTGAAGTGCAACATGAGGTGGATGAACAAAATGTCATGACATGATATGGTGTTCTAAAAACAAAACAAAAGTCAGCCTAGATCAACTAGCCACAAGTTTAGAGTCTAAGGGTAGTGTCATACTTCATATTTCTCTCTAAAAAGACTTAAAAGAAAAAGACTCTAACACTACTAGAAATAGGCACACAAAAGGGTCTACAAGTTTTCCAAGATCAAATAACAAAGTGCTCTCTCAATAACATTTAGATAATACAACATAAAGTTGTGGCATTTATTAGAGCAATGGTACAATGTTACTTGATGATTCGATTAAAGAGCACAATATAGACCGCCATCTTTTATAGATAATAAAAAAGATCAGGTTGCCTCCCGCAAAGCGCTTCATTTAAAGTCATAAAGCTAGACTTTCTCACCTCGATTATGTTCATGCGAAGCCATGGTCTTTTGTGCGGGAATTCGACGTATCCATGCAGCTTGATGTTGCCTTTTGTAATCCATCATGATTTGCTTTAAACATCTTCATGTATTGAATGTCACCGGCGTGTGTCTTCATATGACAATGTTCTTGGGGCTCTTTCTTTGTTCTAAGCTTCTAAATTTGATCATGTACGCTTGATAAAAGCATTTCCCAAGCTCCTCTTCATTGTTTTCATCGTTATCTCATCTACCTTATTCTCATCACGTTGCTCCTGCCTCTTCTCCATGGATTTTCCCCTGCACCCAGAATAGAACATATACAAAATATACTTTTATTGAAAACTTTATAAAATTATGTTTCCAACGAGTGGTCATTCATCTTAAATGGAGTTCAAACGAGAGAGTTATGGCCATTTTACTTTAGGATTGCGTGCTGTCCAGAAAATTTGCAGAATGCACGACCTTCGATATTTTGATCATAACCGCTTGTAGGAATCTCCAATTGACTTGGTTCTTGATTCGTTGGAACAAGAACTTCATGGGCTTTTAAATATCCAAAGATATTCTGTTGTTTTCTTCAGAGGTTGTGCAGAATTTTGATGCAAACAGTACCTTCTCGTGAATTGATCCTGAGATGTTGATAATCTTGATTTTGTGGTCTTTGGAGCGTCGTGTTGTGCATCCTTAGAATTCAAGATCATCATCATTGGTTCCCCAGTGAGTGGCATAGATCCAATGATGTGTCTTCTCCATAGTTCTTACCTTACCCAAGGTGCCGGGATCATAGGGGGCTCTTGTGCTTTGTGTCGATGATCTGAGTGGTTTCCTTCGGTAGTAGCGTCACTCAATTAGAAACTTCTTCAGCATCCTACTAGAGAAGATTGGTGGTGTCATGGTGCTTCTAATCTTGTTGCCTTCAGTCTTGATCCACTTCAAATCATCATCTTATGTGCTCAAGGCCCTCCAATCTTCCCTTGACATCATCATCACCTTCTCGGTCGTTTGTTGCCACCTATTATTTATTGAATTCCTCTTCATCCAGTGCATATCAAGTGCCAAACTTCTATTCCATTGCAATGTGCATCAAATTCCCTTTCCAACGAGTGCTCATTCACTTCAAACGGACTCCGGATGAAAGAGTTACGCTTGTTTTACTCCGGCACTACGTTCTGTCCCGACTGATTTCAGAACGCGTAGTGTTGAAAGATTCTTCCATAACTCCTTACACCGACCTCCAAAATTTGCAATTCTTGATGCATTGGAAAGAAGATATGATAGAGCTTCATATTTTTCTAATTTTCCTTCATGGTACCTCCCTGATCATGGGCAAAAAACTGGTCTCAACAGCAACCTTCTAGAGATGTTGATGATTGGATCTCACGACTTCTTCAGGGCATGATTCATTAGCTATGGCTTGGACAAACAAATCTCCAAGAAACATTAGTCTTAAAATTAATTGACATGGCAACATACCTTGTTCATCTTCACTTGTTTTGTATGTGAGCTCAATAGCGGATGATAGGCCACTAATAAAAGTTAGCACCCACCACTAAAGAGTGGATCTTGACGTAGCCATCAACTTGTTTGAGCGAGATTGGACTAGTCAAAGTCCGGATGTTGAGAACTTCTCGATCACATTGTGTCTAGGGTTTTACCTGCATTCATGGACACAAACAAGAAACACAGGATATATGGAATAATAAAAACTAGGGTTAGTCCAAAAAATTAGATAGATCCCCCTAGGGTTCGAGTTGCCGATCCTCGGTAACGACGCCAGAAAAGCTTGCTGATGGTCCATAGATGCGCCAATTGTGAACCGCAAGCGCACGGATCATCGTAGCTTTTGCCTTAGAGTATTCCATCCAAGGTTTATCAATCCGTGGATCGGCAATGAACTTACTAGTGTTTCCCATCTAACTAACGGGCCTACTCCTATCATTAAGCGTTGATTGCATATAAAGGGTAAAACCTACAATAAGATATGAGTGGTGTGTGGGTTGATCACATCCATAAACATAGGCAAAGGTAAAGAGCCATCAAAGGATAAACGGGCCTATCATCCTCTAGTTGTAGTACTAGCAAATAAGAGTAAGCGCATCATGCATCTCATTCAAAGCAATCTTTAAACTCTTACCTCCGGTCAACCTCCCGAGAACACCACCTTACACGGTATCACACCCTGTCACGACGCTCCCTATCGGCGTGGTTAGTTACAAGGGCACGTCCACAAGTGAACATGTCTAGATATCATGAAGGGTCAACATGCTAGATCTAATCACCATGATTACATAAAGCATGCTAAATAGTCTAAACTAGCATTAGACTAAGAATCAATCATATTCATGATAGGTAGAAAGCATAGAAGGAGATATTGAGTCACTAAGAGATCGGATGACATGAAGAACATAACTCATATAATAGATGTGTTTGGATCATCACCACTAAGTACATACCATTGATGACTCCAACTAGATCATGAACTCCACCATGGCACAACCACACAGGGAGGCCATGGTGGTTAGGGTTGGCCTAAGCCATCCCTAGACAACTTCGAGGACCTGTGCGGCCGTCGTCTCCTTTTGGTGTGTGCCCTAGGTTTCACTGATTTCTGGTGGATTGATTTGCGTGCCTCCAGGCATCGAGGCTATAAATAGTCTGAGGAAACCCTAGCTCGAAGGGGAGGCCGAGGCGGCGCAAAAAGGGCCTGGGCCGGCCGGCCTAGGGTCCTTTTGTGGTCCCTCGGTCCCATCTTTTGCGTGCAAGCTTCTAGATCCTCTAGGAGTTCAGGTGCCAATGCATGTGGGTATTTGGACGTTGGTTGCTTCGGGATAAGATTGGGTCTTGATAGCTTTCCAAATGTCTATCTGATTCGTCTTGATCCCGAAGTCATCCGACCTTATCTTCAAGTCTTTGCCCTTCCACATTCTTGGAGGTTGGTTCACCATAGATGAAAGCAAACGAAATCCGAGTTGTATTAGGTTTTTGGCCTTCATATTCCTCCGTGCTATGCATGACCATGGTCCTCGTCCAAAAGTGCTCATTTATAGCTCAAATGCCTGCGTAAACTAAAATCCTCCAAAAATACATGCATATGCGAAAACAGGGTTATTTCAAGTGCCAAGTGGTGGGTTAGTGTATGAATTGGTCCCAAAACACCACTTAATTAGCACTAAAAAGGTGTCACTAACGAGCATCAACGGCAATCAAGGAAATCTTGCTGGTGAAGGACATGACGCCAACATGATACCAAATTAATAACTCATAGGAGCCATTTTTCACTTTCCATGGTTAATTTTCCATTATTTGGAATTAACAATGGAGATTTCTTTTTAGCCATCCGAGTCATCGTCACAGCCGAAACAGAAGCGCGGCCTGACGAAAAAGCTTGAGGGCCGTATCATCATCACTGCAGTCGATGCAATGGTCAACCTACTGACTAGCACACGCCAAAGCCAAATGTGTCAATGAGATTGGATTTCTTGTTAGAGACCGCATCCCGATCAGTTTCGAGGACTAAAGAATCATTAAGACATCTGATGCTATTTGTGTCATCCTGTTGACACTAGATTTTGACTCGGCTAAGATTGTGCATGACAGAGCTAAGTCTGGGGGCCGAGTCCAATTCTGAGTGGATCTCCGATTCCGATCGGAGTTCGTCCGATAGAGTCCTGATCGGATACGAGACTAAAGAGACCGGAGCACGTACGACTGTCAGGGAAAGGATGCGTCTGGAAGCTTCTTCACAGCCTGATTGCGCGGCAGTTGTAATAATTTTGGTAGTTTAGATTAATTTACTTTAAATAAATTAGAGATATTATCGTAGCCAGCAAGGATTAGCTAGATTTCCAGGGTATAAATATAAACCCTGCGCCATTGCAAAAAAGGTTCACACAACCAATCAATACAACACAACTTTCGGCCCTCGTGCCAACAACCCTTTTTGTCGAGTTCTTCAGCAAGCAGGGCTGCATCATCTTGACCTCTAGTTTTGTTGACGCGGAAAATCGGCGGTCGTATCCTCCGCGGTCAGCACACGAAGACCAGGGAGATCTGCTTCGCTCCAGTGCCAGCCCACACTCCAGTTCAGGTTCGCAGCGTGCCAGTCAATTTGACCTGAAATTGACAAGGGAATAAAACAGTTAAATTACTCTTTGATTGTGCCGGCTTTATTTCAGACGATGGAGTAACGTCGAATTTTAGCCAAGACCCAATCAGGCACATGTCGGCCGATACTAATCGGACCTCAAAATCGGACTTCATTGATGACGTCAATCAGACCGAGTGATCGGACTTCAATCAGACATCGAATCGGACCTCAGAATCGGACCAATCAAGATCGGACCTTAATTGATATAACAGATCAGCCTTTGAATAATAAAATAAAGCATAAAACAAGGCCGATGTGTAAAGTAATGGATCAGCTGTGTCTTTAAACAAGATATCAAATAATCAAAGTGTAAGCCGATACATTGTCCACCTTGCCTAGTTACCAGTTTGACTTGTCTTATCGGACCGTCTAGCTAGCCAATCGGACCATAGCCTTTTCAGAGAAATCTAGCTCCGACGTAGGGAATCTAGATTTCTCCAGCTATAATCAAATCAAATAGCTAGATAGTCAGATTCAACTCATCAATCTGACAACTAAACAAGATGCTCGCACAGGTGTTAATCAGATTAAGCAAATAAACAGACAAAGCAGTAACAGGATCGTTCTGATTCTAATATATGCTATCAAATAATTAAGCAAGACCTAGCTCCGACGTAGGGAATCTAAACCACACTTAACATTCAAATAACAATAAGGCATAACCAAAGCTTCCTTTGATTAATCAAGATGAATCTAGCTCCGACGTAGGGAATCTAGGTCAAACATGATAATCAAAGATTAATCTAATCGTATTGCAAAGATCCAGCTCCGACGTAGGGAATCTACACCAGTACAATACTCAAAGAACAACCAGATTAAACCACAAAGCAGGATCGGACTTAGAACGATGCTGTAAGATAAATATTGCTTAAATCGGACCAAGACCAATGCTCAAAGCCGTTGAAGAAGTAGAATTGATTCACATGGCGTAGATCTAAACCAATCTAGCAACTCCAAACAAACCGCAAGAACTGCCTTTAGTAACCAAGATTACTCTAGCTCCGACGTAGGGAATCTAGACTAATCTTGATATCTAGCTCCGACGTAGGGAATCTAGACTTAAAGTACAGTCCGATAAACGATAATCTGTTGGATAATCAATATTGATCTAGCTCCGACGTAGGGAATCTATATCAACCTTGATTATCCAGAGATAAATCGGTTGAACAGTATAAACGAGAAAGGGCGATGCGCCTCAATTCAAAGCCTATACTAGTTCGATAAATTGACTAACTTACTGGTAAGCCGGGAGATCAGAACTGATGCAGCCCGTCCACCAATGAGCTTCGTCGGTAACTACTACTAGGGTTTTTGGCGTGAAGCCGGGTTGTATTGATTGTGAGAATAGTTCTTTACAATGGACGAGGGTTCAAATTTATACCCTGGTCATGGAGAGTCCTGATCGGACCAGACTAACTTGCGGACAAAGTAAACTAAATCTAATATAGAATGGGACTCTCAATATGCCTTCAAAAAGGAAATAGTCCTTGCATATGATGCGCTTCCTTCTCAGCCGACGCGTCTTTCCTCTTGTACTCGTTATCGGGTCGGATTCCTGCTTCATCGGATCTCTTCTGCATATCGGCTTCCTTCTCTGTCATCTTCGGCTTTGACCAGTCAATGGGTCCACCAGTCTTACCACGCCACCTCATGACTCAGCATATCTGGTGCGAAAATCTGGTGTCAACACATGCCCCCCAGTTTCGGAGTATGAAGGATTCATGCTTCGAAATTCTGTAAATCCAGCGTCCCAATCTCCTAGCCGATGCAATTCGCTTCATAGATTCAACATCTTGACTTCTCTAGCACTGCCCTTTTCATAGCCGATACCTTTCTTCAAGCTTCTTTATCATAACATGTTAGCCAATATGAATTATCAAGAAAACTCTACTCTTCCTGCTAAATAACTTGGTTTTTCATTTTCAAATCAAAACATAACCTCGCTCCTCAAATGATTCTCTCAGATCGCTCAATGTGTATTATTCCTCACCAAGACACTATATCGTCTCTTTTTCTTCCTACTTCTAATAAGGCTTTTTTTTTGTGGAGCTCAGGGTAGGATATAGAAAGGAAGCATACTTGCACTGCATATCTTGCAAAGTCAAAAACCGGATCCAGTAGAGAAAATAAGTCATACAATCAGATCAAGATGTGCATGTGTGTGGAATTTTTTGGGTGAAACTCCCTTTTGCATGACTCTTCATTTTACTTTTCTTTTCGGATATGGGCTATCCTTCATATTTATTTTTTTATCACTCTTCCTTATGCTTTTGAGCACGGATAATATATTATTATTTTTTTTCTTTTTCTTTTTTGCATAACCCATACCTTTTGCATAATGAATTTGAAAAGTCATGTCAAAGGGACGGAGTATTTTTGTATGGATGGAAGGCATGTTTTTGCGTAACTTCCAGTGTAGAAGTCAGCATATGAATAGTCGAGTATGCGAATCCAGACCAAACGACCGATGTGCCTGGAAATTAAAGTCTAGCATACCCAACAATGGAATAATATGTGGAGTGTACGTGATCTCGATCTTAAAAGCATGAAACGAATCTCACAAGGGTCACAAACAATTTGACAATGCTCAATACAAAACAAGCAGCATATGTGTAAGGTTTTCAGAAGATATCAACATATGGCTCTGGTAGGAATTTCATATCATTGAGGAGCTAAACTACGTATTTATTTTCACAAAATAAAATTCCCAAGTATTTCGCAGTAAGAAATAAAGTTTACTTGATCATACCATAGTTTTCGAATCGACGAGCCGACGTTGTGTTAGCATAGATGTTGAAATCCTTTCTTCTGAATCTTGGTATTCCAGCACTGTTCCTTCATCATCAGCGACGGCATGAGCAGCAGCGGTATCGGTTTTACGAATTTACCCAAATGCTAGGGTAGTACTTCTTCAAATATTTCCCGTTCAATGATTTAGGAAATGTTTCCCCTTCAACCAAGACATGTCTGATTGATTTGTAACGTAACTTCCTGGAAGTCTTGATAGAAGAATCCTTCAAATATTCAACGATTTCTTTCCTCCAATCTCCTTCTTGGTATCTCCTGTACCATCACATCGGACATAGGCCGATAGCCAGACCCCTTTTGCGCCAGCCGATCTGCTTCCTCGTTACGATGTCTTGGAATATACTTAAGAATTACCAAGGCGAACTGGTCAATCAAATCCCGGCATTTCTCAAAGTAAGGCATCAACGCATCCATCTTGCAATCATACGTGCCGAGTAACTGATTAATGACCAACAAAGAATCTCCAAATACCTCAACAAATTGAACGCCGATCTCTTTAAGAATCCGGAGATCTTTCATCAATGCTTCATATTCCGCCTGATTATTTGTGCACTTTTCAATCGGATAAGCAAACTCGAATCTTGCCCCCGAGGCGAAATAATAAGAAGGCCGATTCCGCAACCATCATTGCAAGATGAACCATCAAAGAACATGGTCCTAGGGAACTGTGTCAACCACATCGGCCTCTGTATTGATCGGACCAAGTGCATCAAGCTCCATGGTGCATTGTTCAACAGTATCAACATTAGGTCCACAATGATCAGCAACCAAATCAACCATTTAAAATAAAGTCTCAGAGCCGATTGCTTGGACCGGCTGTAATCCTTGATAGGACACCTTGAGGAAATCTCCATCCCATGTTTTCCCTGACAGGCATTCAATCCCTTCAAACTCCCAAATCGTTGACTCGGCTGTTGCAATGCTAACCGAATCATCAGTTGGGACAATCTCCACATTGTTGCCTTGCCACTGAATCAAACACTGATGCATTGTGGATGGGATACAACAGTTGGCATGAATCCAATCTCGCCCGAGGAGCATGCTGTAAGAACCTTGGCCATCAATTACAAAAAAGGTGGTCGGCAATGTTTTGCTGCCGATGGTCAATTCAACATGAATTGCCCCCCGAGGCTCTGAAACGTTTCCACCAAAGTCCTTGAGCGTCATATTGGTCTTGATCAAATCATCAATCCCTTTTCCCAATTTGCGGAACGTGGAATAAGGCATGAGATTGACTGCAGCTCCTCTATCAACCAGCATCTTGGTCATCGGCTTCCCATCAACATATCCCTTGATGTACAGAGGTTTCAGGTGCCGATATCCGTTTGCATTTGGCTTCTCAAAGATAGCCTTCTCTGAATCAAGAACCAAGCATGCAGCGGCTTCCTCCAGTTCATAATCGACCTCATCATTATCTTGTTCATCAGGAGCAGCAAAATCAAAAGGCAGCATCAAAACCATATTAATTGCGGCCGATGTGCTTGCTTCATCATCATTGGCCATTTTAATGCGCCACGTCTTCTTTTCTTTTGCCAATTCCTGCTACCTTCTTCAAAGAATATCCCCGCTTCGCCGTGTTTGGTCCAACAGATATAGTTAGGCATGAAACCACTCATAAGCAAGTGTGTGTGGACCACCTTCTTCGAGATGTGATAATCCTTCTTATTCTCACAGACCTTGCATGGACAGCATATAAAACCCGAGGTCGATTTAGCCTCTGCCGCGTCGAGGAATTGATGAACGCCATTAATGAAGTCAGATGAGCGTCTATCCGCGTTGTACATCCATTGCCGATTCATCTATTCACAAAATACAATGAAAAATTCATCCCCAATTTCTAAAGTTCGTAATAAACCTAAATAAGAATATCATATATAATCTCTAAAAATCTTAATAACCGTAAACATCAACATCATTTGATGCCACCAAAAGATGTATTTCTAAAGTTCGTAGTAAGCCTTAACAAGAATATCTTTAATAATCTCTAAAAATTTCGACAGCACCTCCCCTGCATCGGGAGGTTTCCAAAACCTGCGACAAACCAAGGGCACGATGGCCGACAACCACATTCCAAAATCATCAACGTCTTACTTTTGCTCATCTCAAAAAAAAATTGAAGGAGTGATTTGCCTCAGATATGTTGTCTTTCATTTGACCTTGAACTTGGAGCATAAGAAACATTACAGGTGGTAAAAACAATTGGTTCATGGTAGGCATGGAACCATGGGACACACCCAGCCCAACCATCACAACCGATTCGTTGCTTGGGCATGGATGTATCCCATGGTTTGATGACAACCATGAGAAGCATAACTATACAATACAAGCTCAAGCTCAAGGTCATCATATGTTACCCAGCTAGAAAACTAGGTAAAATTTGATATCATCATAGGCATGCCAAGAGTTGGATTGTTTTAGTTCAAGATATTGACAACCATGAGAAGTAAAATTGAATTTAAAATCTAACTAAATAAGAATATCATTTATAATCTCAAAAATCCTAATAACCCTAAATATCAACGTCATTTAAAGCCTCTAAAAAGATGTAATTCTAAATTTCGTAATAAGCCTAAATATGAATTTCATTTATAATCTCTAAAAATCCTAATAACCCTAAATATGAATATCATTTCTAATATCTAAAAATCATAATAAGCATAAATATGAAAATCATTTAAAGTTTCTACAAATAATCCAAAAATCTAAACAATGTCTAAAAATTTGTGCATCATCTCCACACATGCAACAACTAACTATATATTGATTCTCTATTACAAATTCATAATAAAAATGAAGATTCAATCTAAAATCTCTTATTTCAATCCATTCCACAAAACAAAAATTACTCAAAACATAGAGCATGAAATAGACCATACTAAACGTCAAAAGAGAGAGGATGAAGTTGCTAACCTTCTAGCGGACTTGGTTTGCAAAATCTCCAAAAGTTATGGAAAAATCGGGCATGAGCTCCCCTAACCCGAGCTCAATGGAGGATGAAGAAATGAGCCATGGCTCGGGCTGGGGGAGGAAGAAGGGGCCTTATACGCAGAGCCCCTTTGGTACCGGGTGGTGGCACCACCCGGTACCAAAGGGGCTCACATTGGTACCGGTTGGTGTCACCAACCGGTACCAAAGGCCCCGAGGCTCATTGGTACCGGGTGGTGACACCACCCGGTACCAATGTTGCCTCATAGGTACCGGGTGGTGCCACCACCCGGTACCAATGAGCGCGCAGAATTATTGGGGATTGGACCCGGTACCAATGCTTCCATTGGTACCGGGTCCAATCCAACCGTGACCGATTAGGGAGGATGGATAGAGAGTTCTCTGGTAGTGACACATCCGCAAACTATGGTCCTTCTTTTCCACAAAGAGAGCCGAGCATCCCAAACTATGGTCCTTCTTTTCCACAAAGAGAGAGCCGAGCATCCCCATGGTGAGGAGCTCGAACGAATGAAACCCTTCTCCGATAATTTCTTAAGTTGCTCTTTCATTTCCTTCAACTCATTAGGAGGCATTCTATAGGGACGCTTAGAGATTGGAGCCGTCCCGGGCAAGAGTTCAATGACAAATTCGACCTCTCGGTCGGGAGGCATTCCCGGTAACTCTTCCGGAAAGACATCTGGATACTCGCAAACCACGGGAATTTCTTCCAACGCCGCAGTCGCGGTACCCGTCAAGGCATAGAGGCAAGATTTTTCTTGATTAAGAGATAAAATAACCCTTTCTCCGGATTCATGTAAGAGATCCACGGTTCGTGGTGCACACTTAATCACCCCATCATGTTTTCCCAACCAATTCATACCAAGAATGACATCTAACCCCAACTTATCAAGAATAAGAAGATTGGCTTTAAAGATAACCCCTTCAATGGCAATTGGAACCTTATCCACAAAGTGCCTAGCAATGATTTCCCCACCCGGTGAATCTATGAAATATGGATGGTGTAGGGTTTGTACTTGAAGTTTACTTTGCATCACGAAATTCTTGTTGATAAAAGACCGAGTAGCTCCGGAATCAAAAAGCACAACGGCGGGAGAGGAATATACGAGGAGCGTACCCATGAGAACATCGGCGTCATCCGAAATTTCCTCCGCGGTGGTGTAGTTGAGGCGTCCACGCTTTGGGGCTTGTGGATTCTTGCCCCCATGGCGTGCGACTTGAGGTGGAGGGTTGCCTTGTCTTGGTGCATTGGGAGCACCACCTTGCTTGGGAGAGGGGCAATTCTTGGCGATGTGGCCCCTTCCACCGCAATTGTAGCATGGGCCTCTCATACCCCCACTAGCATTGTCCCAAGTGGGGTTGGCCGGTCTTGAAGGTTGACCTTGGGGATTGGAGGGTCGGCGAACAACCCACATTGGGGGAGGAGGAGCACTCGGCACACGAGGTGGAGGAGGTCCCACACGCGCACGCGAAGCTCTCCCACCCGCCAAAGGTGGAGCGGACTGCTTGAGCTTGGCCTCAAGCTTCTTCCTCTCGTGCTCGGCGCGGATAGACATATCAATCATCTCATTGAAAGTTCAAAGGTGTTGGTGGAGAGCTTGTCTTGCATTTCTTCTGAGAGCCCTTCATAGAAGCGCTCCATCTTCTTACCATCATTAGACACCTCCTCGGGAGCATATTGAGTGAGGCGGTTGAAATCATGGAAATAGGCCATCACATCCCGATCACCTTGAGTGAGACTAAGAAATTCCTTCTTCTTGATATCTATGATACCCTTGGGAATGTGGAAGGAGCGGAACGCCGTCCGGAATTCCTCCCAAGTGAACCGGTGATTAGCCGGGCGTGCGGCAATGACACCCCGCCACCAAGCCCCGGCGGAATCTTGAAGTTGATGGGCGGCAAAAAGGTCCTTGTCATGCTCCTCACACCGGAGGAGACCAAGCTTTTGCTCAATAGTACCAAGCCAATAATCCGCATCAAGCGGTTCCTTGGAGCCATGGAAGATAGGGGGATCGGTGCGAAAGAAATCCCCATAACCATGTGCCACCGGCGGCTCATTCCTTCGGTTGTCTTGATTGCCTTGATTCCTCACAAGTTGCCCAAGGAGTTGAGTTTGTTGGGCAAGCACATCCGCAATAGTTGGATTGATGGGAGGGTTTGGAAGGGTGTCATTCCCACCTGATGCTTCACCACGGTTAAAGCCTGAACGATTAGTCATCCTGTCGCCAAACCACAAGGTTAGCAACCGGAAGGATAGATAAAGGAATTATAACCTTAGATAAAATAAAAGGGCAGCAAGAGATAAAGAGTTTGATCACCATAGATTTGGGCATTAAAGATCTTGAAAGGAACACAAGTATATAGAGCTCTAAGAGTGATAAAAAGGATTATTGCAGATTTGGACAGCAAGCATGTATTTCAGTTTTTGTACAGTTTTATACATTAAAACAGCAAGAAATACATCATAAAAGTGCTCAAATAAGTAAAGAACGGACGCTTCCTCACAACGTTCTAAGCATTAATAGGGGCTGCACACAGAAATTTCAGCAAGCAGCAAAAAATAAGA
This sequence comes from Alloteropsis semialata, assembly GCA_004135705.1. Classification (NCBI taxonomy): domain Eukaryota; kingdom Viridiplantae; phylum Streptophyta; class Magnoliopsida; order Poales; family Poaceae; genus Alloteropsis; species Alloteropsis semialata. The sequence goes on from CM014274.1 coordinate 41,926,529, forward strand.
AACACGATGCAACTTGCACAAATGATGCATAAATTAACCATAATGCAAGGGAACATTAACCACAACTTAAGCAACAACTAACTTAATAAAAGGGCAGCCACAAGGTTCACAAGAGTAGCACATAGGGCATACATAACATAAACATTCCAACGACTCGATACAAACTTCGACAATACAACCTCTCAAGCCAAAGTGCACCAAACCCTCCTTTGTGCACTTTGATCAACCCATCCTAAGGCTCAAACCGTTCCGGGGCACCCAAAAGTTCCACACGCATAGAGGCCTTGCGGGGAAACTTGCGGACATGCAACCCCACCGAGATGCAATTAAGCTTCCTTTCCGGCTCCGCCCAAGTACCACTCACATGCGGAAGGCAATGTGTAAGGGGTGCATCCTCATGAACCGTAGACGAAGGCAACTCATTAAGCACCTTCCTTGGCACCTTGTTAGTCCTCACCAAGGGTTCCACCTTCCATTGGAGGTCGTACAAATGCCTCCTTGTTTCTCCCAACTCCTACTTCAAGCTTCGGTGAACCGTCTCATAGGCGGAGATTGTCTCCGCCATCACCTTCTCCATAGGTGGGGCTTCCACCGGAATGGGAGCATCAACACACACCGGGTCTTCGGGTCCTTTCTTGGGGAGATAGGCAAACGGCCCCTCCCAAAGCTCTTGGTGCTCATGGCGAAGCCGAACAAGCGCCTCTTTTGCCACCTCTTGGATGGCCATCTCCGGCGATGTGCCCACCGCCTCAAACACGAAGGGCACAGATCCCTCCACGTTCCGTGCTTTGAGGTGAAGGACCGCAATGATCCTTCATGGCTTTCTTGCTGTCTTCAAACTTGATCTTGCCTGACTCAATAGCCAATTGGATCTCCCTTCTGAACACTTTGCATTCATTGGTCTCGTGAGATGTCGAGTTGTGCCATTTGCAATATTTGCGTTTCTTCAACTCATCGGCCGATGGAATAGAATGATTTGGAGAAAGCTGGATAAGCTTCTCACTGAGCAGTNAAATCAAAAATCTTATCGGCCTTTGTTATGTCGAATCCAAACTTCTCAGGATTCTGTTTGATCCACGGGAGCGACACTGGCTTCTTGGATTTAGTCCATTCAGCTATGTTGACATCAGCTTCCTCTTCAGATTCAGAGAGATAAGACACTTGCTTGGAGAACTTCACACGCTTCATCTCCTGATATCTAACCTCATGAGCTGACACTTTCTGAACCAATTGCCCCAATGTCTCAAACTCCTGGGCAGAAAACTTTTCTTTAATCGGCGCGAGCAAACCTTGGAATGCAAGCTCGGCCAACTGCATGTCAGACAGCTTCAAACTGTAACACCGATTCCTAGTGTCTCGGAATCGTTGAATGTACTCCTTGACGGTCTCATCATTCCTCTGCCTGATAGCAATCAAATCGGAGATCTTCATCTCATTGAGACCAGAAAAGAAGTATTTATGGAACTGCTTCTCCATATCGGACCACCCTGTGACTGATCCTGCTGGCAACGACGTAAACCAGGTAAACGCCGGCCCCGATAGTGACAGAGGGAAAAATCTGAGCCTAAGTCCCTCCTCTGAAGCAGCCTCACCACACTGAGCCAAGAATCGGCTCACATGTTCGATGGTGGTCATATCATCTTGCCCGGAGAATTTGGAAAAATCCGGCACTCTGTAACGTGGAGGAAGTGGCACTGCATCAAAGTAAGATGGGTACGGGTGCCGATACAACCTCGCTTCATCTTTAGGCTTCAAGCCGAATTGATTCTGGATCACCTCGGCTATCTTCTGCGACCAATCGGTCTGTTGATTTCCAGGTGACATTCCATCAGCTATGTCCATCACATAATTATTGTAATCTCCGACCATACGCTGATGTGAAGGAACCTCTGCACGTAGCCTTGCAGCTGCAGGTTGTTTTTCTTGTTCGCTCAAAGTCCTGGCATATTTTTCACCATGTGGGCCGACAATAGTTCCATCGGCCATCAACAGAAAACCGTTGGCCAGTTCAACAGGAGGTGGTGGAGCAATTGGCATCTGCGGAGCAACGGTCATTGTATTATCTGCAGTCTCTTTGCCTCTTCCTGATCCTGATGCTCCTGCAGAATCTGCTATAAAGACTGGACCCTTCAAGCAAATAGCATCGTCCACCGCCTTCTTGATGAGATTGTCCAAAGAGTTCACCAAAGTGCCTGATTGATTGATCAATGCATGATGAACAGCCTGGTGAATCATCTCTGTCATGTTAATCTGGTGCTCCCGTGCATCAGTGGTCTTCTTGATCAACTCTGGATCCGGGAGAGGACCTTTGAGTATAGGGCCTGAACGATTACGCCCAAACTGACCAAGGCAGAGCTTCTCAAACGCATCAATCTGGGCCTGAACTGCATCCAACTGAGATTTGGACAGATCGGCCTTTGTAACGGGCATGGTCACCTCAGGCGTCTTGTTTCTGTCGTTCTTAGCCTTCTCAGCAGCTTCTTTTTCAGCAGCAAGTCTTGCTGCAGCTTCTTGTTCAGCATCAGACGACGACATCTTGGATTTGTTTCTCGTGTCCCACCAGGCGTGCCAAAAATGTGTTGACGCGGAAAATCGGCGGACGTATTCCCCGCGTGCAGCACAAGAAGACCAGGGAGATCAGCTTCGCTCCAGTGCCAGTCTACACTCCAGTTCAGGTTCGCGGCGTGCCAGTCAATTTGACCTGTAATTGACAAGGGAATAAAACAGTTAAATTGCTCTATGATTGTGCCGGCTCTATTTCAGACGATGGAGTAACGTCGAATTTTAGCCAAGACCCAATCAGACACGTATCGGCCGATACCGATCGGACCTCAGAATCGGACCTTATTGATGACGTCAATCGGACCGAGTGATCGGACCTCAATCTGACACCAAATCGGACCTCAGGATCGGACCAATCAGGATCGGACCTTGATTGATATAACAGATTAGCCTTTGAATAATGAAATAAAGCATAAAACAAGGCCAATATGTAAAATAATGGATCAGCTATGTCTTGAAACAAGATATTAAATAATCAAAGTGTAAGCCGATACATTGTCCACCTTGTTTAGTTGCCAGTTTGACTCGTCTTATCGGACCATCTAACCAACCAATCGGACTATAGCCTTTTCGGAGAAATCTAGCTCCGACGTAGGGAATCTAGATTTCTCCAACTATGATCAGATCAGATAGCTAGATAATCAGATTCGATTCATCAACTTGTCAATTAAACAAGATGCTCGCACAGGTGTTGATCAGATTAAGCAAAATAAGCAGATAAAACATTAACAGATACGTTCTGATTCTAAGATATGCTACTGAACAATTAAGCAAGATCCAGCTCCGACGTAGGGAATCTACACCACACTTAACATTCAAATAGCAATAAGGCATAATCTAAGCTTCCCTTGACTAATCAAGATGAACCTAGCTCCGACGTAGGGAATCTAGACCAAACATGACAGTCAAAGATTAATCCAAGTGTATTACAAAGATCCAGCTCCGACGTAGGGAATCTACATCCAATGCAATACTCAAAGAACAACCAGATTAAACCACAAAGCATGATTGGACATAGAACGA
>CM014274.1:41931113-41953182 GCA_004135705.1 Alloteropsis semialata
GGAGTAACGTCGAATTTTAGCCAAGACCCAATCAGGCACGTGTCGGCCGATACCAATCGGACCTCAAAATCGGACTTCATTGATGACGTCAATCAGACCGAGTAATCGGACCTCAATCAGACATCGAATCGGACCTCAGAATCGGACCAATCAGGATCGGACCTTGATTGATATAACAGATCAGCCTTTGAATAATAAAATAAAGCATAAAACAAGGCCGATGTGTAAAGTAATGGATCAGCTGTGTCTTTAAACAAGATATCAAATAATCAAAGTGTAAGCCGATACATTGTCCACCTTGCCTAGTTACCAGTTTGACTTGTCTTATCGGACCGTCTAGCTAGCCAATCGGACCATAGCCTTTTCAGAGAAATCTAGCTCCGACGTAGGGAATCTAGATTTCTCCAGCTATAATCAAATCAAATAGCTAGATAGTCAGATTCAACTCATCAATCTGACAACTAAACAAGATGCTCGCACAGGTGTTAATCAGATTAAGCAAATAAACAGACAAACATTAACAGGATCGTTCTGATTCTAAGATATGCTATCAAATAATCAAGCATGACCTAGCTCCGACGTAGGGAATCTAAACCACACTTAACATTCAAATAACAATAAGGCATAACCAAAGCTTCCTTTGATTAATCAAGATGAATCTAGCTCCGACGTAGGGAATCTAGGTCAAACATGATAATCAAAGATTAATCTAATCGTATTGCAAAGATCCAGCTCCGACGTAGGGAATCTACACCAGTACAATACTCAAAGAACAACCAGATTAAACCACAAAGCAGGATCGGACTTAGAACGATGCTGTAAGATAAATATTGCTTAAATCGGACCAAGACCAATGCTCAAAGCCGTTGAAGAAGTAGAATTGATTCACATGGCGTAGATCTAAACCAATCTAGCAACTCCAAACAAACCGCAAGAACTGCCTTTAGTAACCAAGATTACTCTAGCTCCGACGTAGGGAATCTAGACTAATCCTGATATCTAGCTCCGAAGTAGGGAATCTAGACTTAAAGTACAGTCCGATAAACGATAATCTGTTGAATAATCAATATTGATCTAGCTCCGACGTAGGGAATCTATATCAATCTTGATTATTCAGAGATAAATCGGTTGAACAGTATAAACGAGAAAGGGCGATGCGCCTCAATTCAAAGCCTATACTAGTTCGATAAATTGACTAACTTACAGGTAAGCCGGAGATCAGAACTGATGCAGCCCGTCCACCAATGAGCTTCGTCGATAACTACTACTAGGGTTTTGGCGTGAAGCCGGGTTGTATTGATTGTGAGAATAGTTTTTACAATGGACGAGGGTTCATATTTATACCCTGGTCATGGAGAGTCCTGATCGGACCAGACTAACTTGCGGACAAAGTAAACTAAATCTAATATAGAATGGGACTCTCAATATGCCTTCAAAAAGGAAATAGTCCTTGCATATGATGCGCTTCCTTCTCAGCCGACGCGTCTTTCCTCTTGTACTCGTTATCGGGTCGGATTCCTGCTTCATCGGATCTCTTCTGCATATCGGCTTCCTTCTCTGTCATCTTCGGCTTTGACCAGTCAATGGGTCCACCAGCCTTACCACGTCACCTCATGACTCAGCATATCTGGTGCGAAAATCTGGTGTCAACAAGTTTGTCTGTAAGTGCGACACCTATCGAATTAATCAAGGCTTTAGATTAAGGCGTGTCACCCTTCTTTGTTTAGTTAATTCACCAATTTACCGAGTTGTTTTAGGCTTTAGATTGAGGCGTATCGCCCTTCTTCATTTAGATCGCTCATACTTACCGTATCTTGTTGATTTTATCTTATCGGCTTACATCTGTCCGAAAGATCTATCTTGCTTTATTGTGATTTAAATTTCATAATAGATCTGTTCTTATTGTTTATATAGCTGATTTAGATTCAATAAGCAAGTTACAAATAAATCTAGTTTAAACAAGTTCTTTGATATATCGATCTATCAGAATAAACAAGCTAATCGGTGCCCTGCTAGCAACGCTGTCTCGAAATCGATCCGATTGTTAGTGACATGAGATTCAGTTTATTTATTACCTTTGGAAAGATGCGTATTAAAGAATGAGTCTAAATTAGGTTTATCTCCGATTCAGCTTTTATAGTCGATGGTTTATTTCAAATATATGTTATATTATCACGAATCGGACTCAAGGCCGATGGTTCATGCTCTCAAATCGGACCTCACTTTATGCTGATCCGATTTGCTGGAACGAATCGGGGCTTTGGCCGATGAGTTCCTTGTGGTTTACTAATTAAACTCTATCTTGTCAATTTCAGGTCAAATTGACTGGCACACTACGAACCTCAAGATTTTGGACCTGCGCTGAAGTCAAGCAAATCTTCCAGGCCACAGTGTTAATTTTCAAGAATCAACACCTGACTTTTTGGACGTCAACACATTTTGGCATGCTCGGTGGGACAAGAAAGCTTCTGCGATGGCACCTCCTGAGATCCCTGCTGTCACGATGGAAGATCTTAGCGATGAGCAGAAGAAACTCGTGGAAGCACAATTTGAAGAGTTCAAGAACCTGTGTCTAGATTCATTCAGCAAAACTCGCAATGCTGTGATCAAGAAAAATCAGTTTCCTGTTCCCTAGGAAGCGTTTGATCGGATCACGGCCGAGGAGAGAAAATTCTTTCAAGACTATGTAGATGCTGGTGTGAGTCATGCTTTGATTAACCAATCTGGAATATTGGTTAATACGGTGGTGGGATTGATCACCAAGTTGCTGGATGGAGCTATATTAAAGGATGGCCAGAAGGGACCTGCTTACTTTGATACTGGTGCTTCTTCAGCAATTAAGGACCTCAAGAAGAAGATGGTGCAGATCACATCACCAGAAACATATCCTGAGTGCTATGAGACTCCTAAAGCAAAGAAATCAAAGGCCAAGGTGACAGAAGGAGGAGAAGAAGAGGAAGAGGAAGAAGAAACAGGAGACAAGAATTCGGGCGCAACTCAACACGTTGATCAGTTTGGCAGCCGCATTCCTGTAGTTGATGGCAAGATGGTGTATCCTTCCTACTTCAACACTGAAAACCCACTAAGGAATAGAGGAACTGACTATTGGGAGCCGTCGATTGGGCCTGCTGAGACACCAGTCATAATGACGTCGATTCGTGCTCCGATCAGTCAGGGAAACTATACTCAAGAGGATTGGACAGATAAGATTGCTGATGTCATGAAGAATCAGTTTGGTTTGAAGCCCAAGGGACAATCCTATCTGTATCGGAAACCGTATCCAGACTGGTTTGACACATTACCTATGCCAGCCCAATTTAGGATTCCAGATTTCTACAAGTTTTCTGGACAAGGAGATGTTACTACCATAGAGCACATCAGTCGTTATACAATTCAGTGTGGTGAAGTAGCATCAATTGATCCATTAAAAGTAAAGCTTTTCCCTATGTCTCTTTCTGGTTCAGCCTTTTCCTGGTTTTCTTCATTACCACTGAATTTCATCAGTAATTGGGCCGACCTAGAAAAGCAATTTCATGCTTATTTCTTCATGGGAGTAAAAGAGACCAGACTGTCCGATTTGACTGCGCTCCGATAGAGAAACGGGGAATCGGTTAGCGAATTTGTCCAAAGATTCAACAATGGTTATATTTTCTGCATGCGATGATAAAAGTAGAATGATCCCTCAGCAATATTTAAGTTGAATGCCTTCCCAAACCTTGCACTGTCATAGGTCTTGTACAATTGGTGGTGGGTCTATGAAATTAGGGTGCCACCAGTTTTCCTTGACTTGATGGGTTCGTATCGGATACTTACAACATAAGGCTTGGTTACTTAAACAAAGTCATCTTAACGGTTAAGGACTTTGGGGCATAAAGGTTGGACGCCAAGACATAGAGATGTCACCCAACAACGAGAGTCATATGTGATATGATTAGCAAGGAGTTGCTTACCGATCTACCTTGCCTTCTAGTGGTGATGCTAAAGCTCACTAGTAGACTTGTTAGTTGTGGGTCTTGAATCACTAAGTATCAATGGAGGGATATTGATTTTAGTGGGAGTAGATTCTATTAAATGTTTAATATCATTTACTCTTTCATGGATACTTTGTCTTAGTATTTTGCATTATTATTTTTGTTGTAGATCAATGGCACGTAACAATACTACCACTTTTGCATTGCGTTCGATCCTTGAGAAGGAAAAGTTGAATGGGACTAACTATACGGATTGGATCCGTAACTTGAGAATTGTTCTCAGGGCTGAGAAAAAGGAAGATGTTCTAGACATCCCATTACCAGATGAGCCTGCTGAAGATGCAACTGCTGCTGTTAAAGCTGCGTACAAGAAAGCATGTGATGCCAATCTTGACGTGAGTTGCCTTATGCTTGCTTGCATGGAACCCGAGTTGCGGAAGCAGTTTGAGACAAACCATGAGGCGTATGATATGATCATTGCGCTTAAAGACATGTTCCAGACTCAGGCCAGGACTGAAAGGTTCAATGTTTCCAAGGCCTTTGTGGAATGCAAGCTAGCAGAAGGCGCAGCAGTTGGGCCACATGTGATCAAGATGGTTGGTTACACATAGAGATTGGAGAAGCTAGGTTTTCCAATAGGCCCAGAGTTGGCTACTGATTTCATCTTGGCGTCTCTTCCGCCTAGCTATGGGAACTTCGTCTCGAATTACCATATGCATGGGGCGGAGAAGGGCCTAAATGAGCTGTGTGGCATGCTTAAGACAACAGAGATAGACATTAAGAAAAGTGCTAGCAGTGGCCATGTGATGGCGATCCAGAACAAGCCTACCTTTAAGAAGAAGGGTAATTCTTGGAAGAAGAAGAAGGGCAAGGCTAAAGATGCGAACTCTAAGCCAAACCCAACATCCAAGACTAAAGCTGGACCAGCTGCTGATAAGGAGTGCTTTCATTGTCATGAACTCGGACACTGGAAAAGGAATTGCAAGCTGCACTTAGCCTCCTTAAAGGATCGTGGCAGTAAGAGTACTTCCACTTCAGGTACACTTGTTATTCATGTTACAGATATATTTCTCACTGATTCTTATATCAATTCTTGGGTATTTGATACCGGATCGGTTGCTCATATTTGCAATTCGATGCATGGACTGATAAGAACTAGAAGCATTGAAAGAGGAGAAGTTGATTTCCGCGTGGGTAATAATGCAAGAGTTGCTGCGTTGACCGTCGGGACGATGCAACTCCACCTCCCGTCAGGATTTATTATGGAGTTGAATAATTGTTATTTTGTTCCAAGTTTGAGTCGAAACATTGTGTCTCCTTCATGTTTGATGAAGGAAGGATATTCATTTGCAAGTGAAAACAATGGTTGTGTGATCTCTAAGAATGGCATGTTTGTGGCTAATGCATCCATTGTGAATGGGTTATTTATCTTAAATCTTGATGATTCACCTATCTGTAATGTAAGTGCTAAAAGGCCTTGGCCGAATGATTTGAGTCCTACCTTTTTGTGGCATTGTCATTTGGGTCATATAAGTGAGAAGCGCACGAAGAAGCTCCATTCTGATGGGCTTTTAACTTCATATGATTTTGAATCATACGAGACATGTGAGGCCTGTTTTCTAGGCAAGATGACCAAGGTGCCTTTCACAGGTTTCCCTGAGAGGGCATTAGACTTATTGGAACTTGTACATACTGATGTATGCGGACCAATGAGTACGACAGCTAGAGGTGGATTCCAATACTTCATAACTTTTACTGATGATTTTAGTAGATATGGCTGTGTCTACTTAATGAAGCACAAATCTGAAACCTTTGAAAAGTTCAAGGAATTCCAGAATGAAGTTGAAAATCAGCGTGGCAAGAAAATTAAGGCTTTATGATCTGATCGTGGAGGCGAGTATTTGAGCCACGAGTTTAGCAATCATCTGAAGAGTTGTGGAATTGTTCCACAGCTTACGCCGCCTGGAACGCCTCAGAGGAACGGCGTGTCCGAGCGACGTAATCGGACCTTGTTAGACATTGTTCGATCAATGATGAGCCAGTCCGAGCTACCACTATCATTTTGGGGTTACGCTCTGGAAATAGCCGCTTTCACACTAAATAGGGTACCATCTAAATCTATAGTTAAGACACCATATGAGATGTGGACTGGCAAGACTCCCAGTTTGCCTTTTCTAAAAATTTGGGGTTGTGAAGTTTTTGTCAAGCGACTTCAGTCGGACAAACTAACACCCAAATCAGATAAGTGCATTTTCGTGGGATATTCAAAGGAAACTTTAGGGTATTACTTCTACAACCGATTAGAGGGCAAAGTGTTTGTCGCTCGGAACGATGTTTTCTTACAGAAAGAGTTTCTCAAAAAGGAGAAAAGTGGACAAAAGGTGTATCTTGAAGAAGTTCAAGATGAGCTAATCGGGCAAAACTCCACGAGTGATGCTAATGTAGCAGAACAAGTAGGGATACCCGTGGCAAGAGAAACAACACCGCAACCACGAAGGTCGGCAAGGCTTCGCGAGGCGCAGGAAATATTATTGTTGGACAATGATGAGCCTGCGACATATGCGGAAGCAATGATGGACCCAGATTCCAAAAAAATAGTAGAGTGCCATGAGATCCGAGATAGATTCCAGGGGAGACAATCAAGTTTGGAACTTGGTTGACCCGCCTAATAGTATTAGACCCATCGAGAGCAAATGGATCTTTAAGAAAAAGAGAGATATGGATGGAAATGTTCACGTCTATAAAGCGCAACTTGTTGCAAAGGGTTTTCGACAAGTTCAAGGAGTTGGCTACGATGAGACCTTCTCACCAGTAGCGATGCTTAAATCTATTCCGATCATTCTAGCAATAGCCGCATATTTCGATTATGAGATATGGCAGATGGATGTCAAAACAGCTTTCCTAATTGGAAATCTTGATGAGGATGTATATATGATACAACCCGAGGGTTTTGTTGATCCAAACAATGCTGGAAAAATATGCAAACTTCAGAAATCCATTTATGGGTAGAAGCAAGCATCTCAGAGTTGGAATATTCATTTTGATGAGGTGGTCAAAGGGTTTGGCTTCCGACAGAATGAATAAGAAGCTTGTGTTTACAAGAAGGAAAGTGGGAGCGCTGTCGCATTTCTGATCCTATATGTAGATGACATATTATTGATTCGGAATGATATTCCTATGCTGGAATCCATAAAGACTTCACTAAAAAATAGTTTTTCTATGAAGGACTTAGGGGAAGCAGCATACATTCTGGGCATAAAGATCTATAGAGATAGGTCGAGAAGGCTTATAGGATTAAGCCAAGAAACTTACATTGACAAAGTGTTGAAATAGTTCAGCATGGAATAGTTTAAGAAAGGGTTCTTGCCTATGTCACATGGTGTACGCCTTAGCAAGACTCAGTGTCCTACGACAGCTGATGAGCGAGAACGCATGAGTAAGGTTCCATATGCTTCGGCAATTGGATCTATCATGTAAGCCATGATAAGTACTCGCCCAGATGTCTCATATGCTCTAAGTGTTGCGAGTAGGTACCAATCTGATCCAGGTGAGAGTCACTGGACATTGGTGAAAAACATTCTTAAGTACTTCAGAAGGACTAAAGGTATGTTTCTAGTCTATGGAGATGAGGAGGAGCTCGTTGTAAATGGTTACACCGATGCTAGCTTCCAAACTGATCCAGATGATTCAAAGTCGCAATCAGGATTTGTGTTCACAATAAATGGTGGTGCTGTTAGTTGGAAAAGTTCCAAGCAGGAGACCGTGGCCGATTCTACAACAGAAGCCGAATACATCGCAGCTTCTGAATCTGCGAAGGAAGGTGTTTGGATGAGAAAGTTCCTCATTGAGCTTGGTGTGTTTCCAAATATGTCTAGCCCATTGAATCTCTACTGTGACAACAATGGGGCTATTGCGCAAGCTAAGGAGCCAAGGAATCACCAGAAGAATAAACATGTACTGCAGAAATATCATCTCATTTGAGAGTTCGTTAGACGGGGTGAGATTAAGATATGCAAAATACACATGGATTTGAATGTAGCAGATCCTTTGACAAAGCCTCTTCCACAGCCTAAGCATGAGGCGCACACAAGAGCTATGGGTTTTAGATATCTTCTAGATTAACTCTAGTGCAAGTTGGAGACTGTTAGAAATATGCCCTAGAGGTAATCATGGAGATGATCATATTTCGTTGTATCCATGATATATTATTTGTTTATTGAATATCCATGAATGGCAAACTTGTATTGATTGGCAATTATGTGAATTGTTTGTGAAACTATTTTACTTGTACGGTTATTCTAAAGTTGTCCCTAGTCACAGTTGATGACTAGCACATGTATTAGTTGATGACTATGTTTCACAAGTCATGGACATGGAGATGTCAAACTAATAATGTGGGCGCATGTATGACATGAGGCTGGACCGGCCCAATGTGAGAAATTGTAACGTAGTTCTCTCTTTACATAATGTGTACGCTAAGTCCTTAGACCTGAGATTGTCGCATGGACTTAAGATGTGAAATGACTTGCTTAGGGGCTATCAAACGCTGCTCCGTAACTGGGTAGTTACAAAGGTGGTTTTCGGGCTTCTCAGGAAACATGCTGTAACTCATGGTCAGTCAAGATGGGATTTGCCCCTCTGTTTGAGAGAGATATATCTGGGCCCCTCGAGTGTTCGGATCAAGAAATGCATTGCCGTGCTTAGGTTAAGTGTTAACCTACTAAAAGATCCCGAGTCACAGTGTCAAGAAAGAGAGGTCAGCTTGGAGCTAGACCAAATATCGTGAGGCAAAAGGAATGGCATGAACATGATGTTGTGATGGTTCGTCTGATATGATCTTTGCGTGTGCATAGGATTTGACACGTCTTGTTAGAGACCGCTATCAGCTATTGGGCCGAGTAGGAGTAAGCGGGCCATGTCTATGTACACGTGAACCCATTGGGTCACACACTTAAGGGGCTGGAAGCCTAATTCGGATAAGATCCTAATTGGACCATGTTTTGGAGTGCTAATGGACCTCAGACCTAGAGGCCCGTTAGGGACGCCTATATAATGAGGGGTGGGGGCGTGGCTTAGGGCTAACCCTAATTCGCCCAACAGCCGCCGCGTCTCCCACACCCGCGCCTGTGTTGCTCCCGCGGACCTAGCAGATCGGGGCGTGACGCTTCCTCCCTGTACATGTGGATACCTTGGAGGTGCTGCATCTGGAGCACAAGGACGAGCCACGTGAGAAGGACGTAAGCAACTGCACGGCACTGCTACGATGCGTTCATCTTCATCGAGACGTTTCCGCTGCATCTACGCATATAGTGGTAATTCTGTGATCTATAACTGCAGTAGCTCCTAGTTTATGGAGTAGAACAATTTTGTTTTGCACTACCGTAGCCTCCCCATATCCCTTCAGGTGGGCCCCTCAATCCATGTGACCTCCCCTTGGACCATCCATCTCTTGGATCCAACCGTCAGGGAATCAACGGCTATGATGGTCCTGAAGTGTGCTTCTTTGCTGCGGTCAAATATGGGCTCTATTGGGCTTGGGCCCAGGTCGGCCGACCTAGGTGAGTCGGGCGACCTGGCCCTAAGCCCAAATCTCCTCCTCTTTTGCCAATTGGTCCCTGCATTCACATATTCACCAAAACTTGTGGAATTGATTAGATATAAACCCTATCACTACATTTGGTGATTATATTTGACATATTCTCTACAGGAGTTGATGGTCGAAATTAGCATTTAAGGACCGTCAACAGCACCCTGATTGTAGATTTCCCGCCTCATAAAGCCAGCGACCCTTTCGATGGTCTCGGGCACTGATACAGACCGACCTTGCTCCTTGTTCGGGTCCTTGACGCCACAGAACTCGTACCCCGGGTGAACTCGGTCCTTTATGGGCTGGGTTAAGTGCCGGGCAAACAAGATCATGATGGCCACAGCAGTTAATCCGTTCCTGTTTGCCTCGGCAATCAGCTGCAGCAACTCGTCGACCTCCCGCGGTTCTTCACCCTCAAGGAGCGACTCCCACTACGTAATCTGCTTCGGGTGGTGGCCGGTTCGAGCTGGCAGAGCAGGGGGGTGGTTCCCGATGTAAAACCAATCAGCCCGCCACCCCTTGTTGGAGTCGTTCATGTCCAAGGTGAAGTACCTCCTGGACATGCCAGGCCTCAATGAAAACCCAGCTCCGCCAGTAACCCGGGCTGGTCCCTTTCCGGCATCCTCTCCAATCACCTTCGTACGATACAATCTCCGCCACAAATTGAAATGTGGCGGAATCCCAAGGAAGGCCTCATAGAGGTGGATGAAGACTGAGATACCCAAAATTGAAGTGGATTAAAGTGGGTTAACTTGATACCGTAGTAATGGAGCAGTCCGCGGAAGAAGTCGCCAGTCAACAATCCAAAGCCGCGCTCGAAGAAGGAAGCGAGGACGATGGTCTCCATCTCCGAACGCTCCCAGGGGCGGGCAACGTCCCCAGGAGGTCACCACAGCAGCTCCTCTTTGGGCCCTAAGACGCCGTGCCTCACCATGGCCTAAAGCCTTTCCTCTGTCATGGGAGACAGACCCCAGGAAGGTTCTTGTCGCGTACCCTCCCCCTCCATTCCGGTCAGCTCCTTGCCTTCCGCGGAAGTATCCTCCGCCAAGGCGGCGGCCATGGCCACCACGGCCGCACCAGCAATGGAGGCGGCCACAGCCCCCGCGGCTCCAATGTGCGCTTCGGCGGAGACAGCCGCATCACCTGCAGCAGGCCCCACCCCCGCAGTGGTCGCTGCGCTGCTCGCAGCGACCTCCGAATGCTCCACCCTCGCCGGCGATGGCATCTTCCCCTTCGATGCCGGCGCCCTCGCTGGAGACAACGCTTCCGCCATTGACACAATCGGTTGGGAGGCCAATGTCAAAGCCACGCGGCACCCGGGCGTGAGCGACCTCCCTCGAAACAAGGGCACGGCGGCGGCACTGGATTGTGGCGGCGGCGGTGAGAGCAACGGCGGTGGCGGCGAGAGCAACGGCGTCTTGAAGAGATGTAGGCCAGTAGAAGCTCTGTCGGAATGCTTTCCCCACTAGATATTGAGAAGAAGCGTGAGATCCATAGATTCCTCCGTGAATATCGTGGAGCAAACTAATGCCCTTGGCCCGTGTGATGCATTTAAGGAGTACTCCATTGTGTGCTGCTTTGTGCAGTCGTCCATCAACCAATCGGTAATTATTGGCTTTATGATGGATTTTCTCTAGTTCCGCATCATCATCAGGTATAGCTTGGTTTGTGAGGTATGCTCGGATTGGTTCCATCCAGTTCTCCTCGTTTCCAACTAGAGCGGCAGCCCGAGCCGTATCGACCAACATAAACTCCTCGGTGAATTCGTTGGTTGTTGAGACTGTGCCTTTTTGAAGCGCAGTTTTTTGGTTCGGTAAAGATACCGACACAAAAGGTTTAGTAAGAACTTCAAGTAACACGTTACCTGGAAGTTGGATGCGTTCGGCAGCTGCTTTCGCATGTTTGTCTGCGTCGCCATTGTACTCCCTTTTAACGTGTCGCACTTTAAGCCCATCAAATTTGCTCTCCATCCTCCTATATGCTTCCAAGTACTTGGCCTTGATGTCACTTCGCGCGATGTACTCCTTCATGACTTTCTTGGCAGTTGACTCGGAATCGTCTTTAACAAGCAGCCTCTTAATGCCCAGAGATGCAGCTATGCGAAGTCCTATCAAAAGCCCTTCGTACTCGGCAACATTATTAGTGGGGGTTGGATCAACAAAATTGATTTGCAATGCGTACCTGATAAAGTCATCATGTGGTGAGATAAGGACTACCCCAGCCCTTGCACCTACTTTGCAAAATACTCCGTCATAGAACATGGTCCAATGTTCGGGATTTTGGGCACTTTCTTCGGGTTTGGGATTTGTCCACTCTGCAATAAAATCTGCCAGAGCCTGCGACTTGATAGCAGTTTTGGGTATGAATTCTACATCACAAGCCCCCAGCTCCATGGACCATTGTGCGATTCTACCCACAGCATCTCGGTTATGCAAAACGGTGCCTGTTGACGGTCCATATAACAAAAATCTGACCGTCAATAGGCTCAGAAAACCAATAAAGATCAAAGCATAACTTAGACATTAGTATTCAAATAATGTTATACCATGCATATCTAGAATATATTTGAGTACAGGGACTACAGTGCAAAAGATGGACAAAACTGGGCACAGGCCCAGGTCGGCCGACCTGGCCTGGACCCAATCGAGCCCATTCTCCACACAGGTCAAGAAGCACACTAGGAGATGATCATGGACATTGAATCATGGTCGGTTCAAGTCAAGGGTGAGGGATGAGCCACGTGTCACTCCCATGGATTGAAGGGCCCACATCTCAACTCAATTGCACCCAAACGGAGTATACCCACCTGGAACCGTCATAAGGACCCACATGGCAGTCTACCAAAGAAGAGTGGGGCCGAAAGGCGGCGTCACCAGGTCGGCCGACCAGGCTAGGTAGGCCGACCTGGCCCTGCGGTCGTTTCACTCCCCCCTTGACCAGTACCTATAAACCGCCATCAGGAGTCCATCTGAGCCGTGCAATGCTGAAGAAGGTGGATCTAAGGGTCGGCTGACCTGGGGACTTCGGCCGAGCTGGGCCCACCTCCAAATTGCCACAACCGCCTCTGGCTGGCTCCAACCACCTATGTGATGCTATAAATGAAAGTGCATCTAGGCTCCCTTGTGGGTTTTGGTGAATTGAATGACAAAACGATTAAAGAACTAACGTGTTTGTCAAAGATAATTTGCAGGGATTAAAATTGTATAATTGATGATTCACTATTGGTCATTGGTTGAATTCAATGTGAATGGCTCATGTTGACATAAATAAATTGAGTGGTTGTTCCCATTATATATGATTATGAAAGATGGCAAGCTATGGTGCAATAAAGAAAGAGACATAATGACATATGTGATATATTGGTCTCTTAATTGATGAAAGCTTGTTTATATTGATATGGGATATCTTAGATCATGTTAGACTAAAATGTTGCATAAAGCAAGTTTGGTTGAATGGACAAGAGACATGGTGATATGATTTATTCTTGGTCTATATTTGAAGAATGACTTGCAAACAAGACATGATGACTTTGATAGAAATGAAAGGTCAAATTGAAGTGGATATATTGCATATCAAGAAATGACCAACAAGACAAGATGACTTTGATAGAAACTAAGGGTCAAAGTGAAGTGAATATATTGCATATCAAGAATTGGTTTTTATTGTTGATACAAACTAGTGTGAAGCTATATATGATGCAAGGATGAAGAGGTGGAATTCGGGATAGTGTTTCTAGGTACTAAGCAATGTGTGATCAAGTTGCGGACTTGAGTCATGTATCTTTGCTAGGGTGACGAAACTTTCTTTGGATTTCAACTTGATGAATCTTGGTCACATGTGGTGTTCATATTGGCAAGTATCAATCTTTCTAGAAGTAAGTTGTGAAAAGGTGAATTGAACTAGAAGTGGATTTCATTCAAAGACAATGGTTCAAGTCACTAGCTCAAGGTTGAAGTGCTCAATTCAAAGAAGACAAGTTGGATGCAACTCTCAAGCGGATATATTGAAGAAGTATGGCATGGTTCAAAGTGATGAAGCTCAAGTGTATCATTTGTATTTATATTTGATCTTGAGTTTAGGTATGCCGTACTATCAAGAGGGATGCATCACAAGAAGTCTTGAAATTGTCTAAGTGCTCAAGAAACCCATGTGAGTTGTTGAGAGACACAAAACCCTCACGTACACACTTATAGGTTTTGCCAGGGCAAAACCGGTGGCACCGGTTTTGGGAAACCGGTGGAACCGGTTTTGTGTCAGAATTCTCCAACGGCTAGTTGGTTTGAATTCCGGTGGCACCGGTTTTAGGAACCGGTGGCACCGGTTTTCACTGGGTCTGTAACGGCTAGTTTTTGAGGAGTGGAGTATTTATACCCCACGACCTCCACAGTGGCAAGCTGCTGTTCCTGAGGTTGCTATAGTGCTTCCCTGCTCTTCCTTGCCAAGCAAAAGCCATATTTGCTCTCCCCAACCCCTCTTTGTGAGGTAGCTTGCAATTGTGATATCCTTTGTGTTGGGTAGTAGAGAGAGCAGCCATTGTGTGAAGTTTGAGAGCACCAAAAGCACCTTGAGCACTGTTGGACTTCATCAAGCTTGTGTGATTCATTTGTTACTCTTGGAGCTCCGCTCCTAAACGGCTAGGTGTTGCCCGTGAGCTACCAAGGTGTGGTGAGCTGCGGGAAGTTTGTGCAGGTCGTGTTTCGCCTCCGAAAGGGAAGAAGCAAACTAGTGGAAGGAGGAAATAGCTTGACCTAGTGTGGTCGTATGAGCTTCCTCAACGGAGAGTAGGATTCGCCGTGCCGTGTGGCTGCTTAGTGCAAGCGGTGAATCCGAACTTCGGGAAACAAATCTTGTGTCTCCCCGCTGGTTTGAGCCTCTTTGTGTTTATATTGCAAATTGGAGGAATTGCTCGATATCGTTGTATTTGTGTTTTTGAGTGCAGGGACTTGGAGATACACATTAGAAAGACATTTCAATCATCATCTCCAAGTTTGGTTTGATTCCGAGCTCCCTAACATATTCTATCTAATTTGGGGGTTCACTGCCCGGGCAAAACCGGTGGCACCGGTTTTGCGAAACCGGTGGTACCGGTTTTTGTGGCAGTGCTCTATATCCGCTGGAACCGGTTTTGCAAAACCGGTGGTACCGGTTTTGGTGGCAGTGCTCTATATCCGCTGCGTTAGGCGTGCTATTCTTTTATTTGGAGATTCTAAAGATCCTTTTAGAAGTTTATTTACTGAACTTCTAAAAGTGGTATTTAGAATACCCAATTGTCACTAATAAATTTGTTTTAAGTGGCAATATTTTTAGGTCTCGCCTATTCACCCCCCCTCTAGGCGACATCAAGGTCCTTTCAATTGGTATCAGAGCTTGGCTTCACATCTAAGCTTAACCGCCGTGAAGAAAAGATGTCGTTTAAGGTAAACTTTGAGCCTCTCAAAGGTGACGGCTCAAACTATGCTTCGTGGGTTAGTAATGTTCGTAATGCTCTTAGAAAAGTAGATCCTGTTGTTGAACATATTTTAGTTGCAAGCATTCTACCTCCTAAGTGTGATACAAACAATATTGATCGATCAAATATCACTCAAGAGGAGTTAGCTTGCGTGCAACTCAATACTTGTGTTACTAACTTCTTGCAAAGGTCTGTGTGTAAAGGTATATGGTATGCCATCTCTATCGATGAAGAAATCCGAAGAGATGCATATCGCATTTGGACTCTCATCACGAGTACATTTGAAGATATAGAAAGTGATGATGAAGAGCAAGATGACATGGAGTCACTAGAGGAGTGCTCAACATCACCTATATGCTATGAGCCTCAAGTGGCATCATCCAATGAGCAAGAGGACCGTGAGACTACACTCACTGGTTCTGCTCAGGCAGAACCGGTGGTACCGGTTTCTAAAACCGGTGGAACCGGTTTTGGCCAGGAGCTAGCTGATGAGTTTTCCTCGAGCGAAAATTCAGCGGCTCATCAGCACAGTGAGGTATCTACTGCTCCCTTTCATTCCTCTTTGAGTACTGACATTCTTTATTGTCATATAGCTGAAAGCAAAGAGGTCAAGGAGTCAAATGAATCCTTGAAAATTTCATTGGAGGAAGAAAATCAAAGGCTCAAGGATCAACTTGAGAAGCTCTCTAGTAAGTATGTGAACTTGCAGGTCACTCATAAGGAACTAGAGTGCTCCTATGAGAAGCTTGTAGATTCACACACTTTTCTTGAAATGAATTATGAGGTTATGCTTACTACTATGAAATCATTAGAACCTCAAATTCTTAAGCGTAAATGTTCTCTAGACAAAATTCATATACCTTGTGCTAACCCTTGCGACTCGCAAGCAAAAACTTCATGGTATGATCAAGTTCTTGTAGAGTCACGTCATGAACTCATTGCACAAGATAATGATAATCTGAGGCTAGAAGTTGAGAAGCTTAAGATGGATTTGTCAAAGCAATCAAAAAGGAAGAGAAGGTGTTATGGATGCCGCGAGAAAGGGCACGAAATTGAAGCTTGTGTCAACAGGTCAAGGGTGCCCTTAGGTAAAACCGGTGGAACCGGTTTACCCAAACCGGTGGTACCGGTTTCCACTGAGAAACCACAAGTCAAGCAAAACAACCATGGTCTGAAGGCACAAGCAAACATCAAAGAGAAGAAATGTTCTGCAAGAAAGAAAAATAAAGGTAGCAACATCAAGCACAAGACTTGCTACACATGTCGTGAGAAGGGACATTTTGGTAAGGATTGTCCAAATGGTAAAAATCCTAATCTTGAACGTGTCAATAATAAGTTCATTAAGATTAGGAGAAACTCATATGACTCCTGTGCTACTAATGTGATTGGTTCACCTAGGACAAGCACAAAGGCCATGTGGGTTCCTAAATCCTTGCTTGCTAACCTTGTAGGACCCAACACACGTTGGGTACCAAAATGTGCCTAAAAGAGACTTGTAGGTACTTGGAGCAGCATTGGAAGCTTGGTTCACTTGAGAAGAATTCCATCTTACATCATTTACATCTCAAGAGAAATTTCATGTCATAAATGAACCAAGTGAGATCAATGAAAGAATATGTTATCCAATGCTTCTCCCATGACGAGTACCTCTCTAAGCTGTCCACTCATGTATATCTTTCTATACATTTGTTGTTTCTAAGCATGTGTAGTGGACAAGCTATATTTGTTGATAATGAAAAGTTATGACAAATAACACTTGATGCTACTAACCACTTCATCAAGAAGCTTTGAGTGTTTATAAATGCAGGTCAATGAATAAGCAATGAAGATGAATAGAAATGAATCAAGACAAGAAGCACCGGAATAATCTTTTTGAAGAAATGCCTGGTTCAGTGAAAATCCGGTGGCACCGGATTTGTAAAACCGGTGGCACCGGTTTTGCCAGAATCAGTAGGAAGGAAAAGAATAAGTTCCGGCAGCCTCTGTTTCGTATCAGAACTTCCGACCCAAAATTCCGGCAGCCTCTGTTTCGTATCAGAAGTTCCGGTAATCTATGCCAGAAGTTCCGGCAGGGGTTCAACTGTCATCCTTCATCTAAATTAGAATATCACAAGAAATACTCTTCTAATTATATCTGAAGCTTCATACAAATATCTGTGAGCCTGTCTTGATCACATTTACTTATTCATGAATTTATTTGTGATGTGACCATAATATGGAGCTAGCTACCCTAACGCCTTAATGGAGCTAAAAGTGCAAGTCTCAAGATTCAAATCATTGATGCACATATTTAGGGGGAGCTCACTTCATATTTTGTGTCTCTTGGTACTAACACCATTTGCAAGTTTTCATGTGCAATAGTTCAAGTGTGAGGATCATACTTATATTCATATACTACACTTGAGCAACTCCAATGCAAGTGAGTTAGTAATGAGTAAGCTACATGACAACAAGGTCAACAAACCAACATGGTAATTGTATCATCTTTTATTTAAGTTGGTTTGAGTTTCACATATATAGCTACTCTCCATAGCATGGCTTAGATTCCCTGTTTGGACTTAATTGACCAAAATGGTGTACATCTACTTGCCTTCCACATAATCTTGTGTACACCATATGCTCAAGGAATCTAGTCCATGTTATGAGGTTTCATATTTTGTGACTCACTCCCTTGTCACACTTAAAGAGTCACCGAATATGAGACTAGAGCTTGTGCTTCTAATATTTGTGTTGTCTTGTCACTTTATTGAAACTATGGTTAGATCACACTAAAATGACAAGATGAAAAGAAATCAAAAGCACAAGTTAATGGATATATGAGTTCCTCTATGTGAAGAATTTATTTGTTCAAGACCAAGATTGTGAATAAACTCCTCAATATTCATAATTGAATAAAGTGCAACTCAAAAGAAATTCAAAATTCTTATGCACTATTTAAAGGGGAGCTTGTTCCAATACTTGTGTCAATTGTGGGACTAACAATTTCTTCTAGTGAATTTGTAGTCACATGTGCTAGTGCACCTTAAAAGCTATCTTTGTGGTAGTAAGTATTCTTGGCACCATTTCAATAAATGCAATTTATTTATGTGCCGGGACCAAATTGTGAAATAAACTCCTCAAACTCATTAGATTGAACAAGTGCATGTAACAAGTGATTCAAACACTTGATGCACCTATTGAGGGGGAGTTCATTCTACAATTTGTGTCTTTGAGACTAACAATTTCTTTTTAGTGATCTTGTAGTCTCATTTGTGAGAGTTTGTCTCTCTTTGAAGCAAGCTATGCCCTTTTGTCCAAGAATGGTAAAATTGTATCTATTTCTTACTTGGGCAATGAATTATTCTCAATAAATAGCTGCTTGCCATAATATAGATTAAACCCCTTTGCTTGGCTTTGTGACAAGATTGATGCATATGAACTTGCCATTCCATCCACATACACATGTGCATCAAGAAAAAGGAATTTAACCTACATTGTGGAGTTTCATCTTTTAGTGATCCATTATGCCTCTCCAATTCAAAGGTCACTAAATGATGAAAATAGGTCTTGTGCTATTTAATGCATTTCTCTTCTATGATGCATAAAAAGGGAAAGACATAAAGAGAAAAGGCATTTGGATTATATTGACAATGCACAAGCTTTTTGATATGAATCTTCACCAATGTGAAGAAAGGATTAGCTAGAGGCCAAGGTATGTTTCTTTGACTCATGTTTTTACTTTGAGCTTCTAGGTCTCATAATCTATGCTAGTATGTGTTGTTTGCATGTAATTGTTTTAAGTCATTTTGAGCTTCAAATCTAGATATTTAGTTGATGTCTTCACCTAGAATTGACTTGGTGTCATTTCTTGCAAGATATGAGCTAAATATACTAAAATGGTCATTGACTTGAGATGGATGCATGCCTTGTGTGACATAGGATAGATTTTCAAAATTAACTAGCATGTGTAGGAAGTGTGCTTTTTGAAAACCTTTTGGTGTTGGTCCTTGTGGCCAAGTTGATCCATTTGTGGTTATTGTTATCCTTGCTTGATTGCTGGCTAACTACAAATGGTGAAACACTCTCAAGTCCATTAGATCTACACAATCTCATCTCAAGGGCTATGCTTATTGGATTTCCTTATCTCATCCCTATCTATAAAAATCCTCCATCTGAGTCAAAGAGCAGTGAAATATGGATAAATAGATTCAAAAATGGAGCAGAGAAGAAAAGGGAAAGGACACGAGTGCAAAAATGGACAAAAGTGGGCCAAGAAATTCCGGTGGCACCGGTTTTGCAAAACCGGTGGAACCGGTTTCTGTCGGCTGGGTACTATTTACCCGTGACTTACCCCTTCACTCTTTCATTTACCCCCCTCTTTCACCCACGACCAAGAACAGAAAGGAGAGGGCGTTTTGGGGCGATTTTGAGGCGATTTCAAGTTTCCACCGTGGGATTCAAGTGTTGAGACAAGATTTGGAGTCTCCCATTCGGTGTGACCGGATTCCCCTCGGTTCTAGGGCTGCAGCAACTCACTCACCATGTCGGGAGGTACTCAAATCAAGTTTTTGCCCGATCTACTCCTCTAGATGTTTCCTCTCGGATTCCCTTGGTAGAACACCTTGTTTTAGGCCCTAGAATCATCTCAGTGCAAGAAATCAAAGTTTCCTTGGTGGCATTGATGGGGGCCATGACCTAGGGTTTCTGGGCAGAAACCGGTGGCACCGGTTTGTGCACAGACACCCTGGTCAATGGTTGTACTCAGTTCTAAATGCTCAAAATCAATATCCATGTCAATGGTCTGTTTCTCAGAAGCTTTTTCTCCATGTGTTTGTTACAGATCCAAGCAAATATGTTTCTTATCAAAGAAGGCCAACTCGCTCAAAAAATGCCCAATTTGAGTTTCGGGCAAGAGATGTTGGAAGTAGCGAGCAAGAAATCCAACCAGCTGAACAAGCACAGCCTAGAAGATCCACGAGGACAGCAGGGAGAGTGAGACTTCCTAGGGGTGATATTCGCATTGCAGATTCTGAGCCCGAGGACACCTCTAGTGATGATGATGAGAGTCCTTATGAGAGGGATCGCACTCCTTCCGAGTCTATTGCAGCAGACTCTCCCTCAGCTAGTCAGCGCAAGAGAAAGGGCAAATCCATTCGCACACATAGCCATGAGCATAGTCAGGGGACAGGCAGCGGTAATGGTGATGATGAGGAGGATATCATTTCAGCATTTGGGCCAATGCCATCACATAGTGCTCCTCCCACACATGTTAGTGATGTGACTTTTAGAGCTCCCATGGCGCTCCCAAACCGCGCCAAGGTCAACTATAAGGAGAAGGGCATGACAGAAAAGGCCAGAATTGAGAGAGCAAAGAATCCTAAGGAAGTAGGTGGAAAACATCTTGATTACAGGTTTGGCACAGCTTTTCACCAGGACTTCTATGAGAGTGCCATCCTTACAAAGGATGTTCCTATTGCTCAGGCTCAATACATTGATTGGAAGTTCATGAGGGCATTCAAGGATCCTAGAATTGATGAAATCATTAGGGAATGCAAGAGGAAAAATATATACAAGATCATGAGCTTTGCCAAGTCATGGAATAGTGAGGTAATTGCACAATTCTATGCCACTAGTTATTTCACATCTAGAAATGATGAAAGGATTGTGCATTGGATGACAGAGGGCAATTCGTATGGAGTGACCTACACTCAGTTTACCTCACTTTTGGGCTTTGATGGAGAGGATGATAAGAGAGTTCATATTCATAATGCTCCATATATGGATAAGAAGGATATGAAATACATGTATTTACCGGGACAGGAGGGTTACTTTGGGAGAGTTAATGGCATGCAACCCTACTATGCATATCTCAACCGCATGTTTAGGAAGACACTTGCTCCTAGAGAAGGTGATCAAAGCAACATATCCTTCTATCTTCGTGATTTGTTAAGGTATATGACACCTGGTGAGCCGGAGTTTAGTGTGGTGGAATTTATTTGGGAAGAAATGAAGTCTATTGCTGGATCTCCACAAAAGAGCTGTGGGTATGCTCCTTATCTCATGCATGTCATTGAGGCCGTGACTAATTGCACATTTGATTATGATCATGAGATTGAGCCCTTTCACATAAGGAATGATATCAAAGGTCCGTCCCTAGCCCAAGCGGCAAGCATGGAGGCCAATATAGAGAGTGGAGATGCACCTCAGGATGCTCCTACAGCTGCTGCTCCTCCTATGGCAGCAAGAGAGACGTCCCATAGTGGACGTGGACGTGGGCAAAGAGATGTGCACAAGCCCCCTTCACCGCTTAGAAAGTTGTTCAACTTTATGTGTGGGTCTTGTATGAGCACAAATGCAATTGCTCACAACGAAAGGCAAAGGAGGAAGAGGGACTCGAGGATGATCAGGCAGATGTATGAGGATCCTTCCAATAGACCTCCTATTCCCCGTGCAGAGTCTGATGATGAGGAAAGTGAACCGGAGGGATTTGATCAAATTTGGACTAGATCTCAAGAGGTGGATCCGGTGACTCAAAAGGATTATTGGGATCGATCCATAGGTGACTCATACTATAATCCATCCTATGGAGGCATGTAAAGTGGTGGGGCTTCTTTTTCTGAGGTGCCATTTGTGGGCACTCAAGGGCAAGGTGGCTCTTCTAATATGCCACAGATTGATCCTTATGCAGCTGGGGGTTCAGGATCTGCTCAAGGTGACATTTTTGGAGGGATTTTTGGCCATGTCAATCCATATGTTGGTACATTTCCTCCAACTCAATTTGCACCTCAACCTCCACTTATTCCACCAACTCAAGCCCAAGGACAAGATGATGATGAGGAAGATGATGAGTAGGGACAGCAGGAGATCCCCCAGGACCTTTGTTGGTGATGGATGACAAAGGGGGAGAAAATGGAGCGATTAAAGCGATGCCGATCTGTTCTGCTGGCTGTCTGTCTGGGCAAAACCGGTGGCACCGGTTTTCCAAAACCGGTGGAACCGGTTTTGGCTGTTGAATGCAACAGGCCGTGTAATTAATCTATCTTAGCTCTTTTGGACTTGAGAACTTTTGTAATGAGTGCTATT
>CM014274.1:41954182-41974584 GCA_004135705.1 Alloteropsis semialata
CAAGAAGCTATTTTTCAGAAGCCCAAGGATAATGATGATCATCTGAAAGCTCTATACATAAAAGGTTATATCAA
Source organism: Alloteropsis semialata (assembly GCA_004135705.1). Classification (NCBI taxonomy): domain Eukaryota; kingdom Viridiplantae; phylum Streptophyta; class Magnoliopsida; order Poales; family Poaceae; genus Alloteropsis; species Alloteropsis semialata. The sequence goes on from CM014274.1 coordinate 41,954,257, forward strand.
AGGGAGGTCAATTTCTCGCATGCTGGTTGACACAGTGGAGCAGTTGTTAATTTAATGCCTTATACTTTGTTCAAGAAATTGGGATGTTCAGATGATGAGTTGATCCAGACTGATATGGTTTTAAGTGGTGTGGGAGGAGATGATCCTATAAGCGCTAAAGGAATTGTTTCTATGGATCTCACCATTGGAAGCAAGACATTGGTTGCTGCATTCTTCGTCGTTGAGACCCAAGGTAAATTTAGTTTGATTTTGGCACGTGATTGGATACATGCAAACCAGTATGTACCTTCTAGCTTGCATCAATTTTTGATACAATGGATAGGCGACGAGCTAGAGATTGTACATAGTGACACATCGGCTTACGTTGCAGCTGATGGTTCTACTAAAGGTGTGCATGGTAATTTTAAGTGCTTGACAGGTGTAAACGTTTCACATTGCGGGTTTATAAGGTCCACACGAGATGGTTTTATTCTTTGTCATAGTAAAGCCGATTGAAGGTCGGTTAGACCACTTTTGTATAAATTGAATGAATATAAGTATAAAGTGGTTGCAGCAAAAAATTAGACACTGTCGGGCATATGAACACGATATGTGTAAAATTGTTGAGCAAGATTTTGCAAGAGATGGTCGATATTTTGTGATATCGCCCTTAGAGTAAAAAGACCGATGGATTATGTGTTAAACATGCATCGTCCTTAGTGTTGTTTTTGTGCTTTTATTTTTCTGCTACGCAAGCTTTACCAAAAAACAGGGGGGCATATGTTGACGATCAAAATTGGCACAATGGAGGTTTGCTTGCAATCTGGGCAAACCGGTGAAGCCGGTTTTAGAAACCGGTAGAACCAGATTTTATAACATTGTCAAATTAGCATTTTTATTGCACCATTGCGTAGCTTGCGTCGAGACGATCGAAATGCATATATAGAAAGTCCGATTTGGAGTTCGGACGAGAGAGTTATGACTTCGGGAAGATCTTCACCTGGACAAAACCAACAAAACCGGTTTTGGAAATAGGTAAAACCGGTTTTGGTTACTATATTTGATCTGGCAATACAAATCGGTGGAACCGGTTTGCCAAAGCGGTGGAGCCGATTTTAGACAGAGTCCTAGTAGATTTGGAGATCCGTGTGGATTACGACTTGTAAAAGGATTTCCTTGCGGGGTAAGACCTCCCTACCCTATAAATATAAAGGGCCACGGCCGATTGAGGGTTTATCCAATCGATCAAATACAAGTATCTTTACTTTTTATCCCTTCTAAACCCTAACTTTTTCAATCCCTCCTGCTGTTCGTGCTTTGTCTCTACGGTGTTTGACGGCGTTCTGATTGGCCTGCCGACCTCAGAACAACCCTAGGCGCGCCAGCCCTGACGAGGTCCCTCCCGGGCCGGCGTTCATAGGTCGACGCAGCAAACCCTAGGAAACCGGTTTTATTGGTTTCCCAAACCGGTTTTACCGGTTTTGGCTGGGTGTGCTGAAGGTGATCGATCCGTTGTGGATCCTCGCGAGTTAGCGCGATTTTCGGTGTGTTGGCCAGAAAAAGCATCAACATGTTGTTTGTGAGAAATCTCTTTTCCTGTTTCTAGAAGAGCTATAAAATCTAAGTTCTGCTCCCTAGTCGTATCAGCAATAAATCTTGATTTAGCCAAGTCACTAAGACCTCTGCTATTCCAAAAGATTCCTCTCAGTTGGAAACCATTTTCTGTTTTTTCCCTAAATTTACTTTACAGGTCTTTTCTCTGAACGACTTAGCCCTCGACTTGTTGTTTCGATAAACAGCCCTCAGAATCACAACTTAGGTGATAGCTGTCATCAAAGACCTCTTCCAATAAATCCCCGCATAATTGCCTTACTGCCATTTTTTCTAAAACTTCTGTACTATCTTCCTCGCTATCACTATCATAAGACACCCTATCATTATTATCAGAGAGAGTTGTAGATGAATTTCTAGCACTCTCTACACAAAAAAGTTGCTTTACAGACTTAACCATCTCTTCACTGCTAGTGCCAAAAGTCACTCCCAGACATTTAATGTTTAGCACCGCATCATTTACAGGTAAAGAATCAAAAGAGTTAGAAGAAGGGTTACCTTCCACGCACTCCAAATTCTTCTCCGCTGCCCTCCTTTCAGCTAGGGATGATGTGTGCTCTTCCGTTGAGTGCACCAGTCGTGGGCTGGACCTCACAGGAGAGGTCAGTACCTCTGGTGCAGCTGCGGCCGCCCGAACCACTTCATCAAAATCTGATGATAAAGCCCTTTGAGTTGCCACGGAGCTATCTCTGCCACCTGCTCTTCACAAGTGTTCAAATCAGCATGGCCGCCCTTTGCTAACCCTTTTGGCGTTTGTTTATCATCAAGATATGTGGGTGCTGTTTCACCCCCCTCAATCACTTTCTTTCCTCCCAGCAGAACCTTATTCCCCACTTCTGTATCTATAAATTGGTCATCCCCATCTTCAGCCATCACCTTGTCCACCAGCATGTCCAGATTTTTATCCACCGCTATATCCATGATTTCTTCAGCCTTTTCCTTTAGGAAGGCCAAGAACTCTGACTCCGTCACGTTCTGTACCTTCTCCTTGAGATAATCCAAATTTTCTCTATTGTTCTCAGTTTCATTTCCATTTTCCCTCAATTCTTTTCCTTCACTTGGCCCTTTGTTGCCCTTCTGTCTTTTTGGAAAAGGGCCCTCGTTAGCATGCCCATCTCCCTCACCTTCCCCCTCTTCGTCATCCCTCTCATCTCCAGTCCAATCTATTATCATTTCTTCCCCATTCTCGTCCACACCAATTTTCTCCACTTCGAAGTCCAATTCAAAATAGTGATCTCCAATTACTACATCCAAATGCGGAGGGATGAGCAGTGGATTAAGCACAGCCACAAAAACCCTCCCAAAATCATTTTTCCTTGTCGTTTCCATGTCCACTATTTGTGTTGACCCCAACATAGTCCCCACTGCCCAAAGATCCAAGAACTCACGCAATTCTTTTCTAATACCATAAACCCTCACCCATACCTTTGGCAGCCAATACCCCTCTTCCTTTTCATGCCACACCTCAAATTGCATCCTGACCAGCTGACCCCATGCGGGACGGCTGCATCCTTGACATCTGCTCCACCAAAGGCTATTGATCTTTGCAATTCAGTCTTTGATGGGAACTTAGTAATGAACCCACTGTCATGTTCAGTTAATTCCCACCTCCATTTTCCAGGAAAAATCCTTTGCAGTTGCCTAGTCACTTGTTCCTTGGTTAACTCTCCTCCAACCACTTTGATCAGCGCCATTTTCGACTCCTTAGCCCTCGACAAAGGAGGATGTGGGATATGATAAAACCCCAGACCATGTACTGCATAGCCCACTGCATGTGCCACCGGCCTAGGCTGCTTGAAAATTGGGCATTTGTGATTCACATGATCGTGCCCATTACAAATAACACAGTACAGATCAGTCATACAGCTCGATGCCATATGCCCCTTCTTTGTGCATTGTTTGCTGATCAGACATAGGTACACTGTTTGCTGATTATTATTTCTCATTTATGTCATAGTCAGATATCTTCTTTGGACACTAACATGTGTCACTGTTTAAATAATAAAACATACTAAGTTGTTTTACTTCTCTACTGCCTATTTATTGCTAGACCTTTGCTTAGTTGGGTATAATCGGCCTTTTCTAGTCATCGTTTCATAATGTTTAGACTGGAATCAGAGACCTTTTTTTCTTGTGTAATTATGGTTGCTGGTGTGGTACATGATTTCCTACGGGAATGTTGTTTTCGATGCGATTGCTGCGCTTTACTTTCTTTTTTCATGCCGAAAGATTTGGTGTTTAGGTACTTTGATACAGGCCACGGCATGACAGCACTAACTTGAGCACATTACTATCTTGGGTTCTATATTATGTATGGTTTATGATTGGCAATTTGGCATCTTGAATTTTTTTCTTACCAGAATGAAAGTTCTAAGTTATCTTATAATACATGCCTAAGCTGTTCCTCCCATCCCAGATTGATTCTTCCTTGCTTAATGCTGATATCTGCAGTTTTGCTTGAATTAGTATTCAATTGCTCTTCTCATATGCTCCACTGGTAATTTCCTAAGATACTCCTGCACCTTCCTTTTTTTTGCAGGAGCGCTATGAAAGAATTATCAATTACTTTGACATACCAGGGTTCAGGTTTAGAGTGTATATACCTGTGCGCCTCGTGCCATCATGCAACTGCAGAATATAAAGCTGCGGTAAGTCACCATCTGATTTTGGTGAATCAGCGTATGCTAAATTCATTAGGGGTGATAAAGTTCTGTAGGATTTGCATGCATCATGGTTGCATACATCAATATCATTATGCTACTTTTCTCATAAATTTGAGTAGCAGCATGTATTCAAAGTTTTCTATTGGCTTTGTTTTTGCTCATATTTTTTATTTCTTTTTCTGAAGAGAAAAGACTATGATGTTGTACTTGATTTTCGAACTTGATTGCATGGACAAATTTGTATTGCAATGTTTGGCCTTTTATCAAGTATGCAATCCTCCCCCACCCACCCACTCACCAATTTTTTTTTTCTGGGGAGCTTGTTCTTTGTTTCAGAGGTCAAAACCATGAATCTAATTGGAATATTGGCGCTTACGTAACGAAATTATAGTTGTGTTCATTAAAGTATCTTTTCCATGATCTGTTCTTACATAACATTGTATCGCTGACCATAGTTTTCACACTATCCCTGTCTGGTGTTATTCTAACTGAACCATTCATGCGGAATCTAAGTTTGGTTGCCTGTGAAGACCAAACTCCAACAAGCGAGGACTTCAAACTTTCTTCTTGTTTAAATGCAAATTTGGGGTTTGTGGGTTCTCTACATGCTGCAGCTGCCACTATGATTACTGATTACAATTTCTCTGTTTGAGGCTGTAATAGAATGGGGAAGGAAGGTTCAGATTCATGCTTTTTTGGTCATTTGCTTAGCCTTGGTTAATTAAATAAAGAGGATTGTGCAAGAGACATAATAAAAAAAAAACTTGGCCTGCGAGGGGCAAGCCGCCCCCGGGCATTTCATGTAAGAAGAAAGCCTTCTCACGCAGACCAAGAAAATCCCCGAACCCCGGCCCCACCCTGACACTGGGAAACATATCCCGTGAGACTCCTGCCTGGGCCACACACGGTCCTCAGGCTGACCTGGGCCGTCTCTTGACCAGTGCTTTGGCACACGGGACAGTGCAAGAGACATAATGAACCTGTAATTACATTTGCCTCTTTTGCTTTACAGTAATCCATGTCAAATTAAATGCCTGTGCACCCATCTCTTCCTCTCTTTTCTTGTTTATTAGCATGGAGTGCATAAACAGTTGGCCAATATATTCCCAAAGTAATTATCTTCTTCACTTGTAACTTATATTAGATTGTAACTTCTAATTAAGCATGAGTGCTTTTAAGACGTAGTTCTTTTCCTCATATTTGCTGGTTTCTTTTCATGTAAAAAATAGAATCTTTGACCTATTCATTTAGGTTACAGTTGTTGTCATGTGGGGTAAGCATTATACCCGGCGTTCAAGGAAAGTGGCAGGTTGATGCTATTAGTTAGAGGTGGTTTAGTCGATATCAGGGGCGTTTAGATAAGTTGGTTAGCAAGATTTGTTCAGTTAGTAGAGTTTGTTAAGTTAGAGATAAGGTCCTAGAGATTAGTTTGGTTTGTTAAGTTGGCGGCTAAGGCCGAGAGTCAAGCTGGTATAAGACCAGCCGTGTACCCCTGAGACTTTCTTAAGCAATAAAGTTATCTTTCTCCCTCATCTAATCTCCTAAGCGCAGAGCAGGAGGGCGAAGACCCTCTCCTCTGTCGGTGTAACCCCGGCGAGTCCTGTTGGTATTTCTTAGCATCACTACTTGAGTAGTAATGGTACTAGAGATACTTCATCGTAAATCTAGACGTTACAGATATTCTGCAAGCGCACAGAAGTACGTTGTAGCATTTCACCCGGGAGTATTCCAGAGTATCGTTATTTGTTTATCCGCAGGGAAAGCGTTTAGTTAAAAGAGAGATGCGCCATCTAATGCTCTTACGTACAACAGTATTAATGTACCATAATCTAAACAGGGGTAAAAGATATAGAAGTGAATGATTGGGTTGACGCACAGAAGTTCATTGCTCATCATTATGATAGTCTTAGTTAGTATAGTACACTAGTGAAGATTAAGAAGGGTTCATTAGCATCACACTTATGGAACTTGGATATACTACAATACCCTATACAAGCTCAATCAATGATCGTATGCAAGAGGACACATCGAGGTATCCAGTGGTTCCCTCATCAAAGGGACGACAGTAGGACGTCTTATCATAAAGGCCTAATACCCACTCCCGTACGTGGAGGATTACAAAGGACGGACAGGGCTGTCACCACCTGCCGCCTACCTCTACTAATCCGTGGGGCAGCGGTACCCTCAACAGCATACCGTATCCCAAACACCATGTTTGCAATACGAGATACAACTCTATCTATCACATTAACAAATAGAGCAACCAAAAGGCACATTGAGCCAATGTCATAACATACATTCACTTGATTGAGGTGTAAGACATAAGTAGTATATACTAAGTAGATAAGGTATAACTGAGGCATACAGCATAAATATGAAGGTATTTCCATTAAGCTCAGAGTATTACAAGTAAGTAAGAGAATACAAGAACTGAACTCTAGAACTTACCAAGACTCCTCCGGAAGCCCTTCAGAAGATCTAACACTATGACTATCACTACTAAGACTAAGACTAAGCTTGTAGCAAAGGAGAGCTCTTCTTCTGGTGTGTGTTGAGTACGGCGCCCTTTGCAGGTATTTATAGCATCACAAGGACGGTTGGAGCCAGCCAGAGGCGGTTGAGAACGTTTGGAAGTGGGCCTAGGTCGGCCGAATCACCCAGGTCGGCCGACCCTTGGATCCACCGTCTTCAGCGCTTCACGGCTCAGATGTACTCTTCATGGCGGTTTACATTTGCAGGTCAAAGGACGGCCGAGTCGGACGCACGCCGGGATCGGCCGACCTGGCTGGGTTGGCCGACCCCCCATAACCGCCATTCGGGCCCACCTTCCTCTGGGAGGCTGACAAGTGGGTCCTAAGGTCGGTTCCAGCTGGGTTCTGTCGGTTTGGGTACATTTGTCTCTGGTTGTGGGCCCTTCAATCCATGTGATGGACATGTGGCTCATCCTTCATCCTTAACTTCCACCGACCATGAATTAACGTTCAAGATCCTTCCTCAGTGTGCTTCTTGACCTGTGTTGAAACTGAGCTTGATCGGGGCTCAGGCCTGGTCGCCTGACCTAGCTAGGTCGGCCGACCTGGGCCTGTGCCCAATTTTGCCCATCTTTTGCACCGTAGTCCCTGTACTCAAATATATTCCAGATATGCATGGTATACCATTATTTGAATACTAATGTCTAAGTTATGCTTTGATCTTTATTGGTTTCTGAGCCTATTGACGGTCGGATTTTATGTTATAAGGACCGTCAACAAGTCCCTGCTCGCCACATTGGTATCAGACGACCGGCGATCCCGTGACCATGGGTGACGACTCCAAAGACAAGGCGGCCGCGTCCCTGGCGGCAGCGGAAAAGGAGCACCGCGACCTCATGGCAGGGCTTCTCAAGAAGTTCGACGTCCTGTCCGCCCTCGAAGACCGGCTTGGCCGGATTGAAACCACGCAAAACCAGATGGTCCTGCACGCCCGCGGCCCGGAGATCCTCCAGTAGCGCAAGGAAGGACCCTTTGGCAACACCCGCTTCCACAAGGTGGATTTCCCGACGTTCGATGGCACCGGTGATCCCCTTCCGTTCCTCAACAGGTGTGAGCACTACTTCCATGGACAGCGTACCCTGGAAGAAGAGCAAGTATGGCTCGCGGTGCTGCATCTCCATGGATCGGCGCAGCAGTGGTACATGCGCGTCGAGCGGGATGAAGGCGTTCCATCCTAGCGACGCTTCTGCATGCTCCTGGACATGCGCTTTGGCCCCCTCCTGCGCTCCAATCCACTGGCTGAGCAGGCGGCATGCCGCTGCATAGCCTCCATTGCGGATTACCAGGACCGATTCCCGGCGCTTCACCCGGGCAGGCCCCTCACGGAGGCGCAGCAGGTGCAGCTGTACATCGCCGGCCTTGGCGAGCCCCTCAGCATCGACGTCCAACTCCATGGCCCTCAGTCCTTGGAGGTCGCCATGAGCCTGTCCCGGTCCTTCGAACGCCGGGGACAAGTCACCGCGCCCACGCAGCGTCCGGGACGCGCCAGCCGCCGGCCACCCACGGCTTGCTGCCGGCACCCCCGCCGCACACCTCGACGCCAGCAGGCTCTACCTCGTCGGCCCAGCAGGGGATCACCCCCGCCACGCCCGCCACGGTGACGGTGGCCGGCCGCACGATGCGTCGTCTTTCGCCGTCCGAACTGGAGGAGCGCCGCCGCATTGGCCAGTGCTTCAATTGCGACGAGAAGTACGTCCGTGGCTACAATCGTGTCTGCGCACACCTCTTCATCCTGGAGATCGAAAGCAGCCCCGAGGAGGATGTCCCGGATGACGCCGTGCCCACGCCCCAGATCTCACTGCTTGCAGTGTCCGGTGTTCGCACGCGTGACACGATGCAGGTCCGGGTCCTACTCGGCGACACCACGGTGATGGCCCTCCTCGACTCCGGCACGACGCACAACTTCGTCTCCGAATCCGCCGCGGCACGCACGGGCCTCTGCTTCATACCGCGCATGGATTTGGCGGTCACGGTCGCCAATGGGGACCGGGTGCGCTGGCCGGGCGTTTTCCGCGACGTGGCGTTCTCCATCGACGGCGAGCCGCCGGGCGTTTTCCGCGACGTGGCGTTCTCCATCGACGGCGAGCCGTTCCGTGCAGATGTCTTCGTCCTGCCGCTGGGTGGCTACGACATGGTACTGGGCACCGACTGGTTGGCCACCCTGGGTCTTATCCTATGGGACTTTGGGCGCCATATCATGTCGTTGTGGCTCTCCAATCGCCGCGTGTGCTGGCGAGGCGTGGCCAGGCCAGAGGGCGCCCAACTCCATGCCACCCGGGGTCCGGAACTCCTGGATCTCTAGCTCGATGAGTTTGGGGATGTGTTCGCCACGCCAACCGGCCTGCCTCCACCTCGTGCCCGAGACCACTTCATCCACCTCCTGCCGGGCACAGCGCCGATTGCCGTGCGTCCCTACCGCTATCCGCAGCTCCAGAAAGACGAACTCGAATGCTAGTGCCGTGCCATGGAGGAACAGGGACTCATACGCCGCAGCTCCTCCGTCTTCTCCACGCCAGTGCTCCTTGTCAAGAAGGTGGACGGGTCATGGCGGCTCTGCGTTGACTATCGCGCCCTCAACGAGCGCACGATGAAAGACATGCTCCCGATCCCAGTGGTGCCCGATTCTTCACCAAGCTCGACCTCAGGTCAGGTACCACCAGGTGCGCATGAACCCAAGTGACATCGAGAATATGGCGTTCCGCACCCATGACGACCTCTATGAGTTCCTCGTCATGCTGTTCGGCCTCACAAATGCACCGGCAACCTTTCAGGCATTGATGAACGAGGTACTCCGGCCGTTCCTTTGCCGTTTCGTCCTGGTGTTTTTCGACGACATATTGATCTACAACAATTCCTGGGCCGAGCACCTAAGTCACCTCCGTGATGTCCTATCTGCCCTGCGCGCCCACCAGCTGTTCCTGAAGCGCTCCAAGTGCTCCTTTGGCGAGCCGGCCGTGGCATACCTGGGCCACGTCGTGTCCGGCCAAGGCGTCGCCATGGATGACTCCAAGGTCAAGGCGATCACTGAGTGGCCGACGCCGTCTTCTGTGCGCGCCCTGCGAGGATTCTTGGGGCTGGCCGGGTACTACCGCTGCTTTATCAAGGATTTTGGCTCCATCGCGGCGCCCCTTGCAGCTCTCCTCAAGAAGGACGCGTTCCATTGGTCGCCGGCGGCCAATGTCGCATTCCGGGCGCTGCAGTAGGCCCTCACCACCGCCCCCGTCCTCACCCTGCCCAACTTTCCCAAGCACTTCATCATCGAATGCGATGCCTCGGGGTCGGGCATCAGGGCGGTGCTACATCAAGGAGACGGCGCCGTCGCGTTCTTCAGCCGTGCCCTGCTGCCACGTCACCACAGCCTCGCCGCATACGAGCACGAACTCATTGGCTTAGCTCAAGCCGTGCGCCACTAGCGCCCTTACCTCTAGGGCCGCGCCTTCGTTGTCCGCACCGACCATCAGCCGCTCAAATTCATCCTCGACCAACGGCTGGCGACCATCCCGCAACACCATTTGGTAAGCAAGCTTCTGGGCTTCGATTTTGCAGTGGAGTACAAGCCTGGCAGAGCCAACATCGTGGCGGACGCGCTTTCCCGCCGGGACGCCGAGGAAGCCGGGCTGCACGCCGTCTCGGCCCCAACCTTCGACCTGCTCCAACAGTTCCGGGCGCTGGCGGCCGCCGATGACACCTTGCGCACACTGCACTCGCGCTTGGCGGCTGGGGAGCTGGGCGAACAGTGGCGCTTTGTGGACGAACTGATCACCTTCAACAACAGGCTGTTCGTCCCGGCTACGTTCGCCTTGTGGCCAGCCATCCTTGCCACCGCCCACGACGACAATCATGAGGGCATTCAGCGCACGCTGCACCGCCTTCGCTGCGACTTCCACGTCGCCAACGCTCGCGCCGCGGTCCAGAAGTACGTTGTAGCATTTCACTCGGGAGTGTTCCAGAGTATCGTTATTTGTTTATCCGCAGGGAAAGCGTTTAGTGAAAGAGAGGTGTCATCCAATGCATTTACTTACAACAACATTAATATACCATAATCTAGACAGGGGTAAATGATATAGAAGTGAATGGGTAATGTGACACATAGAAGTTCATTGCTCATCATTAAGGTAGCCTTAGTTAGTCATAGTACATTAGTAAAGATTATATAGGATTCATTAGCATCATACATATGGCACTTGGATATACTACAATACCCTATACAAGCTCATTCAATGATTATATGCAAGAGGACATATCGAGGTATCCAGTGGTTCCCTCATCAAGGGACAACAGTAGGACGTCTTATCATAAAGGCCTAATACCCACTCCCGAACGTGGAGGATTACAAAGGACGGACAGGGCTGTCACCACCTGCCGCCTACCTCTACTAATCCATGGGGCAGCGATACCCTCAACAGTATTCCATATTCCAAACACCATGCTTGCAATATGAGATACAACTCTATCCATCACGTTAATAAATAGAGCAACCATAAGGCACATTGAGCCAATGTCATAGCATACATTCACTTGAACAAGGTGCAAGACATAAGTAGTATATACTAAGTAGATAAAGTATAACTGAGGCATACAACATAAGTATGAAGGTATTTCCATTAAGCTCAGAGTATTACAAGTAAGTAAAGAGATACAAGAGCTGAACTCTAGAACTTACCAAGACTCCTCCGGAAGCCTTCAGATGATCTAATACTAGCACTATCACTACTAAGGCTAAGACTAAGCTTGTAGCAATGTAGAGCTCTTCTTCTGGTGTGTGTTGAGTAAGACACCCTTTGCAGGTATTTATTGAAAGGACCTTGATGTCGCCTAGAGGGGGGGGGTGAATAGGCGAGACCTAAAAATATTGCCACTTAAAACAAATTTATTAGTGACAATTGGGTATTCTAAATACCACTTTTAGAAGTTCAGTAAATAAACTTCTAAAAGGATCTTTAGAATCTCCTAATAAAAGAATAGCACGCCTAACGCAGCGGATATAGAGCACTGCCACCAAAACCGATACCACCGGGCAGTGAACCCCCAAATTAGATAGAATATGTTAGGGAGCTCGGAATCAAACCAAACTTGGAGATGATGATTGAAATGTCTTTCTAATGTGTATCTCCAAGTCCCTGCACTCAAAACACAAATACAACGATATCGAGCAATTTCTCCAATTTGCAATATAAACACAAAGAGGCTCAAACCAGCGGGGAGACACAAGATTTGTTTCCCGAAGTTCGGATTCACCGCTTGCACTAAGCAGCCACCACGGCACGGCGAATCCTACTCTCCGTTGAGGAAGCTTATACGACCACACTAGGTCAAGCTATTTCCTCCTTCCACTAGTTTGCTTCTTTCCTTTCGGAGGCGAAGCACGACCTGCACAAACTTCCCGCAGCTCACCACACCTTGGTAGCTCACGGGCAACACCTAGCCGTCTAGGAGCGGAGCTCCAAGAGTAACAAATGAATCACACAAGCTTGATGAAGTCCAACAGTGCTCAAGGTGCTTTTGGTGCTCTCAAACTTCACACAATGGCTGCTCTCTCTACTACCCAACACAAAGGATATCACAATTGCAAGCTACCTCACAAAGAGGGGTTGGGGAGAGCAAATATGGCTTTTGCTTGGCAAGGAAGAGCAGGGAAGCACTATAGCAACCTCAGGAACAGCAGCTTGCCACTGTGGAGGTCGTGGGGTATAAATACTCCACTCCTCAAAAACTAGCCGTTAGGAACCCAGTGAAAACTGGTGCCACCGGTTCCTAAAACCGGTGCCACCGGAATTCAAACCAACTAGCCGTTGGAGCTATCTGACACAAAACCGGTGCCACCGGTTTCCCAAAACCGGTGCCACCGGTTTTGCCCTGGCAAAACCTATAAGTGTGTACGTGAGGGTTTTGTGTCTCTCAACAACTCACATGGGTTTCTTGAGCACTTAGACAATTTCAAGACTTCTTGTGATGCATCCCTCTTGATAGTACGGCATACCTAAACTCAAGATCAAATATAAATACAAATGATACACTTGAGCTTCATCACTTTGAACCATGCCATACTTCTTCAATATATCCGCTTGAGAGTTGCATCCAACTTGTCTTCTTTGAATTGAGCACTTCAACCTTGAGCTAGTGACTTGAACCATTGTCTTTGAATGAAATCCACTTCTAGTTCAATTCACCTTTTCACAACTTACTTCTAGAAAGATTGATACTTGCCAATATGAACACCACATGTGACCAAGATTCATCAAGTTGAAATCCAAAGAAAGTTTCGTCACCCTAGCAAAGATACATGACTCAAGTCCGCAACTTGATCACACATTGCTTAGTACCTAGAAACACTATCCCGAATTCCACCTCTTCATCCTTGCATCATATATAGCTTCACACTAGTTTGTATCAACAATAAAAACCAATTCTTGATATGCAATATATTCACTTCACTTTGACCCTTAGTTTCTATCAAAGTCATCTTGTCTTGTTGGTCATTTCTGGATATGCAATATATCCACTTCAATTTGACCTTTCATTTCTATCAAAGTCATCATGTCTTGTTTGCAAGTCATTCTTCAAATATAGACCAAGAATAAACCATATCACCATGTCTCTTGTCCATTCAACCAAACTTGCTTTATGCAACATTTTAATCTAACATGATCTAAGATATCCCATATCAATATAAACAAGCTTTCATCAATTAAGAGACCAATATATCACATATGTCATTATGTCTCTTTCTTTATTGCACCATAGCTTGCCATCTTTCATAATCATATATAATGGGAACAACCACTCAATTTATTTATGTCAACATGAGCCATTCACATTGAATTCAACCAATGACCAATAGTGAATCATCAATTATACAATTTTAATCCCTGCAAATTATCTTTGACAAACACGTTAGTTCTTTAATCGTATTGTCATTCAATTCACCAAAACCCACAAGGGAGCCTAGATGCACTTTCAATCTCCCCTTTTTGGTGATTGATGACAATTCGATTAAAGCTCACAATAGATATATCAATAAAGCTTTTGAATGTTCAGATTTAGTTTGAGCTCCCCCTCAACATGTGCTTTGAATGAAATTCAATAACTTGGCCTAAAATGCCAATTTGCACAAATTCAAGAAACCATGGAGCTCCCCCTAAATCTCAACATCCGTGGGGTGCAAAACATGTGTGTGAACAATTAAAATGTGATGCATGCAGCATTAAACAATAGAATAAAGAAAGTGTGCTTCCCAGACAAAAACCGGTGCCACCGGTTTTGGAAAACCGGTGCCACCGGAAATTCACTGGTCAGCACAAGCAGTCACCAAACAAAGTGACCCGGAATTTCCGACACGACGGATCAGAAATTCCGGCCCCAAACCGAGACCACCGGAACTTCCCAGTCAGAAATTTCCGGCCCAACCAGAAATTCCCACAAACATAGCATATTATTAAGCAAATGAGTCTAAAATGGAGCGATTAAAGCGATGCCGATCTGTTCTGCTGGCTGTCTGTCTGGGCAAAACCGGTGGCACCGGTTTTCCAAAACCGGTGGAACCGGTTTTGGCTGTTGAATGCAACAGGCCGTGTAATAATCTATCTTAGCTCTTTTGGACTTGAGAACTTTTGTAATGAGTTCAACAGAATAGCACTCATTACAAAAGTTCTCAAGTCCAAAAGAGCTAAGATAGATTTATTACACGGCCTGTTGCATTCAACAGCCAAAACCGGTTCCACCGGTTTTGGAAAACCGGTGCCACCGGTTTTGCCCAGACAGACAGCCAGCAGAACAGATCGGCATCGCTTTAATCGCTCCATTTTCTCCCCCTTTGTCATCCATCACCAACAAAGGTCCTGGGGGATCTCCTGCTGTCCCTACTCATCATCTTCTTCTCATCATCATCTTGTCCTTGGGCTTGAGTTGGTGGAATAAGTGGAGGTTGAGGTGCAAATTGAGTTGGAGGAAATGTACCAACATATGGATTGACATGGCCAAAAATCCCTCCAAAAATGTCACCTTGAGCAGATCCTGAACCCCCAGCTGCATAAGGATCAATCTGTGGCATATTAGAAGAGCCACCTTGCCCTTGAGTGCCCACAAATGGCACCTCAGAAAAAGAAGCCCCACCACTTTACATGCCTCCATAGGATGGATTATAGTATGAGTCACCTATGGATCGATCCCAATAATCCTTTTGAGTCACCGGATCCACCTCTTGAGATCTAGTCCAAATTTGATCAAATCCCTCCGGTTCACTTTCCTCATCATCAGACTCTGCACGGGGAATAGGAGGTCTATTGGAAGGATCCTCATACATCTGCCTGATCATCCTCGAGTCCCTCTTCCTCCTTTGCCTTTCTTTGTGAGCAATTGCATTTGTGCTCATACAAGACCCACACATAAAGTTGAACAACTTTCTAAGCGGTGAAGGGGGCTTGTGCACATCTCTTTGCCCACGTCCACGTCCACTATGGGACGTCTCTCTTGCTGCCATAGGAGGAGCAGCAGCTGTAGGAGCATCCTGAGGTGCATCTCCACTCTCTATATTGGCCTCCATGCTTGCCGCTTGGGCTAGGGACGGACCTTTGATATCATTCCTTATGTGAAAGGGCTCAATCTCATGATCATAATCAAATGTGCAATTAGTCACGGCCTCAATGACATGCATGAGATAAGGAGCATACCCACAGCTCTTTTGTGGAGATCCAGCAATAGACTTCATTTCTTTCCAAATAAATTCCACCACACTAAACTCCGGCTCACCAGGTGTCATATACCTTAACAAATCACGAAGATAGAAAGATATGTTGCTTTGATCACCTTCTCTAGGAGCAAGTGTCTTCCTAAACATGCGGTTGAGATATGCATAGTAGGGTTGCATGCCATTAACTCTCCCAAAGTAACCCTCCTGTCCTGGTAAATACATGTATTTCATATCCTTCTTATCCATATATGGAGCATTATGAATATGAACTCTCTTATCATCTTCTCCATCAAAGCCCAAAAGTGAGGTAAACTGAGTGTAGGTCACTCCATACCAATTGCCCTCTGTCATCCAATGCACAATCCTTTCATCATTTCTAGATGTGAAATAACTAGTGGCATAGAATTGTGCAATTACCTCACTATTCCATGACTTGGCAAAGCTCATGATCTTGTATATATTTTTCCTCTTGCATTCCCTAATGATTTCATCAATTCTAGGATCCTTGAATGCCCTCATGAACTTCCAATCAATGTATTGAGCCTGAGCAATAGGAACATCCTTTGTAAGGATGGCACTCTCATAGAAGTCCTGGTGAAAAGCTGTGCCAAACCTGTAATCAAGATGTTTTCCACCTACTTCCTTAGGATTCTTTGCTCTCTCAATTCTGGCCTTTTCTGTCATGCCCTTCACCTTATAGTTGACCTTGGCGCGGTTTGGGGGCGCCATGGGAGCTCTAAAAGTCACATCACTAACATGTGTGGGAGGAGCACTATGTGATGGCATTGGCCCAAATGCTGAAATGATATCCTCCTCATCATCACCATTACCGCTGCCTGTCCCCTGACTATGCTCATGGCTATGTGTGCGAATGGATTTGCCCTTTCTCTTGCGCTGACTAGCTGAGGGAGAGTCTGCTGCAATAGACTCGGAAGGAGTGCGATCCCTCTCATAAGGACTCTCCTCATCATCATCACTAGAGGTGTCCTCGGGCTCAGAATCTGCAATGCGAATATCACCCCTAGGAAGTCTCACTCTCCCTGCTGTCCTCGTGGATCTTCTAGGCTGTGCTTGTTCAGCTGGTTGGATTTCTTGCTCGCTACTTCCAACATTTCTTGCCCGAAACTCAAATTGGGCATTTTTTGAGCGAGTTGGCCTTCTTTGATAAGAAACATATTTGCTTGGATCTGTAACAAACACATGGAGAAAAAGCTTCTGAGAAACAGACCATTGACATGGATATTGATTTTGAGCATTTAGAACTGAGTACAACCATTGACCAGGGTGTCTGTGCACAAACCGGTGCCACCGGTTTCTGCCCAGAAACCCTAGGTCATGGCCCCCATCAATGCCACCAAGGAAACTTTGATTTCTTGCACTGAGATGATTCTAGGGCCTAAAACAAGATGTTCTACCAAGGGAATCCGAGAGGAAACATCTAGAGAAATAGATCGGGCAAAAACTTGATTTGAGTACCTCCCGACATGGTGGGTGAGTTGCTGCAGCCCTAGAACCGAGGGGAATCCGGTCACACCGAATGGGAGACTCCAAATCTTGCCTCAACACTTGAATCCCACGGTGGAAACTTGAAATCGCCTCAAAATCGCCTCTAGAGCCTCTCCTTTTTTCTGTTCTTGGTCGTGGGTGAAAGAGGGGGGTAAATGAAAGAGTGAAGGGGTAAGTCACGGGTAAATAGTACCCAGCCGACAGAAACCGGTTCCACCGGTTTTGCAAAACCGGTGCCACCGGAATTTCTTGGCCCACTTTTGTCCATTTTTGCACTCGTGTCCTTTCCCTTTTCTTCTCTGCTCCATTTTTGAATCTATTTATCCATATTTCACTGCTCTTTGACTCAGATGGAGGATTTTGATAGATAGGGATGAGATAAGGAAATCCAATAAGCATAGCTCTTGAGATGAGATTGGGTAGATCTAATGGACTTGAGAGTGTTTCACCATTTGTAGTTAGCCAGCAATCAAGCAAGGATAACAATAACCACAAATGGATCAACTTGGCCACAAGACCAAAATGTTTTCAAAAAGCACACTTCCTACACATGCTAGTTAATTTTGAAAAACTATCCTATGTCACACAAAGCATGCATCCATCTCAAGTCAATGACCATTTTAGTATATTTAGCTCATATCTTGCAAGAAATGACACCAAGTCAATTCTAGGTGAAGACATCAACTAAATATCTAGATTTGAAGCTCAAAATGACTTAAAACAATTACATGCAAACAACACATACTAGCATGGATTATGAGACCTAGAAGCTCAAAGTAAAAACATGAGTCAAAGAAACATACCTTGGCCTCTAGCTAATCCTTTCTTCACATTGGTGAAGATTCATATCAAAAAGCTTGTGCATTGTCAATATAATCCAAATGCCTTTTCTCTTTATGTCTTTCCCTTTTTATGCATCATAGAAGAGAAATGCATTAAATAGCACAAGACCTATTTTCATCATTTAGTGACCTTTGAATTGGAGAGGCATAATGGATCACTAAAAGATGAAACTCCACAATATAGGTTAAATTCCTTTTTCTTGATGCACATGTGTATGGATGGAATGGCAAGTTCATATGCATCAATCTTGTCACAAAGCCAAGCAAAGGGGTTTAATCTATATTATGGCAAGCAGCTATTTATTGAGAATAATTCATTGCCCAAGTAAGAAATAGATACAATTTTACCATTCTTGGACAAAAGGCATAGCTTGCTTCAAAGAGAGACAAACTCTCACAAATGAGACTACAAGATCACTAAAAGAAATTGTTAGTCTCAAAGACACAAATTGTAGAATGAACTCCCCCTCAATAGGTGCATCAAGTGTTTGAATCACTTGTTACATGCACTTGTTCAATCTAATGAGTTTGAGGAGTTTATTTCACAATTTGGTCCCGGCACATAAATAAATTGCATTTATTGAAATGGTGCCAAGAATACTTACTACCACAAAGATAGCTTTAAGATACACTAGCACATGTGACTACAAATTCACTAGAAGAAACTGTTAGTCCCACAATTGACACAAGTATTGGAATAAGCTCCCCTTTAAATAGTGCATAAGAATTTTGAATTTCTTTTGAGTTGCACTTTATTCAATTATGAATATTGAGGAGTTTATTCACAATCTTGGTCTTGAACAAATAAATTCTTCACATAGAGGAACTCATATATCCATTAACTTGTGCTTTTGATTTCTTTTCATCTTGTCATTTTAGTGTGATCTTACCATAGTTTCAATAAAGTGACAAGACAACACAAATATTAGTAGCACATGCTCTAGTCTCATATTCGGTGACTCTTTAAGTGTGACAAGGGAGTGAGTCACAAAATATGAAACCTCATAACATGGACTAGATTCCTTGAGCATATGGTGTACACAAGATTATGTGGAAGGCAAGTAGATGTACACCATTTTGGTCAATTAAGTCCAAACAGGGAATCTAAGCCATGCTATGGAGAGTAGCTATATATGTGAAACTCAAACCAACTTAAATAAAAGATGATACAATTACCATGTTGGTTTGTTGACCTTGTTGTCATGTAGCTTACTCATTACTAACTCACTTGCATTGGAGTTGCTCAAGTGTAGTATATGAATATAAGTATGATCCTCACACTTGAACTATTGCACATGAAAACTTGCAAATGGTGTTAGTACCAAGAGACACAAAAAATGAAGTGAGCTCCCCCTAAATATGTGCATCAATGATTTGAATCTTGAGACTTGCACTTTTAGCTCCATTAAGGCGTTAGGGTAGCTAGCTCCATATTATGGTCACATAAAAAATAAATTCATGAATAAGTAAATGTGATCAAGACAGGCTCACAGATATTTGTATGAAGCTTCAGATATAATTAGAAGAGTATTTCTTGTGATATTCCAATTTAGATGAAGGATGACAGTTGAACCCCTGCCGGAACTTCTGGCATAGATTACCGGAACTTCTGATACGAAACAGAGGCTGCCGGAATTTTGGGTCGGAAGTTCTGATACGAAACAGAGGCTGCCGGAACTTATTCTTTTCCTTCCTACTGATTCTGGCAAAACCGGTGCCACCGGTTTTACCAATCCGGTGCCACCGGATTTCAACTGAACCTTGCTTTTCTTCAGAAAAATTATTCTGGTGCTTCTTGTCTTGATTCATTTCTGTTTATCTTCATTACTTATTCATTGCCCTGCATTTATAAACACTCAAAGCTTCTTGATGAAGCGGTTAGTAGCCTTAAGTGTTATTTGTCATAACTTTTCATTATCAACAAATATAGCTTGTCCACTACACATGCTTAGAAACAACAAATGTATAGATAGATATACATGAGTGGACAGCTTAGAGAGGTACTCGTCATGGGAGAAGCATTGGATAACATATTCTTCCATTGATCTCACTTGGTTCATTTATGACATGAAATTTCTCTTGAGATGTAAATGATGTAAGATGGAATTCTTCTCAAGTGAACCAAGCTTCCAATGCTGCTCCAAGTACCTACAAGTCTCTTTTAGGCACATTTTGGTACCCAACGTGTGTTGGGTCCTACAAGGTTAGCAAGCAAGGATTTAGGAACCCACATGGCCTTTGTGCTTGTCCTAGGTGAACCAATCACATTAGTAGCACAGGAGTCATATGAGTTTCTCCTAATCTTAATGAACTTATTATTGACACGTTCAAGATTAGGATTTTTACCATTTGGACAATCCTTACCAAAATGTCCCTTCTCACGACATGTGTAGCAAGTCTTGTGCTTGATGTTGCTACCTTTACTTTTCTTTCTTGCAGAACATTTCTTCTCTTTGATGTTTGCTTGTGCCTTCAGACCATGGTTGTTTTGCTTGACTTGTGGTTTC
>CM014274.1:41979029-42005191 GCA_004135705.1 Alloteropsis semialata
AAGATTGGAATGAGCGACAAGAGTATGGAAGAAAGATATGAGCCTAAGCAAGAATTTCTGAAGGATAAGAAAAAGATTTCCATGACATGAAAGGATATGAAAGAGATGATTTTGCCATGACAACCAAAATGGTTCACTTTCTTAAGCAATTAGGAGCCTAAGCAATGCACTAAGCACACACATAAGCATAAATTGACTTAAGAAAGGAGCATGAGATGCTAGGCAAAATGTGTCTAGGGAATTTGATCAGGAAAGCATATGTAAAGTGACCACATGAGAATTCATCTTTTAAGCAATTACATACCTAAGCAATGCACCAAGCAAATGCATAAGCACAAATTGACTTAAGAGAAGTACATGTGGTGCTAGGCATGAAAACTAGGCACTAGAGATTGAAAACTGTTGCACCTTTCCTTCTTCTTCCCTTTCCACGACGATGACGGTGCTCACCACGTTGGTCGTGGCGATGTACAGGAGTAGCGTTTCGTCGTTATGCGGGCGGCGAGTACTGGTGGAGGTTGGAGAGGTAGTTCTTGAGGTCGGTGAAAGCTTGCTGCGCCTCCTGGGTCCATTCAAACTTGTCGGTCTTCTTGAGGATCTTGAAAAACGGCAAGCCCTTATCCCCTAGCCGGGAGATGAACCTGCTCAAGGCCGCCATGCAACCAGTCAGCTTCTGGATCTCTTTCTTCCCAGTCGGCGGTTTCATCCTCCGGATGGTGTCTATCTTCTCTAGATTGGCTTGGATGCCTCTGTTGCTGACGATGAAACCGAGTAGTTTCCCTTTTGGTACGCCAAAGACGCACTTAGTCGGGTTTAGCCTCCAGTTGAACCTGCGGAGATTATTGAACGTCTCGGAGAGGTCGGCGATGAACTCGGCTTCGATCTTCGTCTTGATGACTATGTCGTCAACGTAGGCCTCGGCGTTGCGACCGATCTGAGTGCCCAGGGTCAAGTTAATGGCCCTCTGGTAGGTGGCGCCAGCGTTGCGGAGTCCAAAAGTCATCTTGGTGTAGCAGTAGGCGCCGATCGGAGTAATGAAGGATGTCTTCTCTTGGTCTTCTTCTTTCAGGGCGATCTGGTGGTAGCCGGAGTAACAATCAAGGAAACATAGGAGTACGCATCCGGCGGTGGAGTCGACGACTTGGTCGATGCGGGGCAGGACGAAGGGGTCCTTAGGGCAGTGCCTGTTGAGATCCGTGTAATCAACACACATTCTCCATTCATTATTCTTTTTTCTTACAAGGACTGGGTTAGCAAGCCAGTCGGGATAAAAGACTTCTCTAATGAACCCGGCCGCTAACAGCCTTGTAATCTCTACCCTAATGGCCTCCTTGCGGTCCTGCGCGAAGCGTCGGAGCTTTTGGCGAACTGGCTTGGCGTTCGCGTCAACCTTCAAGGAGTGCTCGACCACCTCCCTCGGAACACCCGGCATATCTGATGGAGTCCATGCAAATATGTCGGCGTTGTCCCGGAGGAAGGCGACGAGCGCGCTTTCCTATTTGGGGTCGAGCCCTGATCCGATCAGGGCAGTCTTGGAGGAGTCGGAGAGCCCAAGCGAGATGGGGCGCACTTCTTCAGCTGGCTGCATGGTGGTCGGCGCGGCTCTTCGCTTGGAGGACTCGGGGATGGAGCCCGGGTCTCCTTGGAAGGTTCTTGCCTCGTGGACCACCTCCATCTGGAGTACGCTGCGTTCGATGCCGGTGCAGAGGTGGAGCCCTTCTTTGTCGCAGCCTTTGGCGGTGTGGACGTCGCTGCTGTGGATGGAGAGGACGTCGTTCGGTGCCGGCATCTTCATCAGCAGGTATGTGTAGTTGGGTATCGCCATGAACTTGGCGAGTGCTGGCCTTCCGAGTATAGTGTGGTAGGCGGTGGTGAAGTCGGCGACTTGGAAGTTGAGGTACTCGGTCCTGAAGTTCTCCTGATCGCCGAAGGTGACGGGCAGAGCTATCTGCCCGAGTGGTTTGGAGCCTTTGCCTGGGATCAGCCCGTAGAACGGGTGGAGGGAAGGAGTCAGAGCGTCGAGGCCGATGCCCATGTCTTTCAGCGTTTGGGCGAAGATGATGTTGAGCCCGCTCCCGCCATCGATGAGTACTTTGGTGAGGCGGGCGTTGTGCACGATTGGGCTGAGCACGAGGGGGTACTCGCCCACGTCAGAGACTTGGAACCACTGGTCCTCCCTGGAGAAAGTGATCGGCTGCTCGGACCAGCGGAGTGCTTGGATCGGCGATGAGTAGCAGGAGAATATCTCCCGGTCGCGCACCTTTTCCTTGCGCTTGTCATCCACGGGCGGCGGTCCTCCGAGGATGAAGTTCACCTGCCTCTCGACGTTCGGGAAAGCGGGGTTCGCGGGGGCCCCTTTTCCCTTGTCGCCCTTGTCGTCGTCGCGTGGCGGCAGCTTCCCTTCCTTCTTCTTGTAGGCGTCGGCGAGTCCCATGCAGTCGATCATGCGATGCTTGGATTGCTTGTGGATGGGGCAGGGCCCTTGTAGCATCTTTTCGAAGTCGGCGCTGAAGTTGGACCGCGGGCGAGGGCCTCCGCGATCCATGGCGGCGATGGTGTAGTCTCCCGAGCGCTTTCGGTCACCAGTCCGGCTTGGCTCCGGTCTGGTTCGGCGTTGGTCCTCCTTCTTCGGGCGGTCCTCTCGGCGAGGTGGCCGATCGTCATCCCGAGTGCTTTTCTTGCTGTAATGGAGGCGAGCGGCTTCCTTGGCGTTCGCCATCTTGTTCACCCGACCAAAGAACTCGCCGGAGGTCTTTGGTAGGTCCTCGCAGAGGCGCTCGAAGACGACGGAGTCGGCAAGGCCGTCGAGGAAGTAGCTGATGATCTCGGACTCGGAGCAGCCGGGAACCAGGTTCCGGTTCTCCATGTACCGGTCGGTGTAGTCGCGAAGGCTTTCTCCGCGGTTCTGCTTCACCTTGCCCAGGTCCCATGCTGTGCCGGGTCGGATGGAGCTGCCTTGGAAGTAGCTCTTGAACTGGCTGCAGAGGGTGTCCCAGTTGTCGATGGAGCCGGGCTCGAGGCTGTGGAGCCAGCTCAGCCCCACCTTGGTCATGGCGACGGGGAAGTAAGCGCACATGGAGTCGTGGTCGCCATTCACTGCGCGGATGGCGATGCTGTACGTGCGTAGCCACATCGTCGGGTCCGTCTTCCCATCGTATCTTTCTATGCCTGTGGGTTTGAAATTAGCAGGCATTCGAATAGATCTTACTCGGGTAGTGAACGCCGGGAAGCCGTCGCAGTCGTTGAGGTTTTCCAGGTCCACGTGTCCCGAGTCAGCGGAGTAGTCTTCCGGGGTGCGAGCCCGGGGCGGTCTGTCTTGTCCGAGTGGAGGGCCATATTTGCGGTCGAATTCGCGGCGGCGCGCGGCCTCGTTGGCCTCGAGCTCTCGGCGTAGGCGGGTGTCGCGGTCCAGTCCCGGGGCGCCGTGGTCCCGATTGTACTCGGCACGCCGTCGGAGCTCCTCCTCGTCCCTTCGCCGGTGGCGGTCGTCGAGGTTCCTGCGGAGGTCGCGGTTGCGGAGTTGTTCGCGGAGGTCTGGCTGGTCGACCGCGTCGTGATCGGCTTCTCGGCGGCTGGCCGACTTGGAGTGGCGAGATGAGGAGGTAGGAGCCTTCTGGGCATTGATCATGCCCGTGGCTGCAGTCAGCCTAGCCTTGATCCGGTTGAGCTCCGGGGTTTTCGGGATCCCTTCCAGCTCCAGGTGCGCGGCGGCGAGGTTGGCTGATGGGGTGGCGTAGACACCCACGCCGCCGATTTCTTGGATGAAGTCGTCTTGGAGGTTACGCGTGACCCTGGGGTTTCGGCGTTCTCGCCGAGCGTCGCGGCGTCGTTGCTTCTCACCGTTGCGCCCGATCCTGGCGTCACTGTGCGCTTGATCCTCGCCTTGGACCGTTGGCTCGTCAGCGGATATGTCGGAGACGAACGTCTCCCGCTTGGCAGGCGTGATCCTCTTATTGGGAGGGAGGACACGTGTCACCCGCGGGAAAGTCGGAGTTGGTTCTGGTTCAGGCGGAGTCGGCGCATCGTGAGGATGAGGGTGTTGTGTTGCCGCAACGTCCGGAGCAGATCCGATCTGGGTGGCCGTGATGGGATCGACCGCCCTGATCGCATCTGGGGAGTAGTCGGCGTTCAACCGTTCGCCGAGTGCTTCTTGGTAGATGGTTCCGCTGTTGCTGAGTCCCAGCGGGAACCGTGTCGGCGAGGCGATGCCCTGGCGAGCAGATTCGGCGAGGTCGATGCATTCGCCGATGGAGGCGATGGCGTGGTCCATGTCCGCCTCGAATTGGCGTTGGCGTGCGGCCCATCGGCGCCTTCGCTCCTCGGGCGTCTGCTGCACCCTGCGCGGCGGAGGCGGAGTGGATGAAGCAGTCGGCGGTGCAGGAGGAAGCGTGTTCTCCTCGGATGGCGGGAGAACGATGCTGGCCGTCGCGGTCGCCGAGTTGTTGGCGATGGTTGGCGACGGAGCGGTGATGGTGACGATCCCGTCTGGCGTAGCGTCAAGTCGCGGCGCTGTCTCCTCCGGGGTGGCGTCACGGGTGAAGGAGAGCTCTCCCTCGGGTCCGGCGGTGAAGACCATGGATCCGAAGAGGAACATAGCCCCCTCGACGATGGAAATCTTCACGGATGCCGGCGCGAGTACGGCGGAAGTGGATGCCATCGAGCTTGCAGATTGATCTCGTCGATCAACCCCTACCTGGCGCGCCAACTGTCGGATTTATGGACCCGGCAGTCCACACAGGGTAGTCCGCGTGGTTGATTTGTTGAGGGACAGATCGAGGATCAGAAGTCGATGGTAACACAAGACGCAAGGATTGAACAGGTTCGGGCCGTCAGATGACGTAATACCCTACGTCCTGTGTTGGGTGTATGGATTGCTGTGTATGAAGTTCCTGAAGGATCTCCGTAGTTGGGTTCTGTCCTAGGTTGAAGTTCGTGTATGGTTGCTGATCGTGTTCTGGAGGGGGGTCTCAAGGCGCCTTATATAGTCCGGCTGCCTTGAGTTACAAGTCGGCTAGAGATCATAACCTACCCGAAATACAAGGATGCGATCCTATAACGATTACAGATATCCTTCCCTATAATTCCGGCTAGTTTATCTTGATCTCCGAGCTTCTTGCGCGATACGCCGCCTGCTTCCTTGCCGCGCGCGCCGTCGTAGTCGCCCGGTTCGCCCGACTTGTGGGCCTCGCGAGTGGTGGGCCGCCCAGTCCGACAAACCGGCCTGATAGCACTCGGATTGGGCCGCCCCTTGCTGGTTGGGCCAATCCGCCTTCTGGGTACCCCTGGGGTTCTACCCCCGACACCGGTGGAACCAGTTTTCCTCGAGTCCTAGTAGGTTTGGACTCTTTTTATAGATCTGAGTTATAATAGGACTTTCCTTGCGGGGCAAGACCTCCCCACCCTATAAATATAAAGGGCCACGGTCAATTGAGGGTTTATCCAATCGATCAAACACAAAATACCTTTACTTTTTATCATCTCTAAACCCTAGCTTTTCCAACCCTATTTGTTGTTCGTACTTCGTCTCTACGGCGCTGACGGTGTTATGAGTGGCCTGCCGACCTCAGAGCAACCCTAGGCGCGCCTGTCCTGACGGGGTCCCTCCCGGGCCGGTGACGCAGCAAACCCTAGGAAACCGGTGGAACCGGAATCCTAAAACCGGTGGAACTGGTTTTGCTGGGCTTGCTGCTGGTGACTGATCCGTTGCGGATCCGCGCGAGCTAGCGCAATTCTGTGTGTTGACCATAAAAGGCGTCAACACATTTTTGGCGACTCCGCTGGGGAATTTGGAAATCTTGGTTTTAATAACCGATTTATCAAACCCTATCCAAATGGGATCTATCGCAGATTTGGGCAAGGACAACATCGTTGTACCCTCCATGGAGGAGATCAGTGTGGAGGAACGCCAGAAGTTTGAAGCAGCCCAAGAGTTCTTCAAGAATCAATTTTTGATGGAGCTGAAGAAGGATCGCCACGGCAAGGTGACAAGAACTCATGAATTTATGATGCCAGTTTTCATGATGACGGACAAGAAGGTGGAAGAAATACCTCCGGTAATTGTACACCCACCCGAACCTTTTACTTCTAATCCTGATGATAAGCTTAGTGCTGCGCTTTTACATATCGATGAAATAGTAAGCACTCTTATGGACAGGATAGATAAAATTGAAAAAGATAGGTTGGTAGATTCATCTTATTATACACATAATATACAACATATGCAACATGAGAATACGCATGCGAATGTGTCGGCTACACCAGAAAAAACACATGAAAATCCATTGTATGGTATGCCGGCTAATTTCTATCCAGGGTAGATGCCGCCGCCAGCACATGTTTCGCCAGCCTCGGCAAAACCGGTGGCACCGGTTCTAGAAACCGGTGGAACCGGTTTTGTCGCCCCAGTTGCGCAGCAATTAGTACCACACGCTACAGCTCCTTTTTCGGTGGTCCCTAACCGAAATACAGAGGTAGCTAATCGATCTGCTTATATTGAGATGCGTGCTTATACGTCACCCCCTATACCTAATCAAAACATTAATTCTAGTGGGATTCCTAATGGTGTATATGGTCAATATTTGCGGCAAGGTCCTAATCGCATATCTCATGTTGTTTAAGCTCAAAGTACAGCTACAGGGCAATCTGATCTAGCTCGTTCAAATTTATATGCTGAATTCTTTAAATTAAAGGATGAGTTAGCTAGTATGATGCAGGATAAGCTTGACATTGATATGAGTAATTCAAGATTATATTAAAAACCATACTCTGCTGATTTTGATGCTGTCTCTTATCCTAATAATTGGCATGTTCCTAATTTTGTGAAATTTAATGGTGATGATAGTAAGACCATTTGAAAACACATAAGCCAATATATTGCCCAACTAGGAGAGGCTAGTTCTAGTGATACTTTAAAGGTTCGCTTGTTTTCGTTATCTTTGACTGGAACTGCTTTCTCTTGGTTTTCTTCATCAACTCCCGGTTCAATTCACTCATGGAATCAATTAGAGAAAAAATTTCATGATCATTTTTATAGTGGGAGTACTCAATTAAAGTTGACAGATTTAACATCGGTTAGACAACAAACAGATGAATCTGTTTTAGATTACTTTAAATGATTCAAAGAAACAAGAAACCGATGCTTTAAATTGTTGCTTTCTAAAAGGGATCTTGCTGATGTTGCTATTAATGGTTTGAGATCCTTTATTAAAGAAAAATTAGAAGGCTTGGATCATTTTTCGGTTAATCAAGTGCAAGTAAGAGCTTTAGCTACTGAAAACTGAATTAAAAATGCTAAAGATACATATAAGACTCATTGTTCTAATGTGCATGTTGTTACTTATGATCTTTAGCATTTTTAATTCAGTTTTCAGTAGCTAAAGCTCTTACTTGCACTTGATTAACCGAAAAATGATCCAAGCCTTCTAATTTTTCTTTAATAAAGGATCTCAAACCATTAATAGCAACATCAGCAAGATCCCTTTTAGAAAGCAACAATTTAAAGCATCGGTTTCTTGTTTCTTTGAATCATTTAAAGTAATCTAAAACAGATTCATCTGTTTGTTGTCTAACCGATGTTAAATCTGTCAACTTTAATTGAGTACTCCCACTATAAAAATGATCATGAAATTTTTTCTCTAATTGATTCCATGAGTGAATTGAACCGGGAGTTGATGAAGAAAACCAAGAGAAAGCAGTTCCAGTCAAAGATAACGAAAACAAGCGAACCTTTAAAGTATCACTAGAACTAGCCTCTCCTAGTTGGGCAATATATTGGCTTATGTGTTTTCAAATGGTCTTACTATCATCACCATTAAATTTCACAAAATTAGGAACATGCCAATTATTAGGATAAGAGACAGCATCAAAATCAGCAGAGTATGGTTTTTAATATAATCTTGAATTACTCATATCAATGTCAAGCTTATCCTGCATCATACTAGCTAACTCATCCTTTAATTTAAAGAATTCAGCATATAAATTTGAACGAGCTAGATCAGATTGCCCTGTAGCTGTACTTTGAGCTTAAACAACATGAGATATGCGATTAGGACCTTGCCGCAAATATTGACCATATACACCATTAGGAATCCCACTAGAATTAATGTTTTGATTAGGTATAGGGGGTGACGTATAAGCACGCATCTCAATATAAGCAGATCGATTAGCTACCTCTGTATTTCGGTTAGGGACCACCGAAAAAGGAGCTGTAGCGTGTGGTACTAATTGCTGCGCAACTGGGGCGACAAAACCGGTTCCACCGGTTTCTAGAACCGGTGCCACCGGTTTTGCCGAGGCTGGCGAAACATGTGCTGGCGGCGGCATCTACCCTGGATAGAAATTAGCCGGCATACCATACAATGGATTTTCATGTGTTTTTTCTGGTTTAGCCGACACATTCGCATGCGTATTCTCATGTTGCATATGTTGTATATTATGTGTATAATAAGATGAATCTACCAACCTATCTTTTTCAATTTTATCTATCCTGTCCATAAGAGTGCTTACTATTTCATCGATATGTAAAAGCGCAGCACTAAGCTTATCATCAGGATTAGAAGTAAAAGGTTCGGGTGGGTGTACAATTACCGGAGGTATTTCTTCCACCTTCTTGTCCGTCATCATGAAAACTGGCATCATAAATTCATGAGTTCTTGTCACCTTGCCGTGGCGATCCTTCTTCAGCTCCATCAAAAATTGATTCTTGAAGAACTCTTGGGCTGCTTCAAACTTCTGGCGTTCCTCCACACTGATCTCCTCCATGGAGGGTACAACGATGTTGTCCTTGCCCAAATCTGCGATAGATCCCATTTGGATAGGGTTTGATAAATCGGTTATTAAAACCAAGATTTCCAAATTCCCCAGCGGAGTCGCCAAAAATGTGTTGACGCCTTTTATGGTCAACACACAGAATTGCGCTAGCTCGCGCGGATCCGCAACGGATCAGTCACCAGCAGCAAGCCCAGCAAAACCAGTTCCACCGGTTTTAGGATTCCGGTTCCACCGGTTTCCTAGGGTTTGCTGCGTCACCGGCCCGGGAGGGACCCCGTCAGGACAGGCGCGCCTAGGGTTGCTCTGAGGTCGGCAGGCCACTCATAACACCGTCAGCGCCGTAGAGACGAAGTACGAACAACAAATAGGGTTGGAAAAGCTAGGGTTTAGAGATGATAAAAAGTAAAGGTATTTTGTGTTTGATCGATTGGATAAACCCTCAATTGACCGTGGCCCTTTATATTTATAGGGTGGGGAGGTCTTGCCCCGCAAGGAAAGTCCTATTATAACTCAGATCTATAAAAAGAGTCCAAACCTACTAGGACTCGAGGAAAACTGGTTCCACCGGTGTCGGGGGTAGAACCCCAGGGGTACCCAGAAGGCGGATTGGCCCAACCAGCAAGGGGCGGCCCAATCCGAGTGCTATCAGGCCGGTTTGTCGGACTGGGCGGCCCACCACTCGCGAGGCCCACAAGTCGGGCGAACCGGGCGACTACGACGGCGCGCGCGGCAAGGAAGCAGGCGGCGTATCGCGCAAGAAGCTCGGAGATCAAGATAAACTAGCCGGAATTATAGGGAAGGATATCTGTAATCGTTATAGGATCGCATCCTTGTATTTCGGGTAGGTTATGATCTCTAGCCGACTTGTAACTCAAGGCAGCCGGACTATATAAGGCGCCTTGAGACCCCCCTCCAGAACACGATCAACAACCATACACGAACTTCAACCTAGGACAGAACCCAACTACGGAGATCCTTCAGGAACTTCATACACAGCAATCCATACACCCAACACAGGACGTAGGGTATTACGTCATCCTGACGGCCCGAACCTGTTCAATCCTTGCGTCTTGTGTTACCATCGACTTCTGATCCTCGATCTGTCCCTCAACAAATCAACCACGCGGACTACCCTGTGTGGACTGCCGGGTCCATAAATCCGACAGTTGGCGCGCCAGGTAGGGGTTGATCGACGAGATCAATCTGCAAGCTCGATGGCATCCACTTCCGCCGTACTCGCGCCGGCATCCGTGAAGATTTCCATCGTCGAGGGGGCTATGTTCCTCTTCGGATCCATGGTCTTCACCGCCGGACCCGAGGGAGAGCTCTCCTTCACCCGTGACGCCACCCCGGAGGAGACAGCGCCGCGACTTGACGCTACGCCAGACGGGATCGTCACCATCACCGCTCCGTCGCCAACCATCACCAACAACTCGGCGACCGCGACGGCCAGCATCGCTCTCCCACCATCCGAGGAGAACACGCTTCCTCCTGCACCGCCGACTGCTTCATCCACTCCGCCTCCGCCGTGCAGGGTGCAGCGGACGCCCGAGGACCGAAGGCGCCGATGGGCCGCACGCCAACGCCAATTCGAGGCGGACATGGACCACGCCATCGCCTCCATCGGCGAATGCATCGACCTCGCCGAATCTGCTCGCCAGGGCATCGCCTCGCCGACACGGTTCCCGCTGGGACTCAGCAACAGCGGAACCATCTACCAAGAAGCACTCGGCGAACGGCTGAACGCCGACTACTCCCCAGATGCGATCAGGGCGGTCGATCCCATCACGGCCACCCAGATCGGATCTGCTCCGGACGTTGCGGCAACACAACACCCTCATCCTCACGATGCGCCGACTCCGCCTGAACCAGAACCAACTCCGACTTTCCCGCGGGTGACACGTGTCCTCCCTCCCAATAAGAGGATCACGCCTGCCAAGCGGGAGACGTTCGTCTCCGACATATCCGCTGACGAGCCAACGGTCCAAGGCGAGGATCAAGCGCACCGTGACGCCAGGATCGGGCGCAACGGTGAGAAGCAACGACGCCGCGACGCTCGGCGAGAACGCCGAAACCCCAGGGTCACGCGTAACCTCCAAGACGACTTCATCCAAGAAATCGGCGGCGTGGGTGTCTACGCCACCCCATCAGCCAACCTCGCCGCCGCGCACCTGGAGCTGGAAGGGATCCCGAAAACCCCGGAGCTCAACCGGATCAAGGCTAGGCTGACTGCAGCCACGGGCATGATCAATGCCCAGAAGGCTCCTACCTCCTCATCTCGCCACTCCAAGTCGGCCAGCCGCCGAGAAGCCGATCACGACGCGGTCGACCAGCCAGACCTCCGCGAACAACTCCGCAACCGCGACCTCCGCAGGAACCTCGACGACCGCCACCGGCGAAGGGACGAAGAGGAGCTCCGACGGCGTGCCGAGTACAATCGGGACCACGGCGCCCCGGGACTGGACCGCGACACCCGCCTACGCCGAGAGCTCGAGGCCAACGAGGCCACGCGCCGCCGCGAATTCGACCGCAAGTATGGCCCTCCACTCGGACAAGACAGACCGCCCCGGGCTCGCACCCCGGAAGACTACTCCGCTGACTCGGGACACGTGGACCTGGAAAACCTCAACGACTGCGACGGCTTCCCGGCGTTCACTACCCGAGTAAGATCTATTCGAATGCCTGCTAATTTCAAACCCACAGGCATAGAAAGATACGATGGGAAGACGGACCCGACGATGTGGCTACGCACGTACAGCATCGCCATCCGCGCAGTGAATGGCGACCACGACTCCATGTGCGCTTACTTCCCCGTCGCCATGACCAAGGTGGGGCTGAGTTGGCTCCACAGCCTCGAGCCCGGCTCCATCAACAACTGGGACACCCTCTGCAGCCAGTTCAAGAGCTACTTCCAAGGCAGCTCCATCCGACCCGGCACAGCATGGGACCTGGGCAAGGTGAAGCAGAACCGCGGAGAAAGCCTTCGCGACTACACCGACCGGTACATGGAGAACCGGAACCTAGTTCCCGGCTGCTCCGAGTCCGAGATCATCAGCTACTTCCTCGACGGCCTTGCCGACTCCGTCGTCTTCGAGCGCCTCTGCGAGGACCTACCAAAGACCTCCGGCGAGTTCTTTGGTCGGGTGAACAAGATGGCGAACGCCAAGGAAGCCGCTCGCCTCCATTACAGCAAGAAAAGCACTCGGGATGACGATCGGCCACCTCGACGAGAGGACCGCCCGAAGAAGGAGGACCAACGCCGAACCAGACCGGAGCCAAGCCGGACTGGTGACCGAAAGCGCTCGGGAGACTACACCATCGCCGCCATGGATCGCGGAGGCCCTCGCCCGCGGTCCAACTTCAGCGCCGACTTCGAAAAGATGCTACAAGGGCCCTGCCCCATCCACAAGCAATCCATGCATCGCATGATCGACTGCATGGGACTCGCCGACGCCTACAAGAAGAAGGAAGGGAAGCTGCCGCCACGCGACGACGACAAGGGCGACAAGGGAAAAGGGGCCCCCGCAAACCCCGCTTTCCCGAACGTCGAGAGGCAGGTGAACTTCATCCTCGGAGGACCGCCGCCCGTGGATGACAAGCGCAAGGAAAAGGTGCGCGACCGGGAGATATTCTCCTGCTACTCATCGCCGATCCAAGCACTCCGCTGGTCCGAGCAGCCGATCACTTTCTCCAGGGAGGACCAGTGGTTCCAAGTCTCTGACGTGGGCGAGTACCCCCTCGTGCTCAGCCCAATCGTGCACAACGCCCGCCTCACCAAAGTACTCATCGATGGCGGGAGCGGGCTTAACATCATCTTCGCCCAAACGCTGAAAGACATGGGCATCGGCCTCAACGCTCTGACTCCTTCCCTCCACCCGTTCTACGGGCTGATCCCAGGCAAAGGCTCTAAACCACTCGGGCAGATAGCTCTGCCCGTCACCTTCGGCGATCAGGAGAACTTCAGGACCGAGTACCTCAACTTCCAAGTCGCCGACTTCACCACCGCCTACCACACTATACTCGGAAGGCCAGCACTCGCCAAGTTCATGGCGATACCCAACTACACATACCTGCTGATGAAGATGCCGGCACCGAACGACGTCCTCTCCATTCACAGCGACGTCCACACCGCCAAAGCCTGCGACAAAGAAGGGCTCCACCTCTGCACCGGCATCGAACGCAGCGTACTCCAGATGGAGGTGGTCCACGAGGCAAGAACCTTCCAAGGAGACCCGGGCTCCATCCCCGAGTCCTCCAAGCGAAGAGCCGCGCCGACCACCATGCAGCCAGCTGAAGAAGTGCGCCCCATCTCGCTTGGGCTCTCTGACTCCTCCAAGACTGCCCTGATCGGATCAGGGCTCAACCCCAAATAGGAAAGCGCGCTCGTCGCCTTCCTCCGGGACAACGCCGACATATTTGCATGGACTCCATCAGATATGCCGGGTGTTCCGAGGGAGGTGGTCGAGCACTCCTTGAAGGTTGACGCGAACGCTAAGCCAGTTCGCCAAAAACTCCAACGCTTCGCGCAGGACCGCAAGGAGGCCATTAGGGTAGAGATTACAAGGCTGTTAGCGGCCGGGTTCATTAGAGAAGTCTTTTATCCCGACTGGCTTGCTAACCCAGTCCTTGTAAGAAAAAAGAATAATGAATGGAGAATGTGTGTTGATTACACGGATCTCAACAGGCACTGCCCTAAGGACCCCTTCGTCCTGCCCCGCATCGACCAAGTCGTCGACTCCACCGCCGGATGCGTACTCCTATGTTTCCTTGACTGTTACTCCGGCTACCACTAGATCGCCCTGAAAGAAGAAGACCAAGAGAAGACATCCTTCATTACTCCGATCGGCGCCTACTGCTACACCAAGATGACCTTTGGACTCCGCAACGCTGGCGCCACCTACCAGAGGGCCATTAACTTGACCCCGGGCACTCAGATCGGTCGCAACGCCGAGGCCTACGTTGACGACATAGTCATCAAGACGAAGATCGAAGCCAAGTTCATCGCCGACCTCTCCGAGACGTTCAATAATCTCCGCAGGTTCAACTGGAGGCTAAACCCGACTAAGTGCGTCTTTGGCGTACCAAAAGGGAAACTACTCGGTTTCATCGTCAGCAACAGAGGCATCCAAGCCAATCTAGAGAAGATAGACACCATCCGGAGGATGAAACCACCGACTGGGAAGAAAGAGATCCAGAAGCTGACTGGTTGATGGCGGCCTTGAGCAGGTTCATCTCCCGGCTGGGGGATAAAGGCTTGCCGTTCTTCAAGATCCTCAAGAAGACCGACAAGTTCGAGTGGAACCAGGAGGCGCAGCAAGCTTTCACTGACCTCAAGAACTATCTCTCCCATCCACCAGTACTCGCCGCTCCGCATAACGACGAAACGCTACTCCTATACATTGCTGCCACGACCAACGTGGTCAGCACTGTCATCGTCGTGGAAAGGGAAGAAGAAGGAAAGGTGCAAAAAGTGCAGCGACCAGTCTACTACGTAAGCGAAGTACTCAGCGAGTCCAAATCTCGCTATCCCCAGGTGCAGAAGTTACTTTACGCACTGCTCATCACGTCAAGAAAACTCCGCCATTACTTCCAAGCACATCGCATCAAGGTGGTCACGCAATTTCCACTCGGCGAAATCCTCCACAACAGAGACGTTACCGGGCGAATCATTAAGTGGTCAGTTGAACTCGCCTCCTTCATCATAGACTTCGTACCGCGCACCGCCATCAGATCACAGATTCTCGCCGACTTCGTCGCCGAATGGACCGAGAGCCAGGACGCGAAAGAAGACACCAGCGGCGAACACTGGAAGATGTATTTCGACGGCTCCCTAATGATCGACGGAGGAGGCGCCGGTTTACTCTTCATCTCGCCGAAAGGGGAACAGCTCCGATACGTCCTCCAAATTCGTTTCCCCGTCACCAATAACGCCGCCGAGTACGAAGCAATCCTCCATGGGCTCCGCATCGCCACCTCACTAGGCATAAAGAGGCTCCTGGTTTATGGCGACTCCGCTGTCGTTATTAACCAGGTGAACAAAGACTGGGATCGCCACAGCGAGCGGATGAACGCCTACTGCGAGGCAGTGCACAAGCAGGAGGGAAAATTCTACGGAGTTGAGTACCACCACGCTCCACGGGAGAACAACCTCGCCGCTGATGCACTCGCCAAGCTGGGGTCAACCCGCGCAGAAGTACCAGGGGGAGTGTTCGTGCAAGGTCTCCTCAAACCCTCTGTCAGAGAGGTGGGGGACGAACCCTAGCCTGCCCCAGAGCTCTGCGAGGTGCTGACCATTAACGCCGAAGAAGAAGACTGGATGGCCGAGTTCATAGACTTCCTTGCCCACAACAAGGTGCCAAAGGACCCCACGAAGCGAAAGATCCTGGAACGCCGAAGCAGGAACTACGTGGTGGTCGGTGGTGCCCTATATAGACGAGCCGCCACAAATCAAGTATTCATCAAATGCGTCACAAAAGAAGTCGGCCTCCAGATCCTTGACGACATCCACTCAGGAGTCTGTGGAAGCCACGCCGCTGCAGGGACACTAGTCGGGAAAGCATACCGAGCCGGGTTCTTTTGGCCCACCGCCGTCTCCGACGCCAAAGCACTCGTCCGCCGATGCCAGGGGTGCCAATTCTTCGCCAAGCAGAAACACCTCCCGGCCCAAGCTCTACGCACCATCCCGCCCTCGTGGCCATTCGCCTGTTGGGGGTTGGACATGGTGGGACCATTCAGAGCAGCCCCGGGAGGTTACACACACATCCTCGTCGCCATCGATAAATTCTCCAAATGGATAGAGTACAAGGCCATCGTCGGAACTCCAACGTCAAAGCAAGCCGCCGCCTTCATCGAAGAAATCACACACCGGTTCGGAGTCCCTAACAGAATCATCACCGACTTGGGGACACAGTTCACCGGATCCGCCTTCTGGGACTTTTGCAAGAACAGTTGCATCGATGTATACTACGCCTCCGTCGCCCATCCCAGATGTAATGGACAGGTGGAACGAGCCAACGCCATGATACTCCAAGGACTCAAAGCAAGAATCTTCGACCCTTTGAAGAAGTTCGCCGGAAAATGGCACCAAGAGCTACCACAAGTCATCTGGGGACTCAGGACTCAGCCGAGTCAAGCAACAGGTCATACTCCCTTATTCCTGGTCTGCGGCTCCGAGGCGATCCTCCCCACCGACATAGCTTTCGGATCACCGCGCATTGACAACTACGAGGAAGGCGAAGCAGAAGCAGCCCGTGAGGTGGACCTCGACTCCATCGAAGAACACCAAGTCAATGCGCTCATACAGCACGCGCGTTACCAGCAACAACTCCGACGCTACTACGACAAGAACGTCCAGCAACGGGACTTCAACATTGGTGACCTCGTCTTGCGCCGAGTGCAATCCACAGCAGGCGTTCACAAACTCTCCGCCCCATGGGAAGGCCCGTTCATCGTGACTCAGGTCATATGTCCGGGTACTTTTCGTCTCCAATACGAGGATGGCACCGAAGTCCCACACCCGTGGAACATAGAGCATTTACGCCGATTCTACCCTTGAAAAAAGATATGTATCACGAAGTTCAATAAAAATATATGCTTTGTCCATTTTATAAATACTTTCCCTGCAAAACCACTCGGTATTACTTCGTTCCTGAATAGTTCCTAACTAAATGCTGTGTAACCGGGCCTGGAACGACGCCTAAGCCTTCTACACGTGCACGGGATCCGCTCTCGACGTTATGAACTTAGGATAAGTGAAGCAAAGGGAAAAGCACATTTCAGCAAAAGAACT
This sequence comes from Alloteropsis semialata, assembly GCA_004135705.1. Classification (NCBI taxonomy): domain Eukaryota; kingdom Viridiplantae; phylum Streptophyta; class Magnoliopsida; order Poales; family Poaceae; genus Alloteropsis; species Alloteropsis semialata. The sequence goes on from CM014274.1 coordinate 41,995,588, forward strand.
ACTCGGACAACATCAGAACATATAACAAAATGTCTAAACATTCTTGTTTTACTCGTTTCTGACTACTTATATACACAAAGTCTATCCTACCCTGCTTCAACTTGCAGGATCCTACTCAAACTTGAGAGCCTCGCCGACCCTCTCGGCGATCGGGCGGGTCAGAGCCAGCGCCTCGTCGACTTGCTCCGTTGAGGCGTCCGCCGCCACTCCATCGCCAACCGGTGCAAGCTCAATCCGTGGGTAAAGTGTCCGAACACGCGCTAGGGCGTCATTCGCACACACCACCGCCGACTCCTTGACCAGATCGGCGATCCGAGCTGGTGCACTCTGTAGACGGGCGACCAGGGCTGTCGGTTCACCCTCCTCCGGGGCCACGGAGTCCAGCAGATCCCTCGCCGCCTCGTTGACTTCCGTCAGGGCAAGATGCGCCGATGCCAGATCTTGCTCCAAGCCTGTTATGATGTGAGCGTTATTTTGGATAGTATACATTGCCTGGAGCATCGTCATGTCCGCACCTTTCCGGAACTCCTGCTCCGTCCTGAGCTTCCCCGCCAACACCTCCTCCGACTGCTGCAGAGTTGCGTTCGCAAAACGCAACTCCTTCAGCTCCTTGATGTGGCGGTCCCTCTCCATCTCCTTCTCTGAAAAAACAGGGAAGCACTCGGTCAGGATGAAAGGAACAAGGCGAAATTGGAAGACTCAACAAACTACTTGGGAAATACAAGGAGAAGGCCTTACGGTGAAGACTGAATCGATGCTCCACAATGGCGTCGTTCAGGCTCTTCTTGGCGGCGTCACGCTGGCGCCTGACCCGTTTGAGCTCCGCCTCCATCTCCGCCGCACGCCGGAGCGCCGACGCCACATCCTGGGTCTGCCCAAGCCGCGACTGCCGGAGCGTGGCCAACTTCTACAACCACTCGCCAAAGCAAAGAATTCAGACAACTCATAAAGAAGAAGAAAAGACAAAGGAGACAATTGAGGAGACTAACCGTTGCACAGCGCCGAGCGTGGTCGACGGCAATCTGGAGCTCGGCAATAACCGACCCCTCCTTCTCCGCCATAGCGTCCACCCCGGGGACAGTGATGGTTCCCGAGGTGTCCGACTGCTTCTGGAGACCCTCCTCCTGGGTTTCTCCTCGAGCAATGTCGCCAGCGCCTACGGGCGAAGACTGGATCACCGTGTCCACGTCAGGATCCCCAGTGCCACCTGGAGTGATCGCCGTATCACCTCCACCGCCCTGCACGTCGTCGGCCGCCGGCACCTCCACTATCACCTCCGGGTCACGCCCGGCTGGTACTTCCTCCGTCTGCACCGCCGCCGACCCCTCGGCCGAGTTCCCCACCTCAGGCATAGCCCCTGAGAACGACTGGCCAACAGGTTCGGCCGGAGGAGGACTCGGGCCTTGCGCGACATCGGCTGAAGGAGCCTTCCCGCTGGCCGCTTCACCGTCCAGATCGGAGGCCTTGCTGAAAAAAGCACTCGGAAGTTAAAACAAGAACTCGGAGATAAATGATAACAACAAGAAACGCGAAGACCAACAATTTACCGAGTACTCTTCACCACCGCAACTCGGGGCCGGAAGACAGGGAGCTTGGGACGCCGCTGCGCCGAGGCCGTCATAAGGATTGGCCTGGTCCCCAAGTCGGAGACCGGCCTTGCGTCCGCGGCGGCCTGCACGATCGTCTCCGCCATCCTGCGCCGCCTCTCCTCCACTGAGACGCCCATGGCCCGGGCGTGCTCCTGCTCCTGGAACGCGGAGTCGGACATCGTTTCGTCCTTCTCCTCTTCCTCCACGACGGCCGGGGAAGGACGTCCCGGCTCGTCAACATCGGCGTCCGAACCTGCAGTCGGCTGCTGAGCCGGCTGCGCGTCCGATTTCTTCGCCATCACCTTCTTCGTGCGCCTCCGCTTGGGAGGCGGTGGCGGCGTGCCCGCCACTGCATCCCGGACGGAGGGCGCTTCATCCGACAAAGTTGCCGAGTCGTCGTCGGCCGCCCCATCGTCAACGGCCACCGCCCGCTTGGAAACGCCGGCCCGGTGATTATTCCGTTTCGTCACAGCCGCCCGGCGCTTCGGCGGACGGTCCTCCACCACTTCCTTGTCCGAAGGGCTCATAGAACCCTCTGTATCGCTGGGCGCCCATACACGAGGGGGAGGAGGATCCACCGCCTCCTCTGCCCGAGTGTCGCCCTGATCAGCCGGAGGCGCATCCTCCAGCAACACCTTCCTCGGGAAATCTTCCGGGAGAGGGGCAGCAGAAAAGTACTCGAAGACGCGATCCTGCGCCAAAGAAAACGCAAGATCAGACGGCCAACGGACGAAACCAAAAATTACATCAAGAAAACATTCATAAGCACTCAAAACAGCAACTTACCGGTGGTGGAGGCCTCTTCAGTGAGAAGGGGCGCGGTTGGTGCTTCTCCGACACGTGGCCGAGGAAGAACCCGCCCACGCGCGCCTTCATCTCCTCCTTGCTGACGGTGCGGTTGGCACCCCGAGTGGGATCATCCCGGCCCGAGTACTCGTAGCCCGGGTGCTTCCGCTCCTGGATTGGCTGAATCAGCCGCCTGCTAAAATTGCAGGCGACGCCAATCGCCGTCAAGCCGCCGTCGTCTGTCAGCTCCTTGATTAAGGCGAGGAGCTCGTCCACCTCCTGCATCTGGGAAGCATCGGGGAGCTCGTTCCAGCAATCCCTGATCTTCGGCCGCTCTCCAGTGTGGCAGGGGATCGCCGGCGAGTGGTTCCCAACATAAAACCACTCGGCTTTCCAACCCTTGTTGGAGGTGTTGAGGGCGATGTCGAAGTACTCGTCCTTCCGCCCTTGACGCAGCATGAACCCGGCGCCTCCCACTACCACCATCTTCTCTTCACTTGGCTGGGGCTTCAGCCAGTACAAGTATCTCCACAGGTCGAAATGGGGAAATATCCCCAGATAGGCCTCGCAGAGATGGATAAAGACGGAAATCGCCATGATGGAGTTGGGGTTGAGGTTGATGGCCTCGATCCCGTAGAAATGAAGCAAACCTCGAAAAAACGCCCCCGTTGGCAGGCCAAGTCCCGCCTCAAAGAATGGCTTGAACAGGACCAGCTCGCCGGAGTTCTCCGACGGGAAGTCCTCCCCGGCGCTCGGCCGCCACTCCGCCACGGCCTGAGACGGGAGGATGCTCCGCTCCACCATCTCCTCCAGCATCTTCGTGGTGACTCTCCCCCGCGCCCATACGGCACCGGAGGAGGGAACCTTGCTTGGCTTGGGGGCGCCGGTGCTCTTCTTCTTCGGTGCCATGGATCTAGGGGCAGGAGTCTTCGTGCGCATCAACGAGGCTACGCTCCCCGTGGTGGCTAAGACCGTGGAACGGATCTACGAGCAGGAGCTCTGGTGGCGGCGGGATGAAGAATGGAGAAAGGAGAGAATGGATCTGGGAACGGGGAGATTTCCTCTCCAGACCTAATCCTCACCCTTTATATCGCGCCTGGATGCCTGAAATTACCGCGAGATGGCGCGATTAACGGAAGCGGGTGAAACGGTAAAAAGAGCCGTTGGGCGTTCCGCCTTCCGTTACGCGCCGGGCGCCAACGGTAAAAAAGGAGCCCGAGCACTCGGGCATGGCAAAGAAGTCGGCGTGCTACTAAGGCTCGACCAGCCCTCGGACTCGGGGGCTGGCGCCGCATCCAAGACAGTGTGCCTCTTGGGCTCGATTGGCCTCGAACTACTCGGGAGCCAACACTGCGAATCAAGTGGCGTGCCGCTAAGGCTCGAACAGCGCTCGCACTCGGGGGCTGGCGCCGCGATTAAGACAGTGTGCCTCTCGGGCTCGATTGGCCTCGAACTACTCGGGAGCCAACACTGCGAATCAAGTGGCGTGCCGCTAAGGCTCGAACAGCGCTCGCACTCGGGGGCTGGCGCCGCGTTTAAGTCAGTGCGCCTCTCGGGCTCGATTGGCCTCGAACTACTCGGGAACCAACACTGCAAATCTAGTGGTGTGCCGCTAAGGCTCGAACAGCGCTCGCACTCGGGGGCTGGCGCCACATTCAAGTCAGTGTGCCTCTCGGGCTCGATTGGCTCCGAGCCACTCGGAGGCCGACACTGCAGAGCAAAAGGCGTGCCGCTAAGGTTCGACCGGCACTCGGACTCGGGAGCTGGCGCCATATTAAAAACAGCGTGCCTCTCGGGCTCGGTCGGCCCCGAAACGCTCGGGGGCTGACGCTGCGAACATATTACAACGGTTGGAGAAGCGCGGCCAAGCCTTGACAGCTCGGGGCTAGCGCTGCCGAGAAGCTTCCTCCTCAAGACTATTATGCAATGAAATCCTTTTGCAGGTTATACAATTACAATGAAGCCGGTCATACGCCGGTTACAAAGACCAAACACATCAGCCGCCAAGATGACGGCCTGGGGTACTCGTCCCTGCGCCTAGTGCTACATCCGGAGCAAGCTTGGCCCACATGAGCTCCTCGCAAGCTCTCTTGTAGCACCACTACAGCCGTCGACGGGACAGCACCAGCAGAGAGTTGTTAGCGAATGCCTTCAGGTATCCCTTGCTCTACAAAGCATTTCACCCCACATGGCCCTCGTCACACGGGAATGCGGGGGTGAACAGGACAGCACTCAGACGCTGATCAACACCTCAGAACCTTCGCAAGCACTCTTCTAGCACCATACCCTGGAGACTCCATGAACCTTCCCTGGTGGATGAACCCAGCAAAGAGCCTCCGGCATGTTGACTGCAAGGATCCTATACCTACTCGCTCCTGGGTGGCAGCTCTCGCTCCCCGGCGGGTATTTATAGCCTCGGATTGCCGGGGGACGGGAGACTTCTCCACGTCGACAGGCGCCTGAGCTCCGAGCCACGCGTCCCTCTTTCTGCCCAAGCTGCACAGGTTACCCTTATCGCCTTTGGCTTCTTTCGACCACGGGAGCGTCCTGTGCGATCACGGGAACACTGTTCCTGACGCCGCGTATCAGAAGCGACACTTCTCCGCCTGCCTCCTCTTTGGCATATCTGACAAAGGAGGAATCCTCCAGGACTCGAATCGCTCGCCAAGCTAAGTATTAATCAATTAACTTCGCAAATTCCATGAGCTTTGAAATGAGTTGCTAAAGTACCCGGGGAGCACACGCCTTAGTCCGTGAAACCTCGACTCTTCCGTACGCCTACGCTCCTACGCGTGCACGCGGCCCAGCTCCCTGCGCTATGGACTACGGCTATTGGGGATCAGGTGCATAAACTTAGCAGGCTAGCTGCCTGGGGAAATTAAGAGACTTAAAAGCAGGAAGCGGAGTTTATTAATATTTGTATCGCCGAGTACTTTCTCCTCTCGAATTTGTGCTTTGTTGCAGGGTATGGACGACCACTCGGCGTGCCTCAGCCCTCACGCTCGGGGGCTGGCGCCGGGACGACTACTCGGCGTGCCTCAGCCCTCACGCTCGGGGGCTGGCGCCGGGACGACTACTCGGCGTGCTCAGCCCTCACGCTCGGGGGCTGGCGCCGGACGACTACTCGGCGTGCTCAGCCCTCACGCTCGGGGGCTGGCGCCGGGACGACCACTCGGCGTGCTCAGCCCTCACGCTCGGGGGCTGGCGCCGGGGCAACCACTCGGCGAGCTCAGCCTTCACGTTCGGGGGCTGGCGCCGGGATGACTACTCGGCGTGTCTCGCGGGACTCCGCCGGTCCTCACGCTCGGGGGCTGGACGCCGAAATTAACGCCGGATGATTCAGTCAGATGCTTCTCGGTCAAGCCTTGAGCCGATTCCTACGGAATCACCTTAAGGCTCGGGGGCTACGGCCAACGGACGCACCTCGCGGCGCATCCGTTGATTGTCTGGCGACCTCAGAACAAGGCTACTAACCCTTGGACCGATTCCTACGGAATCGCTTCAAGGCTCGGGGGCTACGGCCAACGGACGCACCTCGCGGCGCATCCGTTGGGAAACAGCTCTCTTTTCTCTCCAGTATCACGCGGTTTTGCTTCCAACTGCAGAAAGCTCGAAGCTCATCAGATGGCACGACCTCGCCGACTTGTCGCTCAACCACGTACTACTCGGGGGCTTGTCGGGGGTAGACCCCCAGGGGTACCCAGAAGGCGGATTGGCCCAACCAGCAAGGGGCGGCCCAATCCGAGTGCTATCAGGCCGGTTTGTCGGATTGGGCGGCCCACCACTCGCGAGGCCCACCAGTCGGGCGAACCGGGCGACTACGACGGCGCGCGCGGCAAGGAAGCAGGCGGCGTATCCCGCAAGAAGCTCGGAGATCAAGATAAACTAGCCAAAATTATAGGGAAGGATATCTGTAATCGTTATAGGATCGCATCCTTGTATTTCGGGTAGGTTATGATCTCTAGCCGACTTGTAACTCAAGGCAGCCGGACTATATAAGGCGCCTTGAGACCCCCCTCCAGAACACGATCAACAACCATACACGAACTTCAACCTAGGACAGAACCCAACTACGGAGATCCTTCAGGAACTTCATACACAGCAATCCATACACCCAACACAGGACGTAGGGTATTACGTCATCCTGACGGCCCGAACCTGTTCAATCCTTGCGTCTTGTGTTACCATCGACTTCTGATCCTCGATCTGTCCCTCAACAAATCAACCACGCGGACTACCCTGTGTGGACTGCCGGGTCCATAAATCCGACAACCGGTTTCTAAATTCGGTGCCACCAGATTGCCCTGTCAGACGGTCTACAGGAACCAAACCGGTTCCACCGGTCCTTGAATCCGGTTCCACTGGTTTTCTCTGTCAGACAGCCTTGTGCCAATTTTGATCATCAATAGGAGTTTTATCAGGTTTTTGGAGTCTAATAAAAGATGACCTAATGGCCATGTTTAATGACTTCCATACAGACAATTTTCCTCTTTTTAGTTTAAACTTTGGGATCTTAACTTTGGTACCAAAACAAGATGAGGTCAAACTGATTCAACAGTATAGACCGATTTGCATGTTGAACGTCAGCTTCAAGATTTTTACAAAGGTTGTAGCTAATAGGCTCACTATGGTCGCAAGTAAAATAATCAAACCCTCACAGACAGCCTTTTTGCCGGGTAGATACATTATGGAGGGGGTTGTCATCCTCCATGAAACGATTCACGAGTTACACAAACAAAAACAAAGTGGCCTCATTCTCAAGCTAGTCTTTGAGAAGGCTTACGATAAAGTTAATTGGTCTTTCTTGCAACAAGCGTTAAGGATGAAAGGTTTTCTCCGCTTTGGTGTAGCTGGATCAAGAGCATTGTTAGCGGGCGCAGTGTGGGGGTCAATGTGAATGGTGATATGGGAAGTTTCTTCCATACTAGGAAGGGGCTAAGGCAAGAAGACCCATTGTCACCAATTTTGTTTAATGTGGTAGCGGACATGTTAGCAGTTTTGATAAAAGGGCAAAAGATAATGAACAGTTCAGGGGTCTAGTGCCTCACTTGGTAGATGGAGGGCTTTCGATACTCCAATATGCCGATGACACGATTCTGTTCATGGAAAATAATTTAGATCAGGCAAGAAACTTAAAGTTAGTTTTATGTGCTTTTGAAAAGCTGTCTGGACTCAGAATTAATTTTCACAAAAGTGAATTGTTCTGCTTTAGAGAAGCTAAGCAGTTGGCGGGTGAATTTGTGGAACTCTTCGGATACAAGGAAGGGTCCTTCCCTTTTAAATATTTAGGTATCCCGATGAGTTACCGTAAAATTTCTAACAGGGATTGGGGTCAGATTGAAGAGAGGTTTCAGAAAAAACTAAGTAGTTGGAAGGGCAAGGTTTTGTCAGTAGGTGGATGACTGGTCCTTATTAACTCAGTGCTCTCTAGTTTGCCAATGTTTATGATGTCTTTTTTTAGGATTCCTAAAGGAGTCCTTAAAAAGCTGGACTATTATAAATCCAGATTCTTTTGGCAATCTGATGAACACAAAAAAAAAATAAATATAGACTTGCCAAATGGAGCATTCTTTGTAAGCCAAAAAGTTAGGGTGGCCTGGGGATTCTAAATCTAGAACTTCAGAACCAATGCTTGCTAAGCAAGTGGTTGTTTAAGCTTCTCAATGAGGATGGCCTATGGCAAAATGTGCTTAAAAGAAAATACTTAAGAAACAAAACCTTGGCACAGGTGATCAAGACGCCTGGGGACTCACTGTTCTAGTCAGGTCTAATGGATATTAAAGACTGATTTCTTGCAAGAGGAGAATTTAGTGTCAAAAATGGAAAACAAACCAGGTTTTGGGAGGACATGTGGACTGGAAATGAGGCCTTGATGGTTGCATATCCTTCTCTATATAATTTGGTTAGAAAGAAAAATGATACGGTAGCCACAGTGCTAAGCACAACCCCTCTGAATATCTCATTTAGACGTGCTCTAAGGGGTGACAGGCTGAATCAATGGCTGGAGGTGGTGGCAAGGGTGGTTTCGGTTCATTTAAATGACCAGACTGATGTTTTCATTTGGAATCTGCATAAAAGCAAGTGTTTTAAGGTAAACTCTATGTATGCAGATTTAATGAGGAGTGTAGGCCTACCATCAAAATGCTTCTCTTGGAAGTTAAAGATCCCACTTAAGATAAAAGTATTTCTTTGGTATCTAAAGAAGGGGGTCATCTTAACCAAAGATAATTTGGTAAAGAGAAAGTGGCAGGGGTGTACTAGATGTTGTTTCTGTAGTTCGGTGAGACGATTCAGCATTTATTTTTTGATTCCCATTTGGCTAGATCGGTATGGAATGTTGTTTATATCGCTTTTGGTACTCCACCTCCTTCCAATATAAAGAATATGTTTGGTTCTTGGCTTAGAAAATTTTCTGTCAAGCTTAGAAATCAGATTCTGGTTGGTGCTTCAGCTCTTTGCTGGGCTCTTTGGTTGAGTAGGAATGAAGTGGTGTTTAAAGGATCCAAGCCTAACTCTCTTATGCAGGTAATCTTCAGGGGGACATATTGGACAAGGTGTTGGTCGCTACTGTCTAAAGAGGAAGAGAAGATCGCCCTAAAGGAGTGATGCCAGAAATTGGAGATTACTGTCATGGAAATCTTCAGCAAGTTTGGGTGCAGCTCCAGAAATAGGATTGTCTAGTTTTCTGCTGCTACTGTCTAGCTGTTCCGGTGTGTTTTTGCGGCCTAGCTTTGGTACTGTTCATCAAGTTTGGGTGAGGTTCCAGAAAGAAGACTAGTGCCAGGTTTATGTTGGATTTGTCAGCTAAACCATTGTGTCTCTTGCCTTATGGCATTTGTCTGGTCTAAGTACTGAATTTGGTCCTTCTTGGATGTAATCGTGTGAATGTTAAGGCCGGATATTATTTCCATTATCTAAAAAAACTTATAACACAACTGCAAGCAGCGAGCTTTCCAAAGATTCTAAACAAAGCCAATTCAGGCCTTGTTTAGTTCCACGAGATAAGTTTTGCTACAGTAAATTTGAATGTTTGGATATTAATTAGGAGTATTAAATGTGGATAACTGACAAAACCCATTTCACAACCCGGGTAACTTCGCGAGACGAATCTAATGAGCCTAATTAGACCATGATTAGACAACGTCGTGCTACAGTAAACAATCTCTAATGACGGATTAATTAGGCTTAATAGATTCGTCTCGTGATTTCCCGTCCATCCGTGTAATTAA
>CM014274.1:42006189-42017612 GCA_004135705.1 Alloteropsis semialata
TAATTACACAGATGGACGAGAAATCGCGAGACGAATCTATTAAGCCTAATTAATCCGTCATTAGAAATTGTTTACTGTAGCACGACGTTGTCTAATCATGGCCTAATTAGGCTCATTAGATTCGTCTCGCGAAGTTACCCGGGGTTGTGGAATGGGTTTTGTCATTAACACACGTTTACTACTTTATGCATATAAAATTCCCTTTGATAAATAACAAAAATTTAAAAAAATTTGAAAAGTTGGAGTAACTGGCCTCAATGTTAAAAGCACATAGGATTCGTGCTTTTACAGGCTGTGGAGAGAGTTTTGCTCAAAATTACCGACTGCCGTATGCGTACCGATTCGCATTCTTTTTTTCCCGTCGCCTCTCCCGGTGCCGGCCGCCCCCTCGTTTCTCTTCGTCGCGCGCGCGGATAAGGTCCGCGGACGGACGGCGCTCCCGCGGCTCGCCCGACGGCCGACGCCCGAGGGCCGCCGCCCCACCGCCCAACGTCCGCCGTGCCTCGGCCCGACGCCCGAGGGCCGCCGCCCCTGACGGCTGCCGCCCCTCCGCCCGAGGCCCTCCCCTCGACGGGCGCCCCCCCTCGGCCCTGCCCCCTCCCCCACGAGCGCTGCAGAAGGCTGACTCCCCGACGCCCGAAGGTCTCGGCCCCCTTGCTGCCCCTGCAGGTATACCATGGATTCTCTTCTTCTCTCCTTCCTATAAGATTTTCTTCTTGTATGAAATCCAAAGTGCATCATATTTCCATGGTGAAATTGCAACAGTACCTAGTGCTAGTATGTATGCTCTACTGATGTTGATATTGGTGTGTCTTTTTGTCCCTTCAGGCAGCAGCGGACTGACAATGCCACCCTCCCCGATCTGCCTGCTACTCCGGCGCCCATAGAGCGAGCAAAAATGGTGGCCGCCGCCGCCGCCCAGGGCGCCTCGCGCGCTCATTCCACCATCCGCTTCAAAAGCCTCCGCGGCGCCAAAACCCCAAACCTGACCTTCCCTCCACGCGCCGCGGCGCCCACCCGCGCACGTCTCTGCTGCCACCTCTCCCGCTCCAGTGATTCCACCCCAACCCCGACCCCGACCACATACAACTACGATCCAGACAGCGATCCCGACCCCGAAGATTCCCTCCGCTTCGCCTTCGCGTGTGGCGGCGCGGGCGCGGGCGGCCGCGTCTACTCTGCCATCGCGCTCGCCGACGAGCTACATGCGTCCCTGCCGTCCGCCCGCTCTCTCATCCTCGGCGCGCCCGCCCCGTCCCTCGAGTCTTCCGCCGCTGNACCCGTTCGCGGCCGTCCCGCCGCGCTGCCTCGCGCGTGGAATCCTCATCGCTGCGCTGCATCTCCGCCGCTTCCGCCCGCACATCCTCATCGCCACGGGGGGCGCGCCCGCGCTGCCGGCCTGCCTAGCCGCGCTCCTCCTCGGCCTCCCCTTCGTGATCCAGGACCAGGATGCCTCCCCCGCGCCCGCCACCCGCCTCCTCGCCCCCTTGGCGCTCCGCGTCTTCCTCGCCTTCAACGCTCCCGTGCGCCTCCTCCCCAAGCGCAAGTGCGCCGTTTACGGGAACCCCGTCCGCCTTTCCATCCTCAAGTGCCGGGCGTCCAAGGCCGAGGCGTTGGCGCGTTTCTTCCCGAGGGCAGTGTTGCTGGGCGAACAGGAGGCGCAGGTCGTGCTCGTGCTTGGAGGAGCGGAGGGGTCGCCCGAGATCAATGTCGCTTTTCTCAACGTGTACTACGAGATGCTCAGGAAGAGGAAGGATCGCTACATTCTGTGGCAGACGGGGACGGAGACTTTTTGTGAGATGGAGAGTCTCGTCAAGGGCCACCGCCGGCTTTTTCTCACTCCGTGAGTTCTTTATTTTTTCTATTCACTTAACCTTCCTTTTGATTGCAATTGCAAAGGATGCTGGGAATTCATGAAATCACCATGAACTTCTGATGGTCTTGAAAGCAATTGAGATTGCGAGGAATAGTAGATTGATTGATCAAGAGACAATACAATTACATATATAGGGGAGGAGGATCAAGGCTAAAGGAAAACCTACAAGGATCAGGACTCCTCCCCATATCTCCTAATCAAAACATACTAAACATAGATGACCGGCTGGCTGCAAGCCAAGCAAGTCGCCACACAAAAAAGGGGCGGCCGGCTGTAGATATGGCAATAGGCCACATATAGGTACAATACTTTCTAACACCCCCCGCAGTTGAAGCGTCCGTGGAGCGAACGTTGAGACTAGACCGAAACTCCTTGAACACTGAAGTTGGCAGTCCTTTGGTGAAAATGTCGGCAAACTGAGATGTCGTTGGGACATGAAGAACGTGGACATCACCAAGAGCAACACGCTCATGAACAAAGTAAAGATCGTTCTCCACATGTTTGGTACGTTGATGCTGAACAGGGTTAGAAGACATATAAACTGTACTGATGTTGTCGCAATAAACCAGAGTTGTATTGCGCAAAGGAGTATACAGCTCAGACAACAATTGACGAATCCAAGTGGCTTCAGCAACTGCATTGGCAACGGCGCGGTACTCAGCCTCGGCACTAGATCGAGATACAATATTCTGACGCTTGGAAGACCATGAGACAAGATTATCACCAAGAAACACAGCATAGCCAGAGGTAGACTTGCGAGTATCCGGACAACCAGCCCAATCAGCATCAGAGTAAACCAATAACTTAGACTGAGAAGAGGGGCGCACAAAAAGACCCAAATGCAGTGTGCCTCGAACATAACGGAGAATGCGCTTGAGAGCAACAAGACGAGGTTCCCGCGGATCATGCATGTGAAGACACCTGCTGAACAGCATATGAAATATCCGGTCGAGTGAATGTGAGGTACTGAAGAGCTCCTGCAAGGCTGCGAAAATGTGTAGGATCAGAAACAGGGGCGCCATCGGCAGAAAGCTTGGGATTCACATCAACAGGAGTAGTGCATGGCTTGCGCTCGCTCATGCCAGCTCGCTCAAGAATCTCAATCATGTACTGATGCTGAAAGAGAAATTCAGAAGCAGTGTGCTGAACATGCATACCAAGAAAGTGATGCAATGGGCCGAGGTCCTTCATCGAAAACTCCTGCTATAGAGCACTGATAATGCGTCGAAGCAGCGAATCAGAAGAAGCAGTGAGCACAATATCATCAACATAGAGAAGAAGGTACGCCATATCCTCGCCTCTACGGTAGATGAACAACGTTGTGTCTGACTTGGCCTCAACAAAACCGAGCAGCATAAGATGGGATGCAAAGCAACGGTACCAAGCACGAGGAACCTGCTTAAGTCCATAAAGCGATCGGTTGAGGCGGCAAACATAGTCGGGATGTGGAGTCTTCGAAACCAGCAAGCTGAGCACAATGAACAACCTTAGACAGAGTACCATGGAGACATGCATTGTTGACATCAAGCTGATGAATGGGCCATCGCTGCTAGAGAGCCAATGAGAGAACTGTCCGAACTGTGGCAGGCTTGACGACGGGACTAAAAGTCTCTGAGAAGTCAATACCAGGACGCTGAGTAAAACCACGAAGCAACCATCGCGCTTTGTAGCGCTCGAGAGATCCATCGGCATTGAACTTGTGCTTGAACACCCACTTGCCTGTCACAACATTAGAACCTGGCGGAAGAGGAATAAGATCCCAAGTATTATTAGCAAGAAGTGCAGAGTACTCTTGTTCCATAGCGGCACGCCAATTGGGATCGGCGAGAGCAGCATGGTAACTGCGGGGAACTGGAGACAGAGCTGAAGCCTCAAATGCTGTCGGAAACCGATTGCCGCGCTTACCACGGGTTGTCATGCCATGGTCATTAGCCACATGAGGAATTGGCACAGCACCTGCAGGAAGAGGACGTGCCGGGGGCACAGGTGACAGCCAGAGAGACAGAAGGTGCCTCGGACGGACGACGGTGTGAGTACACCAGTCCCCGGAAGGGACCAGCGACAGGGGGAGCCGCAACGAAGGGCGCAGAGCGTCCCCCACTGGCAGGTGATGCAGGGCCAATGGGAGGCACAGAAGCCTGCGTAGCGCCAGAGTCTCCAGTCGCTCGGAGGCCCGTGCTTGGAGAAAGGGCTTCGGCAGCGTGAAGATCCGCGCTTGGGGTCGGCACGACGCCACTGGGCGTGACTCGCGGGGAGCCCGCGCCTGGGAAGGCGCGTAGCGGGCCCGCGCTTGGGGCCTGCGCGACGCCAGCAGGCGCGACTCGCGGAGTGCAGGAGGCCGCACCAAAGACAGGCTGCGTAGGCCAGCGCCCACCAAAGGGCCTGCCAGCCGTCGGCGGGGGGCCAAGGCCGACGCAGATGCTGCCGGGGCCAGGCCAGGCGTCGGTCCTGGCGCCAAGGGGGAGCCAGGGGCGGCTGCAGCGGATCCTGTAGAAGAAAAAACCGTGACAGTTCAAAGGGAACTGAAACCTTATTAGTTAGATCATCCAAAAAATCGAAGGCCACACGTGGGTGGGGAAGAATCATCTGAAAAGGGAAAAGAGGCTTCGTCGAAGACCACATGGCGCGATATGATGGTGCGATTAGTGTGACGATCAAGGCAAAGGTAGCCCTTGTGGCGTGGGGAATAGCCGAGGAAAACACACAAGGAAGAGCGAGGCGAGAGCTTGTGGGGAGTAGTGGTAGCGAGGTTAGTATAACATTTGCAACAAAAAACATGACGATGCTCATACGAGGGCGCCTTGCCCAGTAAGGCGAAGTGCGGTGTCGCAAAGCCGAGTGTTTTGGTGGGCAATATGTTGAGAAGATATGTCGTAGTACCGAGAGCCGCGGCCCAAAAGCGAGGAGGGATGCTGGCCTGTAATAGTAGGGAGTGAATGACATTAATAGAGCGAATAATACGTTTAGGTTTACCATTCTGGGTGGAGATGTATGGACAAGACATGCGCAGATTAATCCCATGCGACAAGAAGAAAGTGCGGACGGTGGAGTTATCGAACTCACAGCCATTGTCGCACTGGATCTCTTGGATGGTGACACCAAACTGTGTACGGACATAGGCAAAGAAGTTGGTGTGGAATAAGTGTCAGATTTTAGTCGTAGAGGGAACGTCCACAAATAATGAGAGCAGTAATCCAGAATCACCAGATAATACTTATGACCAGACACACTAGTAACAGGGGATGTCCAAAGATCACAATGAATTAACTGAAAATTACAAGTGGCACGCGAGGATGACGTGTGAAAAGGTAGACGAGTATGACGACCTAACTGACACGCATGACATAAAGTATCACTAGCACTTTTATTACAAGAAATAGCGGACAACTGTGCTAGCTTGGAGAGAGCCTCGTGACCGGGGTGCCCGAGCCGCTGATGCCAAAGAGTGGATGAATGAAGCGCAAAGGGACGAAGCCGCAAGGGGTAGAGTGGGCCGGAGCTGTCACACCTGAGATCACGCTCCGAGTGGGAAGATCCTTCACAGAACAACCAAAGGGATCAAATTCCACAGAACAATTGTTGTCAGTGGTAAATTGGCGAACAAAAATCAAATCCTTAATAAGAGATGGAGAAACTAGAACATTATTAAGGCAAAAATTATGAGATAGCTGAGCAGTGCCAGAAGATGTAACGGGGATAAGGCTCCCATTACCGTCAACAATGTTATAAGGAAGATGATGCGAGGAGGCTATGTGAGAGATTATACCAGCATCGGAGGTCATATGACTGGAGGCACCGGTATCGAAATACCACTCTTGCTGCAGCGGCTGCTGAAGCGTCATGGTCTGGAAATTAGCAGCCAGCGCTTGTTGATCCCAGCCAGGAGGGGACGCTGGTGGGCCGACGTAGCTAGGAGGCGGCCCGTAGGCAGCCTGTGGAATGCCCCACTGACTTGCCCATTGGTCGGGTGGCCTAGCAACGAGCGTCTGGTGTTGCTGAGCCAGTCTTGCAGACAGGCGGGGAACGGAAGGAGGGCGCTGCCCGGGCCACATGTAGATGGCCCCTGTCCATGGGTTGTAGCAGCTGTAGCCCGTAGAAGAGGCCTGGCCCATCGCCTGGCCAGGGGAGGAGCCGCCAGAGGAGGAGCCGGACACGGCGTGGTCGCGTCGCCGTTTGGACCGCGCCCCCCTCGCTTGCCTTGCTTCCAACGTGGCTGGGACGCACCAGAGCCACCCTGACCGCCACCAGACTGCTGCTGCGGAGGGCGAGGGGGCGGCTGCTGCGAGGGCGCGGAGGAGCCGGAGAGGAGGCGGGCGGCCTGGGGCCGCCGGTGCCACCGGCGCCGGCAGGACCGGAGAGGGCAGCGAGGGCTGCAGCGGGAGCAGCCTTTGCCATTGGTGAGCTCCTCCAGCGTCAGGTCGTCACAGACCTGCAAGAAGCTAGGAAGGGGATGGGTGCGGCGAAGATGAAGACCAAGCGCGAGGAAGTGTTCGTTGAGACCCCTGATGATGTTAAGGACGAGGGTCCGGTCGGAGATGGGCTCACCGAGATCACGAAGACCTTCAGCGAGTTTCTTGTAGCGGCGACAGTACTCAGCGACCGGGAGATCACCATATGAGAAAGAGCGGAACTCCTGGTCGGCGTAGAGGGCACGGGTGGTGCGATTCCCAAGAAACTGCGACTCTATGGAGAGCCACAGGACACGGGCGGTGGCGCCGTGCTGAGACACCGTGTCGGCGAGGTCGTCGTAGATGGTGCCGAGGATCCAAGTGCGGACGACGGCGTTCATGCGCACCCAGTCCGGCGAGGCGGAGGCGACGGTGTCGGAGAGGACGTGACGCTCCAGCGAGAACTTGGTTAGGGTGAGCATGAAGGACTCGCACCATCGGGCGTAGAAGGTGGAGGTGGTGTCGAGGAGGAGCGGCACAAGGGCCCGTATGTTCGGCACAGCATCGGCCTGAGCGTGCAGATTGAGCAGAGTTGCTGCTTCATGTTGGAGAAGAGCAGCGGCGAGATCATCGGGCGTGGCGCCGCCGCCTGCGACGCCGGTGGAGACAGTGTCGTCCTCCAGCGGCGGGGGACCAGCAGCCGCGTGCTCCCGGGCGGCGAGGTCCTGAGCAGCGCGCAGCCTTGCATCGGCTGCATCGTGGCTGCCGAGAGCAGCGGCTCGATTGGCGTCGGCCGCGCGGGCAAGGGCAGCGTTGCGGCCTTGCAGGCATCTTGCTCCGCGCGCTCGTGTTCCTCCTGAGCAGTGCGAAGGTCGTCGGCGCTCTTGAGGGCAGCAGCAGCATCGGTAGCGGTGTTGTCGGGATCCTAGGGCTGGCCAGGGTCGACAATCCCGGTGTCAGAGGCACCGGGCGGCGGCGAGGAGGCGCCAGCCATGGAGCAGCGCCGGCAGGAAGGCGCGCTAGGGCGGAAGCAGGTTCAGGTTTGGAACCCTAAACTCATGATACCATGAGAGCAATTGAGATTGCGAGGAATAGTAGATTGATTGATCAAGAGACAATACAATTACATATATAGGGGAGGAGGATCAAAGGAAACCTACAAGGATCAGGACTCCTCCCCATATCTCCTAATCAAAACATACTAAACATAGATGGCCGGCTGGCTGCAAGCCAGGCAAGTCGCCACACAAAAAAGGGGCGGCTGGCTGCAGATATGGCAATAGGCGACGTACAGGTACAATACTTTCTAACAGGTCTGCTGTCCTAGGAATGTGATTAATTTTGTCTCATTTTGTTTTTAGGTCCCCACTTCAGTAGTATAGCTGTTCGCTAGTTTCTTTCCCTTGACTGTTAGCACAGGAGCAGGGTTAGTTCGGTCATGTTTCTCTGTTTTTTTTTTTTTAATTTTGTTAATGATGGAGACACTCAAAGCATTTGCATACTCTTAAAAGAAGGGTGCACTCTAAGAGTTAGTGTAAAGTCATGAAAATAATTCAGTGAGCTATTGGGGCTGTTTCACCAGAAGAGCCATTTATGAATGATATTTAGAATAGAGAATAGATATGGCGTCCCTTGTTCACTGTACAAGGATCACACTGTTCTAGTTTTGTTTATTCTAATAACTTTATCCATTTCTCAAATCATTCAATCGATTGGATTGCTACATGTAATTTCTTTTAACCTGCACTACGTGTTCTAGGGTTGATCCTGTGGTTCCAATGTGATAAACAATTCTCAGGCATGCCACAGCCATGTACTTCTGCATTCCATCAGTTTAATACTTTAATACTATGTGTACGAGGGTGATTCTGAGTTTCTGACAATTTAAAAATGTTCCTTCTTGTGAAGCTTCCTGCATGAACTGGAGCTGGCATATGCTGCTTCTGATGTTGTAATTTCTCGAGCTGGTGCAATGACATGCACTGAGATATTGGTCACTGGGAAACCATCAATTCTGGTATGATATCTCTCATGTAGCTATTGTTATTTCTATTTAATTTTTTAATCCATTATCTTTTGCTTGATTAAAATCGATTGGGTTTTCAGAGGATATAACTCTACTTGTTTCAACAGCATACTTAGGTTGTGTACCTTTTGTCAGGAAAAAGAGGTCTTATGAACCGTTGCAAGGGTCCAGAGTCCAAACTATGTGTTCTTGTTGTGATAACTGGCATGTTTTGAAACTAAGAAACTGTCATTGTGTTCCAATTAGTTAAAGACTTTGATTGGGATTAATAGTATAAGAAAGCTTAATCATAATGTCACATTGAAATGTTCTACAAGGAATGTAAGCAAGGGGCTCGATTTTTATGGCCATTCCCTACGATTCATTAGTCCCCATACACATGATAGTGAGCTTTGCTCTTTTAATTTCCGTCCAACATGTTTTGTTGGATGCTTGAAATCCTTGTCTCCTCATTTCATTTCATGGGTCATGTTTTTTGTCATAGGCCCCTTCACGTAGTGAACTTCAGCATCTATCAGTTGTTGTGAAATAAGTTGTCAAACTGGTACTTCTGGATTCTAAAAAAGAATAAGTTTTCTGGTACTGTTATGCAGCAGATAACTTTCATTTTTTAGTGTAAAACAAATGTACAAGTTAGACACTCAAAAATAGTTTTATGCTTATTGTTTTGTAATGTATGAGATTGATTGGTATTCCTTCAGTATTTTGTAACATAAGTTGTTTTTCAACGTTTTGTTCTGCTTGGGGTCAAATATCATCTGAAATGCAAAAGGAATGTGCTAACTTGCCATTACAGCTATATTTAGCTGATAGTACCTTATTTTTTTGAGGCAGTCACATATCATCTTAGTTTTCTTACTGATTGATGCATATCATATCCTGATGATCAACAAAGTGTTTAGTTTGAGTTTGGTTGTTTAAAATCATCTAATCCGATTTCTGAACGTATTGGTTCAGAGAATCCACCATCACCAAAAGTTTCTCTTTACTACACCATTAGAAAAGGAACCTTTGTGTCGGGTATCAATATTAGGGATACCCCGATAGTAGGGATAAAGAAGTAATAACCCCGGATCAGCCGATCATAAACAAATGCTATCTGACCTACAATTGACTCCGACTCGCCCGACCCCAGCCATGCGGAGGTCGGAACTCACCTGACCCTGACGAAGGTGGGTTGGGATTCACCCGAACCCCAATATGTGGGGCCCTTAAGGATTCCACACGCTCAGCGCTCGCTATGGACAAGGTAGTCCATGCTAGGGTCAAACTTCTGGCGCCTAACCAGGGTCGGGCACGTCTCGATATGATAGAAGGTACACCGCACGCCGCGCCGGCACTGTGCCAACTACCCCTGATGGTTTAACTGGGAGACCCGTTCGACGCGGTGAGCTAGGATGGGACGGGGCGTAATGAAGGAGTGGTGGCGTCGGCGCATGGCTACAGTAGCAGGCGGCGATACGGTGCGCACACGACCCCCGTGTCGTCCGCGGGGCGACACGACCGGCGGGACCCACATGACGGCGGAGAGAATTGGAACCAACCTAGAAGCTTCCCTCTTTCTCTCTCTCTACTTTCCTCTTTCCCCTTGGCCTATAAAAGGGGAGGAGGAACCCCTGAGCGGGGACCGATTGAACAAGACTTAGAATCCACCCGCACTTCTCATTCACCAGAGACTTGGGAGCCCTCTCCCTCTCTCGTCCGTATGTAACCCCTAATGCAAACTCTTGCTGGTAACACGAGTTGAGAACGAACTGGACGTAGGGCATTCAGGCCTGAACTAGTATACTTCCTCGTGTCTTAGGAGCAAACCATCCGGGCCAGACGCATAATCACAAATTCAATAGTTGACAGTTCGAAACATCAACACTATGACTTCAAAAATCATTGATGACCTGAGGATACTAGATCGGTTCATTTAGTAGGGCAAACAGCCATATCATTTGACAATATCAATATATACATTGAGAAGGTAAATGTACCAAAATTTCAATTGTGTATCATTATAACCTCTCATCTCCTCATATTGGGTGACTGAAAAGATATTCCCATGACCCATGGAATTGCCAAAGTTATGCTGCTGCGTCAAAATCTACCCCGCTAGCCATCCCATCAATTGATTATGGGTTTGTGCCACAACCCATGGTTTTGTAACCTTCTGTAACTTCAATCTTTATTCAGCATATTTGAAGTAGATATAAGAAGTCAAGCATTACAACGTCCATTTAGTGGGTTAATGTGCAAATACTTTTGTTGCTATCCTTCTATGGTAGTGTTGGTCTTTTCACTGAGATAAGTTGTGCAAATCTGTTCACCATTTCATGTCTTTCAGATACCCTTGCCAACAATTCTGGATCACCACCAAACAAGAAATGCATATATCATGGCTGATATCATGGGAGCAAAGGTCATCACTGAAGATGAACTTGATTCTAGCAGTCTCACCTCTGCAATTGATGAAATTTTTGGTATGGGCTATCTAAATTCAGTTTCTCATGCTGTTGGCAGACATTCCAAATTCACTGCTTGTACCAGATACCACAAGATAACAATTGAATACATACGATGGCCGCTGGAAGATATGCATATGAATTGTTTCAGTTAATTTGTACTTCCTACCATTACAATGTTTTCTGCCATTGACCATTGTTGCTCATCATGCTGTGAACATATATTCACATTTCTTGTGGATTTGTGGAAACCTTACATCCTGGGCCAGTAAAAAATATGTGTTATTTGAAGTTAAATGTATAAGTAATAATGCAATCAAAAGACAGCTTACGTAATAAATTACTTGAGGAGCTAGCTAATAATTGAGTCTGTATTGGAATGCCATGATTGGACCATGACTAGTTATCTGACCACTTGTTCAAAGATCTTAAGGCCCTGTTTAGATCACCTGAAACTTTGAAACTTCACTATTCATCAAAGAGAATCTTGCATGCATGGAGTATTAAACGTGTGTTAATGACAAAACCCATTCCATAACCCCCCGGTAACTTTGCGAGACGAATCTAATGAGCCTAATTTGGCCATGATTAGACAACGTCGTGCTACAGTAAACAATTTTTAATGACGGATTAATTAGTCTTAATAGATTCGTCTCGCGATTTCCCGTCCATCCGTGTATTTA
>CM014274.1:42022222-42071673 GCA_004135705.1 Alloteropsis semialata
TGCCGCCGCCGGTCCCCAGCGCCCACACACGAACACTCGCGCTCCCCTGCCGCGCCACCACCGGATCCGGGCGGGAAGGGGCCGGATCCGTGGCCTTGGGCTTCCGCCGCCGCGGAGGACGCCGTCGCCGGCAAGGCGGCCGCACCCGCCGCGCCGGACTCAGGCCAGGGGAGGAAGGCCGCGCCGCCGCCCTCCTTGGCACCCCAAGGACTTCCCGAGGTCCCTCGGGCGGCGGCGCGACGGGGGCGAACGGAGTGGAAGGAGGGGGGGGGGCGGCGCTAGGGTTTCGCCCTCCCCGTCGCCCGTGCGGAGCGAAGGAGAGGGAGAGTGATGTGGTCTATTCCGTAGGTGTAGGACTGAGAAGCCGTCGTACCTTTCACGAGGTCGATTTCTGCCCGAACGGGAGACCGACGGATGGAGGCGATAGCTATCGGTCAGGAAACTGGCGACTAGATCATGGGGAGCGGCGGAGGTTGGTGGGAGACGCCGGCCGTGGCTAAAAAACCGGGCGAGGCGAAGCTGGGAAAAAACCGCGCGGGCCGGCGGGCAAGCCGGCTGGTTGTGAACGTGGTAGAGGCTCGGGGGTACCAAATAGTTATCTGGTACCCAGGGTACCATATAGTAATACTATATATATATATATATATATATATATATATATATATATATATATATATATATATTATATATATATATATATGCTATATTCTTATTTTGATTAATACATGTGATATATGTGTCATGGAAACGCTGTATATTGATATATGACAATTAAACATTGTCGTTAAAACTTTTTTGTTTTTGAAGTATGTTATGCGTGCCGCACGTGGCTAGTCAACTAAACTATGTTTAGTTTTAGTAGTTTAGTTCTCAATTTTTAACCGACTCGATGTGTTTGGTGTAGCATTTGTGTCAGTTTCGACAATCGATTTTCTATGATATTGTAGTACATTTTTGTAAGACTAGTGAATTGAACGTCATCTAGTTGGTGAGGCTCCTTATGCTTATATCTATATATCTGTCTAGATTTGAGTCCTAAGCACGACATAAACGATCGTATTTTGCAAACAGTAGTTTTTTTAATCGTCACTACGAATTAGTGACATAACAAGAAGTCAAGAAGTGAAGGATACGTGAAGAGCATGGAGTCAACCGAGAGGATGATGTGACGAAGAAAAGCAGAATGAAATGGTCTAGAGCTTTTAATCTAGTGGCAGTATGCACGACGATATCCTCCTCTCACAGTCTCACCAACACAAGACGACGAGGAATGATTGCGGCCAGATAGTATGTGCGTTATACTTCCTCCGTTACAAATTTGTAGCTTATTGTTGATTTTTAGAATATAACTTTAACATTCATCTTATTTATTAATATAAATAAATAGAAATGTGAGTCGTACTTAAAGTATTTTTGATAATAAAATAAGTAATAAAAAAATAAATAATACAAATGTAAATTTTTGAACAAGACGAATGATCAAATGTGCATTAGAAAAATAAACAATAATTTAAAACAGAGTTAGTAGCAAAAAAGGACCATGGTACTGGACTACTGGTACTGGTTGAACTCGAGAAAATCGCTGAGTTCACTAGTTCAGTTAAATTAGAAGATCGACCGTGCCATCATCTTTGCATTTAATATTTTGGACACAAGAGGAGTAAAAGATTATTGTAATTTAAATAGATTAATATGAATCATTATTACTAGTTTAAGTACCATCTTGATCTGATCTAGTTGTCCTCCAATATAATTCCAATTTTTTATACTGATGAAATTGATCCACCGCTGGAGCTCATCAGTGATCACCGGAATCAGGCACTGCAACTTGGGCCCCGCATGTAAGCGAAAGCGTTTTCCTCATCCTCATCCTCATCCGCATCTATCCATCCAGGCCAGGTCGCCCTGTTCCTCACTTTTTTGGAATAATTCTCAGGTCCTCCTCACTCGCTTGAGCGCTTCGGCACTTCTCGTTGACTAGCCATTGCTCCTCTCCCGCGGTCTCGCCTCTGGTTTGATCAGATCAGATCAGATCATCCGCCAGCCCCATGGCCGCCGACCGCCGCTTCAAGATCTTCGCGGCCGCCGATGGCTTCGGCCAGCCGCTCAAGGACGCCGTGGTCGCGCACCTCCGCGCGCACCCCGCCGTCGCCGAGGTCGTCGACCTCGGCGTCGACAAGTACTACGCCGCCGCCGCAGCCGTAGCCCGCCAGGTCTCCTCTCCCGATGCGGCGCCCGACGCCCCCGAGGTCCGCGGCGTCGTCGTCTGCGGCACCGGCGCCGGCGTCTGCATCTTCGCCAACAAGTACCCGCGCGTCTACGCCACCCACTGCGCCTCCCCCGCCGACGCCGTCAACACCCGCTCCATCAACGCCTGCAATGTCCTCGCGCTCTCGGGGATAGCCACGCCGCCGGACGCCGCTGCCGCCATCGCGGACACCTGGCTCGCCACGCCCTTCCGCGCACCCTGCCCGGCCTCCGGCGATGCGCCCTGGCCGGAGGATATCCAGCGGTTCCTCGACACCGCGCCAGACGAGATGGCCGCCATTCCCGAGGCCCAGAACCCCCCGGACTCGGCCTGCGCCATCTGCTGCCTCAGGAACGGGATGGAGTTCGAGCCGGTGGGGATTATGCCCGGGGGCGAGATGCGGATCGTCCGGGAGAGCCCCACCTCGGCGTACGTCCGTTTCAAGGCCGGCAGCGTGGAGCCGGCGCACCACCACACCTTTGGCCACGACCTGGTGGTCATCAAGGGCAAGAAGAAGGTCTGGAACCTCACCAAGAAGGAGAGCTACGACCTGGTGGACGGAGATTTCCTCTTCACTCCAGCTGGGGACGTGCACAGGGTGAAGTACTTCGAGGACACAGAGTTCTTCATCCGATGGGATGGGCATTGGGACATCTTCCTCGATGAGGATCTCGACACTGCACGCAAAGCCATTGATGCGGAGCTTGAAGCAGCCAGCAAGTGAGCTGACTGCATCTGTCTGTGGTAATGGCAATGCTTCTGAAGGTAGATGTCCTCCTTGGGCTTCCTTCCATAATGTTTGTTGTTATAGCTGTTTTTGTTATAATGTTGGTGTGATTGTCTTGTCTTTGAATGTTTTGCATTATGTTTATTGGCAATGATGATAGCGAACTGTAGAGCATGATTACTGAACAAACTGCATATGCAAGGTTGTTGTTAGTCTTTGTTCTTGAAATTAATTTCATGTTTATGGCAGCTATATACGTTTATGCCATTGTTCTTGAGTTACGCTGTGATGTGATAACTTCATTACCTATATATGTTATATTGTGACATTCAACATCCAAGATGTCTTAAATAGTGATGATTCAGTCACTAAGAAAGAGATCAAAATGATCAGTGCAAAATAACCCCTAGGGGCACAGCCTTGTCTGAGTATTGCTTTATTGAACTTAAAGTTGGATTTGATCTGTTAGCATTTGCTCAACATAGTTAAGCGCCTTTTGAGAGCATTAAATCCATGGTTGCTGATACTTACATGGAAATATGAACATTGCTGCCTTTCTTAGAGGAGACCCCAAGTTGTCTGTTATGCATAAAAGACAAATTACTTTTCTCTAAAAGCTAGGGATATTGTGCTTATGCTCGAAGTCTATTTGGTTATGTACACATCAAAATTTGCAAACCTCTCAAAACCCAGATGAATTTACCGAAATCATCGCATGAAAAGCATATCACTGGGTACTTGAAATCAGTGGTGCAGTTTCTAATTTTACTATATTGTAGGAAGTAATATTCAAGCTCAGCTGAAGAAAGACACTGGCACTCGACAGGCATAGGTTTTTTTTCCCTGTACCAAGTGGAGAAATTTATGAATGCCATGCTAGGAGAGAACTAGAGACCTTATCCTGCTTTTAATAATTGGTTGGGTAGATCCCCTGTTTTGCTCATGAGAGGGTTATGCTTCTTTATTCAGGAGGTTGAAACCTTGGTGGTGACATTACTTGTTGAAATTAAAATTCATGGTAGCTGATCTTTAGCATTAAACTGTTTGTTGGAATCCAATCTGCCATTGATATTTGGAACAGTGTGCTTTGAAAGTTCATATTGCAAAACATCTAAACATGGAACATGACAAAATTACAAGAGTGAATGACTAATTTATACAATTTTCCTCAAAGTTCATAGCAATGGTCCCCTAAAAAAAAGTTCATAGCAATGGCTTAACAATATGCATTAAATGAAATAGACATAATCTATAACCAAGAAAGTAGAGGTAATCCAAAGTTGCAGTATAAGGAAAAACACATAGAGCAAATCAAACATAATATTGCTGGAATATATACAGCTGAGGATATATGTTCTGCAATAAAAATATGCTCTCCTGAATAAAAATATGTTGTGCTAGCTAAACTAGCAACCCCTGATGAGGTAAACATTGCATGGAGAAGCCTTGTTGTCACCCAACGTGGTGCGGCACCGCACCCACAGCGCCTCTTCCTCATACTCGAAGCGGAAGCCCACCTCCAACTGGACCCCGCCGTGCCGCCGGTCACTCTCCATGCTCTCCTGGAGGCCGATGGGCAGAACCGGCCATCCCGGGGACGCGGTCGCGGCGATGAGCTTCTCCCCTCTGGGGTCGATGCAGAACGCCTCGACATCTGCCATGGCGATGGTCATGCCGGAATAGTATACCTGCATCGCCGCCCGGCCGCTCGTGCACTGCTTAATGAGGCCATAGGTGCTTCTGGCGCGCAGCGTCACGTTGAACGACGGTGGCACCGCGGGCTCGTCGGCAGCCAGGTCGAGCCCCGTGTACACGACGGGTTCTATGGAGAACTTTATCCTCCCCATCTCCTGGAGCATCCCGAAGCTCAGATAAGGCGCCATGAAGCACATCGTCGGTACTGTGAGCACGACGATAATTATCGTCCAGAATCCGTCGACGGGGAAACCTGGCTTGGGGTCAGAACTTGGCAGGAGTCTAGCTCTGGTGTCCATCGTTTCAGGCGTTTGTTGTTCTGCAGGGAGGAAGGTGCGTGCCGATGTGGGTGGCCGGGCCGCTATATGTTCAGATTGAAGGTGCCTTGTGCCGGCGTATCCGATGCAAATACATACGGAGAGGTTGGCAAAGAACACGTACCGGATACATACGTTGTCATATTGGGAATCGAATTCCGTGTGCCTCCGGCTTGGCAGATCAATCATATATCCGTTTTATTTGCCATCGAATCGTCGACTTGTCGTGGCCAGTTTTATCGTCCGCCGTTGGGATCGGATCGGAGCTCGCAAACCAAATCGCGATGGCGGCTTCCGGCAAGGACGACGACAAATCGCGAGAGATCATCGCCGCCGCGTTGATGGTAAGCTTCGTTATTGCTGTGCTTGGAGGCCTGACATGGTGGACGATTGAGACGACGCCGGCCACCAGGGCTCCCAGCTTCTCCGCCATGGTGACCGACACCGGCAGCCTGGACCCGGTGCGCGGCCCGGTGATCCGCCCGGTCTTCGGCCTCGCCTTCCGCGTCGACAACCACATGGACTCGAGGATGTGCAGGGAGAACACCACCGCCACGGTGTCCTACGGCGGCGTGGTCCTTGGCTGGGGCCGCGTGCAAGACTTTTGTGTGGACGGGGGCGCGTCGGCGGAGGTGACGGCGACGCTGTCGCACGCCGATGTGGTGCTGACCGAGCGTCTACGTGGGCTCTTGGCGTCGAGGCTTCGCGCTGGCGAGCTAGCGGTTTCGGTTGAGCTGAGGATGCTGTTCCCCAAGGCCAAGGGAGACGAGTGCCCGGACTGTGCGCGCGACATCTTCCTGCACTGTCGCGTAAGCCCGGGGCAAGGCTACTCGCCGTGCTATTGTTACACCCTAAAAATTACGGATATATCAGAATTAATGGCGGATTAGTATATATTTTATCTTATGCATGTTGCGGTATATTTACATTGTAACGAACTTTTAATAGAAGTAAACAAACATGAATTACCATTGTTCTACACATTTGACGAGGAGTCCATGCAGCGCCAAAATTGAAATTTGGCACTTTTTTTGAGCGTAATTGAAATTTGGCACTGGTAAGAGCTCAACTATACACACAGGCTTTGTTTAGTTCCTACAATTTGGTCGAATTTTCTGTAGAAAAAATGCATTGGTAAGTGTGTCGTAGAGAGGAGGCACGTTTTTCAATGCGTTACTTTTGGTTGAATTGCAGAAAGTTACAGAACTAAACAAGGCCACAGACGCGGATATGTCTCTGCTTTACGACTAAGACATGTTAGACTCAACTAGGCCCGTACATGTTTGTGCAAGTTGCAAATTTAAAAAAAGGCGTATGCACGATTCAGTTTAGTTTAAGAACCCAAAAACTAGTGGAACAAAGCAAACGATTAACTAACCCTTCTGTTCAGGACTTCTGTAGGAAAAACAGAATTCTGTTAACATCGAACTTACTCTCTCAAGGGGAAAGCTGATTACGATGAACTTAGGGCCGGATGAAAAACTTGTGACTCGTTGGCTTGCTTGGTTCGTGACAAACTCGGCTCGGCTTGGCTCGATTTATTAACGAGCCAGCTCGAACAAACATCTCAGCTCGTTAGTATAACGAGTGAGTTCGAGCTGCTCACGAGCTGGCTTTCGAGCCAAACGAGCTGTAACATTGTAGCTCAACGAGCTGCAAGTCTGCTTATGTGATGGTTATGTACTTATGTTTATTTGCATATTTGCATATTGGACCTTATTTATACCATGTGAATGATTGTTTACTTGTGTTTGTCATTTATGTGAAATTATGAACATCAATGATTATTTATTTGTCAATATTTGTATTACATGTTCAGCTCGCGAGCTAAACGAGCTAGCTCGAGCGAGCTAACGAGCCGAGCTGTCTTTCCAGCTCGTTAGGATAGCAAGCCGAGCCAAGCCGAGCTAGCTCGTTATCTTAACGAGCTAAAATGAACAGAGCCGAGCTGAGTCGAGCTGGCTGTTATCCAGCCCTAGATGAACTGAGTAATTTCATCCCTCCCAACTTTTCTGCTATGCATTATGAGAATGCAGGAAACTGTTCTTAAGGGCATGTACAACGGTTAGACAGTAGTTGTCTATTTGAGTCCACATCAGCAAAATGAGGTGACATGTCCATCATTAAATGAGGAAAGAGTGTGTTGCTGTCTACTGTTTCGTCTACTACTCTGGCACGTGCTCCCATGTAAAACAACATCAATCAGAGTAGACATTAAATATCACACAGACATCAAAATAGACAGTAGTTGTCTAAACTGTTGTAAAGCTGTCTATTTAGCTGTCTGTATATGTTAAATAGACAGCAGTTGTCTAAACTGTTGTACATGCCCTAAGCAGCTTGATGATTATAGAAAACATTTATTATGGCATGGTTCTGATTTGAACGCAAAAAGCCATTAAAAGCTGCATGGCTCCTACTAGTGTGTTTGCCAAAGGAGAAAGGTGGCTTGGGAGTTATTGATATAGAAACTGAAAGTAATTGATGCTCGTGATAGCCTAAGAGGGGGAGGGAGTGAATTAGGCTTTCTAAAAACTTAACCTACTACATGCCTCTAATTGCACAAAGTAAAACTAAGACAAGCTATCTAGATGTGCAAGTAAAGTTTTCTTCTAGTGCTTGCACCCACCCAAAGAGTTTTGCAACCTAGAGCCAATCCTATCAAGAAACTACTCTAGAAAGGTAAAGGCACACAAGTTGCAAGTATGAAATGCGGAAGCTTAAAGGGTTAGAGGGATGCAAACTTGACACGAAGATTTATCCCGTGGTTCGGCTAATGCCTACTCCACGTTGGAGCTCCACAAAGGATGTGCTCCTGGTCGCCAAATCTTGTTCCCGGTCAAGGCCTTGAGCTCGTCACAAAGGCTCCCCAAGAGGGATGATGAGCAAGTCACCAAGACCTTGCTCTATCAACCTACTCTTCCGGAGATCTTGACGCTGCCTTCACTACGGAGCTTCTCCACCAAGGAGGGGGACTCCTCTTCCCCCGCACAACATCGTCGTCGCCGCTCCACACCAAGCTGGAGGGTCCAAGACTTGCCAGCGATTCACCAAGACTGGCCGGCACACCAAGATTACAAGTGTTGGTTCACTCTAGAACCAAGCACAAGGCTCAATGCCTTGCCAACTCTCACACTAGGCCTATCCTAGCTCACTCACTCACTCACTCACTATGGATGAACTATATAGCACAAGTGGTGGCTTGGATGTCTTGTAGGCGTAGATGAACTTCTCTGGACTCCAGCAACTACAAATGGCCGAATGAGGGTGGTATATATAGCCCAAGGGGCTCAACTAGCCATTGCTCAAAAAGTTGCACAGAAATCGTGAACGCCGTATATTCCGCCGTGCACTTCACCCCCATCGGTGGATAATACGCCTTGTGCTTTTTCCAATGGTCTGATTTCTTTTCCAACGACTCTTTGCACACGTCGTATGCTTCCTAACCTGTACGCCGATGATCGACGTTTCATACGCCGTGCCTTTTTCTCCACCACCTCTTGACATCGTCCCTGTGTAACTTGTACGCCGTTAGTCCGCCGATGGTCGGTGTATGATACGCCATGTAGGGTATTCCAGACCCTAACTTGAACTTGCCCATGCCTTGAACGCCGTATCATCCGCCTTTCATGCCCACAGTAACACTGGATCATACGCCGATGCCTTTCTTCTGATTTCTTCATACGCCATAAACTTCTGAACTTGTACGCCGTGCATCGCCGTATCATACGCCGTGTGGAATATTCTTGCTCTGGTTGATTCACTTCTACACACCGTATGCTTCATGTTTGTACGCCGGGGTTCGACGTTTAATACGCCGTGTACAAACTCTGCAGGCTTATCATATTCAACCAGCTCAAGCCCTTTCCATGACTTAACATGCCAATACCATGTCATGAATACTCCCAAAATAAGACTATCTCTGGTTTTTGGCTATGCTTTGAAATCATTCTTGGGACGTAATTTCCTATGTAAATCACTTAACAAACTTGTTAGTCCCAATGATTATGTTGTCATTCAATCACCAAAATCACAATATAATGGCACATAGGGCCATTTTTGTTACAACCTCCCCCTTTTTGGTGATTGATGACAACACAATCAAAGCAAGTATAAAACATGCAAAAATTGACCAAGTTGAAGCACTTACAATTGCTTGAATGCTTACCACTCTTCTCATTGGATTGAGGAGCCAACTTCCTTACAATCTCCCCCATATAGTTTGAAGTAGCATCATGGGTGTGGTCTCCCCCTAAGTCCAACAACTCCTTCATGACTTCTCCCCCTTTCTCATGGCTTCTCCCCCTATCTCATGAGGTCTTATACTTTAAGCTTGCTTTGATCCAAACTTCTCCCCCTTTAGAATCAAATCACCTAAAAGGACCTATCAAAAACATCATAGCTCATAGAGGGAATTTGTAGCCTAGGGAGTTAGTCAAGTATCACTTGAAAGTAGATGACAAGGGAGAACAAGTGTGATACTTAACCAATTGAAAATGTTTGAGCACATAGCCTATGAACTTAGATATGAAGATCATAAACTTGATAGGTCATGGCTCAATATGCATGTAAGCACAAATTTTGTATAATCATACACATAGAGTTGTAAGATCACATTGTGAGTGAAGCACATTCTCTAAGTATGATATTGCACGGTATAAGGAGACAATAAGAATAAGCATGATAAACAAGTTAGTCTCCAAAATCACAATCCATAAGCTAAGCTCCCCCTAAATATTTGCATTTAGTGTTTGAATCACTATCAAGTGTATACACATTATTTTGAACAACAAATTGGAAGATAAGCTTATAGCTTGTGGTCATGGTACTTAATTCATACCTTGTGAAGCTCATGTACCATGAAAGTAACTAAGTGTAGAAAACCTACACAAACTTTGCAAACCATGTAAGTTGCTCATGGGTTAGAGTGCATGGCACAAGCAACTTACCATAAGATAGCCACACTAGAATTTGCAATAGATACCATATGAAAGCAAGAGATATGAAAGGTAGCACATGCAAATCTAGCAAGGTAAATAGACAAAGAATTTGAATTGTATTACCACTACCTTATTTACCTTTGTGTGGGGGATTTGGGCAAATGATTTTCAATCTTGTAAGCTTGGCTACTTGATGTGATCTTCCTCTTCTTTCTTGTGAGCCAAGCCTCCAAATCCCCCAAAGCCAATCCTTGGGCTTCAAGTGTCCTTTGGAACCCAAACCTTTTGGGGGCCCCTTCATGTTGGTGATGACCTTCTTGGGCACCCAAATGGGTCGGTTCCATCTCCACTCCTTCATCTTGGGCTTCCCAACCAAGCTTGCAACAACCTTGCCATTAGCATTTTTCTTAAGGACATAGGTGTTGGCTTTTACGTTGTTCTTGCGGTTGGGCTTGGTGTAAATGAGGGAGCTCTTGATGGTGGTTTTGGCCTTCTTCTTCTCACTTTTGGGCGTCCCCTTGACAAGTGGACATTGATAGAACTTGTGGCCTTCTTCATAGCACTTGAAAGAAGTCACGGTTGCTCCCTTCTCAAACTTGTTCACCATGTCATCACGGTTATCTTGAGAAGGTTGGACATTGCTCCCAATGCTCTTGCCCTTTAAGTTTGCCAAGCTTTGCCTTAGTATCTCCATTTCTTGCTTGAGCTCTTCATTCTCCTTGGCAATGAGATCATCTGGTTGATTCACTTCTACACGCCGTATGCTTCATCTTTGTACGCTGGGGTTCGACGTTTAATACACCGTGTACAAACTCTGCAGGCTTATCCTATTCAACCAGCTCAAGCCCTTTCCATGACTTAACATGCCAATACCATGTCATGAATACTCCCAAAATAAGACTCTCTGTTTTTTGGCTATGCTTTGGAATCATTCTTAGAACGTAATTTCCTATGTAAATCACTTAACAAACTTGTTAGTCCCAATGACTATGTTGTCATTCAATCACCAAAATCACAATATAATGGCACATAGGGCCATTTTTGTTACAGAAACTCAAAATGAGGCAACGCTGATGAAATTTTTGCATAAGTTATTCAACAGCTGAGGATGCTGTTCCTGAAGGCGAAGGGAGACAAGTGTCCATTCTGTGCGTGGTGCGCCCAACATCTTCCAACACTGTTGTTGTGTAAGGTCGGGGCAAGTCTACTCGCTGTGCCATTGTCATACTTTCGAATTTACGCATATATCAGAATTAATGGGGCATTAGTATATACTAGAACCTTAGGCGCGGCAATTGCCGTGCCATTTGGATTTGGACCAGTATTTTCTTGTAGGGTAATCATATTAGATTGGCTTTGTAGCAGCAGTGGGTGAATGAACATAACTGATATACATGAAAACCATGTCGACATTATCCACTTATTATGAAGTGAAGAAATATAATACTACAAATGCAGTGGCCACATCAATTCTTGGCTTTAGACAAGATATATGACATCTTTTGAAAAGGGCATCAAATTTTCATGCAGCATTTACATAAGAGCTGTTATAGGGATCGGCCATCCACAAAAATCATCTGCTTAATTTGGAATTTAAACTGAGCGCCGCCTAGAGAGGTTGTATTGTATAGTTGAAGCTGCATTCGCGAAGTCAACATCTTGTTTCCTGCCATCAGTTTCTGTGTACAACTGTTTTTTCATATTGTTATGTGGGTGAGACTGTATAGAGAAAGAAGAAATAATTTTTAAAACAATTTGACCAGACTATGTTTCCAACAATTATTTAAAATTAAAATCAAAGAAAAGACTATGACTTCACAAGTCACAATAATATATATACATAACTTTTCGAAGCAGGTGAAACAAGTGATGGAGCTGACAAGTGAGTCCAAGATTAGCTCCTCTGGAATCAATAACCAAAACCTTCACTGTGGGTATATATTGACATTGTGAACCTGATAGTGATCATTTCTTAATCAAGAGTTGACATAGAGCAGCACTTAGAAATATCAGCAGAAGTGTACATGTATCTGGAATATTTGAGTTTGGAAACGTCAACCAGAATGTAATATATGTGACCTTTTTCGCAATTCTGTTATCAAAAGCAAGGAATGAAATTAGGATGTAGGTTCCTTGTTGCCTTGTTGGCATGGATGTGCCAAGGGGCGAGGGGAGCGGAGTCGTCTTCAGCGGCCAGGTGTGTAAGGTGCTGCCGCGGGCGGTGCTCACGAGTGGGCAGAGGAGCGTCGATCAGCTAGCAGCAACGCTGGAGAGGCAGACTCTGCTCGTGGATGGAAATGCAGGGGCTTAATCTGAGAGGAGAGTTTATTTTGGCAAGTTAAGAGGGCAAGTGATATATTGTTGTTCACGGATCCTGTTGGTTTTCTCGAAGCGTCGCTGGGCTTTCTTCATAGCTCTCGATCTGTCTTGGTCTATATGATAAGGAGCCAATGGTTCAGATCACTCCAAAGCTCTATCCAATGATTCTTATTTAGTGATGGCGTGGAAGATCCTGGTTTGAGAACCAATGGAGAAGGTTTCGTTCATTGTAACGAACTTCTGAATAAGCAAACACGAATTATTGTTGTGCTAGGACTCCATACGCGCCAAAGTTGAAATTTGGCACTGATAAGAACTCCTACACACAGACGCGGATACGCCTCTACGACAGCCCTGTTTGTTTCAGCTTTCTGAGAGCTTTTGGACCTCGGCTTTTCGACCTTCCAAAAGCCAAAAGGCTGCAGGAGTGAAAAGCCTAAAAGCTCACTTTGAGGAGCTTCTAGCTTTTCACTCGCGCAACTTTTGGCTTTTGGAAGGTTGAAAAGCTGAGATCCAAACGCTCTCAGAAAGCTGAAACAAACAGGGCCTAAGCCATGTTAGACGCAACTAGGCAAAGCATGGCTTCCCTAAGAAGCTAAAGGGAAAATATCTGCTCAAACCCCGAATACCACACTTGAGGGCCTTTTGAGTCACAAGGTGTTGACACCAGATTTTGACTCGGTTGAGTTTGTGCGCAACAGAGCCAGAATAGAGGCCGAGTCCGATTCAGAGTTAGCTCCGATTCCGATTGGGGTCCGTCCGATTGGAGTCCTGATCGGACACGAGATGAAGGAGGCCAGAGCATGTACGACTTCTGAGGAGAGGCGTCTGGAAGCTTCTTCAAGGCCTGATTGTGCGTCAAGATTTATAATAGTTTTGGTAGTTTAAGATTAGATTGCTTTAGATAAATTAGAGATATTGTCGTAGCCGGGAAGTTTTAGCTAGATTTTCAGGGTATAAATATAAACCCTGCGCCATTGTAAAAGATGTTCACACAACCAATCAATCAAACACAACTTTCGGCCTCACATGCCAACAACCCTTTTTTTCGTCGAGTTCTTCAGCAAGCATGGCTGCATCATCTTGACCTCCGGTTTGTCTGTAAGTCCGACACCCTATCGAATTAATCTAGGCTTTAGATTGAGGTGTATCGCCCTTCTTCGTTTAGTTAATTCACCAATTTATCGAGTTGTTCTAAGCTTTAGATTGAGGCGTATCGCTCTTCTTCGTTTAGATTGCTCACCCTTTACCGTATCTTGTTGATTTCATCCTATCGGCTTACATCTATCAGAGAAGATCTATTCTGCTTTACTGTTATTCAAGTTTCACAATAGATCTGTTTGTATCGTTTATATAGCTGATTTAGATTTAATAAGCAAGTTACAAATAGATCTGGTTTAAATGAGTTCTTTGATATATATTGATCTATCGGAGTAAGCAAGTAAATCGGTGCCCTGCTAGCAACGCTGTCTCGAAATCGATCCGATTGTTAGTGACATGAGATTTGATTTGTTTATCGCCTTTGGAAATATGCATAGCAAAGAATGAGTTTAAAATTAGATCTATCTCCGATTCGATTTTCATAGCCGATGGTTTATTTCAATACACGTTATATTCTCATGAATCGGACTCAAGGCCGATGGTTCATATTATCGAAATCGGACTTCTCTTTATGTTGATCCGCTTTCTGGAACGAATCGGGGCCTTGGCCGATGAGTTCCTTGTTGCTTACTGATTAAACTTTACCTTGTCAATTTCAGGTCAAATTGACTGGCACGCCGCGAACCTCAAGATTTTTGGACCTGCACTGAAGTGAAGCAAATCTTCCAGGCCACAGTGTTAATTTTCGAGAGTCAACGCCTGACTTTTTGGACGTCAACACATTTTGGCACGCTCGGTGGGACAAGAAAGCTTTTGCGATGGCACCTGGAGGCGGTGAAATCCCTGCGGTCACGATGGAGGACCTCAGTGACGAGCAGAAGAAACTCGTGGAAGCACAACTAGAAGAATTCAAGAATTTGCGCCTCGACTCGTTCAGTAAAACTCGCAATACGGTGATCAAGAAAAATCAGTTTCCTGCTCCCCAGGAAGCGTTCGATCGGATCACTGCCGAGGAAAGAAAATTCTTCCAAGACTACATAGACGCTGGAGTGAGTCATGCTTTGATTAGCCAATCTGGAATATTGGTTAACACGGTGGTGGGATTGATCGCCAAGTTGCTGGATGGAGCTATATTGAAGGATGTCCAGAAGGGACCTGCTTACTTTGATACTGGTGCTTCTTCGGTAATTAAAGATCTCAAGAAAAAGATGGTACAGATCAGTTCGTCTACATCACCAGAAACACATCCTGAAAGCTATGAAACTCCTAAAGCAAAGAAGACCAAAGCTAAGGCAGTGGAGGGAGGTGAAGAAGAAGAACAGGAGGAGGAGTCAGAGGACAAGAATTATGGCGGCACTCAACATATTGATCAGTTTGGCAGCCGAATTCCTGTAGTCGATGGCAAGATGGTGTATCCTGTTTTCTTCAACACTGAGAATTCACCAAAGAACAAGAGAGCCGACAATTGGGAGCCGTCAATCGGAGCTACTGAGACACCAGTTATAATGAATCGTGCTCCGATTAGTCAAGGAAATTACACTCAGGAAGATTGGACAGATAAGATTGCTGACGTCATGAAAAATCAGTTTGGTTTGAAGCCTAAGGGACAATCATATCTGTATCGGAAGCCGTATCTGGACTGGTTTGATACCCTGCCTATGCCAGCCCGATTCAAGATTCTAGATTTCTACAAATTTTCTGGACAAGGGGATGTTACCACCATCGAGCATATCAGTCGTTATACTATTCAATGTGGTGAAGTAGCATCGATTGATCCATTGAAAGTTAAGTTGTTTCCCATGTCGATTTCTGGATCGGCCTTCTCATGGTTTTCTTCATTGCCACCAAATTCCATCAGTAATTGAGCCGACTTGGAAAAGCAATTTCATGCCTATTTCTTCATGGGAGTACAAGAAACCAGGTTGTCCGATTTGACTACGCTCCGACAGAGAAATGGAGAATCGATTAGCGAATTTGTTCAGAGATTCAGAGATATACACAGCCGATGCAACTCATTGAATTTATTGGAGGGACAACTGGTGGATTTGGCCTTCCGAGGATTGTTGCCTCAAGTCAAGGATCGTTATATAAGTCAAGATTTTGAAGGCTTGGGTCACATGATTCAAAAGCTCTCTCAGCATGAAGGACGTGGAAATGATTATCGGAGGGAGAAGTTTCAAAGAAAGATTGCAAATATTGAGTATGACTCCGATGGGGAAGAAGCTGAGATCGATTTGGCTGAATGGACCAAGAACAAGAATTCTATTGCCTGTCCATGGGTGAAGGTCGAGCCAGAAAGGTACAGTTTTGATATTACAAAAGCCGATAAAATATTTGATTTATTGCTAGCAGAAAAACAAAGCAGACTTTCCCCAAATCATACGATTTCTTCTGCTGAAGAATTAAAAAAAAATATTGCAAGTGGCATAATTCAGTTTCTCATCACACCAACGATTGCAAAGTATTCCGCAATGAGATTCAATCGGCAATTGAAAAAGGGATTATCAAAGTTGAAACTGGTAAGAAGCCAATGAAGCTCGATGGACACCCATTCTCTCAAAATATGGTGGAAATCGGAGCGCCCGACAAGAAATTGAAAGCTAAAGTCCTCACGTCGGAGAATGCGAGGAAATCGGGAGCTGTTGATCCAGATTGCCAAGTAACGGCCGATGATGTACAAAATCGGAATCATCAGCAATATCGGGAAGACCTCCGACGCAGGGAGAAGCCTAGGATTACATCGGGACAGCTCATTGACAAATATATGCATCAGCAGGAAAGGGATCGGAGTGCTCCGATGAGAAGGTTTGACAAAGAAGATCATTGGGGATGTCCGTTCTTTAGGTTCTGCTGGAATGAAAAGTTAAGGCTTCCATCGATCTACGATTGTCCAGAGTGCAGCGATCAGTATGAAAGTTACAGAGATTCAAAGAGGCAGCGACAATCTGTACATGACCGATTGGATTTTGGACGCCGATGCAGCTGGCATGATGAAGTAGCTTATCAACAAGAGCGCGACGATTGGCGTGAATACCATGATCGGCGTGAGTATGAAAATCGGTGCTATGACCGATGGGACGATGATCGCCGAAGTATAATGATCGCCAAAAATATAAAGGAGACCGTCTTTCTGTGTATGATCGTCTGGTTTACAGGAAAAAAGGAAATTGTTCAAGAACCAGAAGATGCGCAGGAATCGGAGGAGGAAGTCAAATCGGACTTGCGTCCAGGAGTCAATCCGCAATGGTGTCCTGAAGGTTTGACCAAAACACAGAAAAGGAGGGTTCAGCGTCTCCGATTCAAGGAACTGCTCAAAGAAAAGCGCCAAGGAGATGATAATTCCAAGGTTTGGAGAGCTAAACCCAAGCGTGATGATGATGGGCCATCGGCATCGGTGAACATGGTTTTTGTATTGCCTGCTGAATACAATGTTAGTTCAACTGATGATGAGGCCGATGGTATTGAAGAAGCCATGGCGCAATTGGTCTTGCAACCTCAACAAGCTGTGTTTGACAAACCAGTTGATGAAAAGTATCGGCATTTGAGGCCTTTATATGTTAAAGGATATGTTGATGGCAAGCCGATGACCAAGATGCTTGTTGATGGGGGAGCTGCTGTGAATGTGATGCCTTATACTACGTATCGGAAGCTTGGCAAAGGACCTGACGATTTGATCAAAACCGATATGATGCTTAAGGATTTTGGTGGGAACCCATTGCCGGCTCGGGGGGCATTAAATGTTGAACTGACAATCGGGAACAAGACTTTGCCTACTACGTTCTTCGTCATCGACAGTAAAGGATCTTACAGTTTGCTCCTTGGGCGCGATTGGATTCATGCTAATTGCTGTGTGCCGTCTACCATGCATCAATGTCTCATCCAATGGCATGGAGATCACATTGAGACTGTTCAAGCCGATGAATCGGTCAGCGTCGCTACCATCGATTTGACGGTTTGGGAGTTTGAAGGGATTGAATGCTTATCGGGCAAGGTTTGGGAAGGAGATTTTATCCAAGTGTCCGATGATGGATTAAAACCGATCCAAGCAATCGGTTCCGAGAGCTTGTATTAATGGATGATTTAATTGAAGATGAGGGTAAACTTGGTCAAGGGTTTATGTCGGCCAATGAGCTAGAGGAAATAGATATAGGTTTAGGAGATAGACCTCGACCGACATATGTAAGTGCAAAGTTGGATCCTGAGTTTAAACAAGAATTAATAAAGTTATTGAAAGAGTATCATGATTGTTTTGCTTGGGAATACTATGAAATGCCCGGTTTAAGCCGATCTATTGTTGAACATCGGCTCCCGATCAAGTCAGGGTATCGGCCTTTTAAACAAGCGCCGAGACGATTTAAACCTGAGTTAGATAAAGAAATAAAAGCCGAAATAACACGGTTGTATGAAGCTAAGTTTATTCAACCTTGCCGATATGCTGAATGGATATCTAATATCGTTCCTGTTTTCAAGAAAAATGGAAAGTTGCGAGTTTGTGTTGATTTCAGGAATCTTAACAAGGCGACTCCGATGGATGGATATCCGATGCCGATTGCTGATATGTTGGTTGATGCAGCCTCAGGACATAAGGTGATTAGTTTTGTGGATGGTAATGCAGGATACAGTCAAATTTTTATGGCAGAAGAAGATATTCCTAAGACAACATTCCGATGTCCTGGTGCACTTGGATTATATGAGTGGGTCGTAATGACTTTTGGTTTAAAAAATGCTGGCGCCACATATCAAAGGGCAATGAATTATATATTTCACAAGTTGATCGGCAGGATTGTTGAAATTTATATTGATGATGTAGTGGTGAAGTCCGATGGATACAAACAGCATCTGGCCGATTTACGAGAAACTCTTGAATGCACAAGGAAGCATGGCTTGAAAATGAATCCTAACAAGTGTACGTTTGGAGTATCGGTCGGACAGTTTTTGGGTTTCATGGTTTATGAAAAAGGAATTGAAGTCGGACAGAAAAGCATGAAGGCTATAAGAGATGCTAAGCCACTTACCGATAAGACGAGTCTCTATTCGTTAATCGGTAAGATTAATTTTGTCAGAAGATTTATTTCAAATTTATCTTGAAGAATTCGTCCTTATTCCCCGCTGTTGAAATTAAAAGCCGATAAGGAATTCGTCTGGGGAGAGGATCAACAAAAGGCATTTGATGAAATAAAGCAGTATATGATGACACCGCCAGTTTTGATTCCACCTCAGAGGGATAAGCCATTCCGATTATATTTATCGACCGATGAGTTGTCAATTGGGTCTGTTCTTATACAAGAGTTTGAAGGAAAGGAAAGAGTGGTTTATTATCTGAGTCGGAAGTTGATTGATGCGGAAACAAGATATTTGCCAGTTGAAAAGTTATGCTTATGTTTATATTTTTCATGCACTAAGTAGAGGCATTATTTGTTATCTTCTGAGTGCACAATCGTTTGCAAAACCGATGTGGTCAAATATATGTTGTCCATGCCGATGTTAAAAGGAAGAATCGGGAAGTGGATATTGGCATTATCGGAGTTTGATTTAAAATACGAATCGGCTAAAGCAGTTAAAGGACAGGTAATGGCTGATTTCGTGACACAACACATCGGAGATGAAGTAAAATTGGTTGAGCCGATGCCTTGGACATTATTCTTTGATGGATCATCGTGTGGCCAGGGATGTGGCATCGGAATCGTTATTGTTTCACCTCGGGGGGCAAATTTTGAGTTCGGTTATCCGATGGATCCAAGTTTCACAAATAATCGGGTTGAATACGAAGCATTGCTTAAAGGATTGAAATTATTGTTGGAAATCGGAGCTGAAGCTGTCGAGATTTTTGGAGACTCCCAGTTGGTGATTTATCAGTTAATCGGTAAATATGAATGCAAAGATGATGTTCTGATTCGTTATTTTGAAGAGTGCCGATTATTGTTGAAAGAATTTGTGATGGTTAATATTGAACATATCCCCAAGGCTCAAAATCAGGAAGCTAACAATTTGGCACAAGCTGCTTCTGGCTATCGGCGTCTTCATGAGATCATGACGATTGAGCAAGAAATCGGAGATTGGAGATATGAGATTGTAAGTTGTCTTAAGGATCCATCACAAAAAGTTTCCAAAAAATTAAGATTCATGTCTGTTAAATATGTGTTGCTTGATGATCAATTATATTATAAAACGATTGATGGTGTGTTGCTCCGATGTTTGAGTAAATCGGAATCCAAAGACATGATGGACGAAGTGCATGAGGGAGTTTGTGGCGCGCATCAATCGGCTTATAAGATGAAGTGGGTTATTCGTAAAACAGGTTGTTTTTGGCCAACGATTTTGGAAGTTTGTTTTGAATATTATAAAGGTTGCCAAGAATGCCAGAAATTTGGAAATGTGCAAAAAGCGCCTGCGTCAGCCATGAATCCGATTATCAAGCCGTGGCCTTTTTGAGGATGGGGAATTGATTTGATCGGACAAATTTATCCATCGTCAAGCAAGGGTCATAAATTTATATTGGTGGCAACAGATTATTTCACTAAGTGGGTTGAAGCGATTCCTTTAAAGGTTGCCGATTCCAAGAATATGGTGGAATTCGTTAAGGAGCATATTATATATCGGTTTGGTATTCCTCAAACTATCACGACCGATCAAGGAACTATATTTATGTCTAATGAATTTCAAGATTTTGCTACCAGTATGGGTATTAAATTGTTAAATTCTTCTCCTTATTACGCGCAAGCCAATGGTCAAGCCGAAGCATCAAATAAAAGTATTATCAAGATCATCAAACGGAAGATTGACGAACAACCAAGGCGATGGCATTTAACGTTGACCGAATCATTATGGGCATATTGGATGGCGTGTCATGGATCTACTAAATTGTCCCCGTATCATTTGGTTTATGGACATGAAGCTGTTTTGCCTCGGGAGATTAAAATCGGATCGAGACGAATATCGGAACAGGGAAACTTGACTGCCGATGAATATAAAAGTTTGATGAATTTTGAGTTGGACGATTTGGCTGAAACCCGATTGAGGGCGTTGGAAAATATTGAGAACAATAAAGCACGTGTTGCTAAGTATTATGATAAAAAGGTTAAGCCAAAGGAGTTCATCGAGGGTGAATTGGTTTGGAAGCTGAT
This sequence comes from Alloteropsis semialata, assembly GCA_004135705.1. Taxonomy (NCBI): domain Eukaryota; kingdom Viridiplantae; phylum Streptophyta; class Magnoliopsida; order Poales; family Poaceae; genus Alloteropsis; species Alloteropsis semialata. The sequence continues at coordinate 42,042,694 of CM014274.1, forward strand.
TTTGCTGATAGGGACTAAGAGTTCTAAGTTTGAAAAATGGTCGCCTAATTGGGAGGGTCCCTATCATGTAAATCGGTGCGTTCTCGGAAATGCGTATATCTTGGAAACATTGGAAGGAGAAGAGTTTTCAAAAGCGCTTAATGGAAAATATTTGAAAAAATACTATCCAAGTATTTGGGTAGATTCATAAAGTCGATATTCTATATCGTCTAAGATAGCCGATACGGTACGTATCGCCTTAAGGGCAAAAATATTTACAAAAATAAGTGTTCATCGACGATCAGCGTAGTCGGATCCAACAGAGTTCATCGATGATTGATGTCATTGGAGCAGTGCAGCTAAAGAGTTTAATTATTACAAGAATTTGCGGATCGCTTCAATCGCGTTCAACCAGATGTTATCAATCTTTTGAATCTCTTCTAGGTCTTCCACATCGGAGCCAGGGATGTTCTTGATGCTTCTGTGAATTTGGCGAACTTCCTCCAGGCGTTTGTTTAAATTTTCTTGCGCCGATTTGATGGAAGTTGGAATCTGGTTGAGCTCGTCTTGGGTCTCCGACATTTCTTTGCGGACTTCTGCAAGCTGTTTGAGCAGTTCAGCTTCAACGCCATGGAGATGCTTCATCCGATTCTCTAGCTGTGTTGGTTTAGCTTGGAGGGTCTTGATTTGGGCCTGTATAGCTTTCAATTCATCTTGGCCGTCGTCGCGTTTCTTAGTCAAGTCTTGCTGGGACAGCCGATCCGATATGCTTTGACGGGCAGCAGAGACTTGTTGTTGGTGCCCTTCAATAAAAGCCGCAGGAATGATTGCACTCTCCAGCTCCGATGGCAGTTGACCTTTTTAACTCTTGAAGATTTGACGAATTGGCTCTGCATCTTCCACAAGGACGGCGACGCTCTTGGTTAAATGATTCAGCATTTCTTGAAGCTTTGCCTTGACCTCATCGGAGATGGTAGGATGATTGTGCAGAGCTAATTTCTTCTTCTCCGATGGCGGCGTCCAAATCAAATGATGTGAAACTCATTGCTGGAGAATCGTGCACCTGAAACAAAATATGGATGAACAAGTGTTATTAAAATAATAATATTAACACAAGAGGATGAATCGGTACCAATTTGAATTGTCCCTTTCGGACGTAATCGGGGATTACTTGAGGTTGGGCAGTGCTTGTGCTGGGAGCAGCTATCTGAAGCGTTTGGGATGGCTCAATCGGAGAAGATACCGGTGGGGTAGTTGTTGTTGGTTGCTCAGGGGTCGCCTCCGATTGAACATTTACAGTTTGTTCTCCAATTTCTTGCTCAGGAATGGCCTCCGATTGAATATTTGCGGCCGACTCTCCGATTTGCTCAGAGATAGCCTCCAATTGAATGGTTGTACTTGGCTCCTCGATGATGAATTGCAGAGTGGCAGGAGTCTATGATTCGATCGATCAGATCAAGTATATGTATGAAGATAATTTGGATTGGATTAAGTTTACCTGCTGAGCCGATTCTGCTTGTATGTCTTGGGCTGAAGCCGTTTGAAGATCGGGCAATGTAATATTTGTTTGCTGGTGGAGAAATTGTTATTACCAATTTGTTTTCGAAAGAAATATGAGATAAGTGAAATCGGATTGTTACCGATACTGCATCAAGAAGCATCCTTGCACCCTCAGCAGCCTTCTGGGTAGTTTCTTCAGCAGCTCTGGAAGTTGATTGACCGAGAATCTTCCCGAGAGGCTAGACATATAGTCATTTGCTTAGAATAAGAATCAGAAAGAAGAATCAGAGCGAAGAATTGGAAGGATGAGAAAATCATACCGCTTGGCTTTTCTTCTGTTTCGTTGGTGCAGGCACCTTAGTGGGAGCAGTTTTCCTTTTGCCTTTACCATCCATGATTTCTTTGAGAGATGGAGCAGAAGAGCCGATTCTCGGGTTTGGAGTCCTGATTGCATATCGATCGGCTTCCCGCTATTGCTCACTGATGGTGCGTTCTCTTCGGCTAGCTGTTACATGATTGGGATTCAAATTATGAGGAGTTCGTTTAAATAAGAGACGAATAAAAGTGGAGAGATTTTAAAAGACTTACATGATTTTCCATGGCCTCAAAATCGGAGTCTATGAGTGTGCAGTAGGTGACAGTCAGGAGTCTGAATATGTGAACGCATAACTCTTTCCACCAATTCCTGAATAGTCTGGATGAGAAGCTGGTGCATAGCCATTCAGGTATTTCGAAATCGGCCTGGGGAGCAAGTGATAAGACTCTGTCCATCTCTAGGAATGATGAAACCGGTTCTCTGTGCTTGATTTTATTGGAGAAGTATAAGCCGATCGGAAGCTGACCAAAGCCCATCTGACGAGCTGCCACCGATGGATTGTAAAATTCGTACGACGTGATCTTTTTTTTGAGGAAAACAGCAGGGGAGGCCCCTACTGACTTTTTCTATATATATGTAAAAAAAGGTATTTACAGGATGGACCATAGATCCAAAGAAGAAAGGAGAAAAGCATTAAATGAAATTACATAGCCAAGGTTCTAACTCCTGCTTCAAGGAGGGCTTGGCCCTAAGCAAAACAAGCTTTATCTCCTCCTTGAAGATAAACTTCCATCGCTGCAAAGATAATTGCGCACCATCAAAAATGACTTCATTTCGATGTTTCCAAGTGGCCCAGCATGCAAGCATCAGTATCTCTCTGAAGGTGCGTGTCCCAAAGACTCGACGAGCATCAATGATCCTCTCATCAATGTTTAGTTGTAAGTTCCAGTTAACTCCCAGAAGGCGCCAGCACCAGGCACCAAAGGGACATGTGAAAAATAAGTGATCTCGAGTTTCCTCATAACCTGAATTGCATAAAGCACAACTGTAGTCATCCAGGTGACGTACGACGTGATCTTACGGCCGAATGCAATATTGCTACCTAGAATAGCAGGTGTTATGAAGGACTTGAGGATCGGCATGATCGACGCCAGCTCATTCTGAATGTTGAATACAGGTAGCTCATAGTCACGATCAGGATCACCATAAGCAAAGTAGCTGAAGCACTCTGATGCGATCCCATGGTAAAAGCTTTCAAAGTAGCTGACCATGTCCTTTGACTCAAGCCTTGATCCAGGGCAGGCCGATGCTGCTTCCCCAAATGACATGCATCGGCGAGTGGTTACATCTTCCTCTTCTACGTAATAATTTAGAAATTGGTAATCCTTGAAGTTATATTGGAGAGCAGATCGGAACTGGGTATGTAACCATAACTGGATAAACCACCAGGGGCCTCCGATATGACCAACTGCTTGGCCGTCTAACAATCTGACCGATATTTGGTGGAGGAGATGGTAAACAGCTCCGAGGAGGAGACGACCAAGAGGAACCGACTCGCCGTGAGATAGTGCTTCTGCGATTGCTTGCATGTTGGAAGTGGCGCCAAGGGTTGATCCACAAAATACAAATCTTTCCAACCACATGTTGAGGAAAGCTGCATGTTCTCTATCTCCTATAGTGCCGGTTTTGCAGTGATCGGCAACATATTTCTTCCAGCCCTTGGAGCCTGTGCCTACTAGTTTGTAGTTCAGTTCGTTGGAAAGCCTTCTTGGGTTCATGGCGTTGACGGTGTTGAGACCGGTCAGCATGTGTACATCCATGAGTGTTGGTGTCATCGGACCATGACCAAATATGTAGGCATTAAGAGCATCGGACCAAAAGAGGGAGGTAGCGGCCAGTAAATTCTCGTCCTTGACCATGTCAGCAAGAGAGAGCGTGAGACATTGGCCTATGTCTTTTTCATCCCAAAAGGTAGATTTGGCAGCTTGCATTCTGAGGAACCAGTTCCTCCATCCTGGGACGCTGCCCGGTCATGATCGGAAGGAGCCGGCCCAATTGGCAACTTGCACGTCCGATCCTTTAAAAGGGAGTCTCTCCAATTCCATACTGATTAGGTCTGTCGGTTGGTGCAGGCCAGATTGATTGGCCGACACCTATCCCTGCAACTGTTGGTCGAACCTTCCGAAAAGTTCGTAAGGTACTGGGCCTTGTGAAAATAAATTTTGTACTGGTGGGGGTACAGAATATCCATAATTTGGATTTTGCGGGGTAAAATTCACAACTTTATTGTTAATTCAGCCATGATTAACCGAATTAGGCAAAGTTGCAAACGGCTGAGGCGCACATTGGGTTGGATGGTGTAACAGATTGGCCTTCAAAATAATTCAACGGCATACCATACATATGTGGCTCTATGGGCTTTGTTGCTGGTGTTTTAAAATCAGGCACAATAGGAATTTTAGGAGTCAAAATACTAGGATCGGCGGTAGGTTGTTCAGCCATAAGTTGTTTGCCTTTCGATTCTAAGCACTTGTTATGCATCCAATTGACCAATTTGACATTATTCTCAGCCATCTTATCCTCCATGTACTTAAAAAAAACTTTATGAGAGTTTTCATCGGGTTATACCTTAGGAGGTGCCGCTGAAGATATAGCAGTTAGATCTACTTCCTTGATCTTAGTGACCACGCCCTTGCGGTCCTTCTTGAAGTGCGAAAGGTAGTAGAGGCATTCTTCTTCTGCCTTCTTCTTCAGGTATTCCTCGAACCTTGGCGATCTTCAGCAGAAAGTTCATCGTCCTTGACGACGATGATGTTCTCGAGATCAAACTCGGTGTTGGAACCCATGTGACTGGAATTAGATAAATCGGCTGCACGAACCAAATCTCCAATGCCCCAGCGGAGTCACCAAAAGTATGTTGACGCAGAATTAGGCCAACACACGAGAGCGCTAGTTCGCGCGGCACGTAACACTAGCTGCTCGCAGCTTCCCTGCGCAGACCGGTCGGACCGGTCAGAGGCACCGGTCAGACCGGTTCCTCCAGGAAAATCGGGAGCGAACCCTAAACACATCTCCCGAAAAGATCCGTCAGGGAGAACGCACGCAGGGGTGTCCTAGGGTCGGCAGGCCACCTAGAATGCCTTCAAACGTCGTGGAGACGCAGGAAGAACAACAAGTAGAGGTTGGAAAAGCTAGGGTTTGAGAGGTACAAAAAAGTAAAGGCAAAAATAGTAGATTTGTTTGATTCGATTGGGTATGTCCTCAATCGACCGAATCCCCTTATATTTATAGGGAGGGTAGGTCTTGTCCCGTAAGAAAACCAAGTTACAACATGTAACAACCTCGGAATCCTAAATCTACTCGAATTACAGAAGGGTAACCGGTCTGACCGGTCCCCCACACCGGTCAGGCCGGTCTGGGTCGGACTCCACCTCTTGCACGTCTTGCTCCTCCACCGACTCTTGCGATCCTCCTTAATCCCAAGCACCGCAACAATCGGTCATTCCAGAGACCATATCGCCCTTCCTTACACTCGGATCAACTGTTGCGATCAGGCACCGCAACTTCCTGACCTGCACCGGTCTGACCAGTCAGGCTAACCGGTCTGACCGGTCGGCCTTGGCCTGTGCCAATTTTGGTTGTCAACAAACCGATACCCTATGTGCATGGACACGGAATAGGAATTTTACCCGTAATGCTTCGCAGATGTAAAACTAGGATAGTTGGGTATACTATAGGACGTGTAAATGACTTACCTGCCCCTTGCCCCGCTCCGCTTGTACTCTATGGCCTTGGGCACAAAGTGCCCGTAGTAGGCCTCGCCAGCCAGCTCGCGGGGCACCTGTCGTCGTGGGTCGGGATGAGATCAACCGGCAGGGTTCCTTTCGCGACAAGCGCTGACGACATCAACCGCGTCAGGGACTAATGAGTCCGCGCCAGGGAAGACCAGGAGCTCCGTTGGCGACGCAGGCCACCATGACGACCAAAAGTAACGACCGACGGCCACAAGTAACGACGACTCGGTCGACGATTACAAGGATTCATGGGAACTAAGCGCCCAAAGACCACGGCCCTCATGATAGTTTCTAATTTAAGCCGTTAGAAATGATATAATAAGAGTCTAATATGGGTATTTTTTTAGCAGCCTGGATTTTAACCCGGACTTCAGTCATGCTCTGCTCTCAAAGTCTCAAGAAGAAGCAGAACCAGTGGAACGACGAATCAACATGTCGAGGTTGTACTCGTCAGATATTTGTCCGGCAGGCACCCCGCTTCGTGCGAAGATTGATCACGGTGACGAACAGAGAGACACGGGATTTTTATACTGGTTCGGGCCCTCGAGATCGAGTAATAACCCTACGTCCAGTTGTTGCTTGTATTATTTCGTCGAGTACAGATTACAATACGTAACAAGTACCCTCGGGTTGATTGTCTGAGATTGTGGATACCCTCTACGTACAGGACCCCCGCTATTTATATCCAGGGAGACGTGCCATACAAGACAAAACAGACCTAAACCTAGTAGGACTCTAGCTATCTCCGGGCTTTCCTTCTGCGATCTGGCCATCGTGTCTTGTTCGGAGTCTTGATAGTTCAGAGTCGGTAGTCGGTAATCCTCGTGATCGGGCACCCTGGTATTATGGCCTCAACAGTAGCCCCCGAGCTTATCTTGTTCAGAAAAGGTTGACTGTTCAGTAGCCTTCGGGCCTTTTTGCTCTTCGGGTGATTTTTGGATATGTTAATACCTCGTCAATCACTTGTACATGAGAGCCAGAAAAGTTCCCGAACTCTTGAGTGTTGAAACCTGCATCTGAATGATAAGGTCAAAGAAAAATATCAGCCATAATAATAGCAAAAAAGAACTGTTCCATCTTGGAAAGTGAAACGCCCCAGGATTGATGTAACTGCTGCCTAGTGCATTAAAAACCCACTCCGCACGTCTCCCGGAACTTTAGCAGCGCACGCGATACGGCTCTGCTCTGGCTCCTCGATTCTCGCGCGAAGCGTCACACCCCTGGGTCTTTAAATATCAGATCTCCTGGATTGATGCATACTTGAAGCTTCCATCCTAAGCCTTCTTCCTCCACTCGTCATGGGAAAGAAAAGGCTTAGCCGCAAGTTCAAGCTTCCTCGCCTCCTTTTCGGAGACTCCCCTTGCAGCTCCGGCGAACAACCGCCCGACAAGCCGGAGGACCTGTCGGAGACGTCACCACCCACTGCTCCTCCCCAGGCTCCGCTCCTGGCTCTCCCCTGGTACGGGGATGATGGAGTCGAGGTCGAGCCACCAGAGGAGGAGGCTCCGGCGGCGGCGCCGCCGTCTCCCGAGGCTGCTCCGTCAAGCATTGCCGCCGGGAAACGCCCTGCGTCTTCCTCCCCAGCCCCGGCATCTCCTGTCTCCCTCTCCTCCGACGACGAGCCAGAACAAGGAGGGAGTGGAATCCGGCTGAAGCCAGAGGCGGCGCACGCAGGCGCATCTTCGTCTACGGCTCCGGTGGACACCAGCGGCGACGAGGAACTCGCCCGGCGCCTCTTCGTCTCCCTGAACCGCGACCTGATCGGGATCCCTGGAGACGGAGCGCTCGTGGATCTCGTCAGCGACTCTGAAGAAGAGAACGCGGTAGATGATGATCCACCAGCGAGCACACCATCGCCCTGATCAAATTGGTTGACAATCATCAACCCAAGATCAGGGCGCTTTTGTATTTTGATTTCAGGATAGTTATCAATCCCCTGTGAAATGTTCCCCCTTTTGGATTAATGAAGAAATTTCACTTGATGGATGTAACTTAAATCCCTTGTTCTTGGAAATTTATCTGTGTCAATCTGTTCACGAAATTGCTCATCCAGAAACAAAATTCCCGAACGAAAAATTTCTTCCGACCAGACTAACTATCTTCAGTGTGTTCGGGAAATTTGACCCTGATCAGACATGATCGGGGCATTTCCTTGATTCACACCGATCGTTTGGTCATTTAAAACTAGTAACTTACTAAATAAGATAACAGCCCTAAATGCATTGAATCGGACCTGCACATTCTTCGAAACGACGCGTGCCGTAGAAAAAAGGAAAGAATCTTTTTGACCCAACAGTCACTGCGGATTGCACGGCTCAAGGCAGGTTTCTCGGGGTTCGTGCTCCCTGGCTGAACCATAAAAGCCCCAGGTGCGGCCGCCTGGACTCCATTTGGGCCTTCGTCTTCTCCATTCGCATCTACAGAACACTTGCCATCTTTTATCAGCTTTCTTCCCTTCATCCCCCTGCTCCTCCAACTCCCTGGGCTAGCCTACGATCGCCATGGCATCCACGCACCAATCTTCATCCGCCACTGAGTCCTCAGGGGACCAGAGCAGCGCCGCCACCGGGCGAGAACTCCGCAGCGGGGGCACGGTCTGCACCACGGACAAGTATTGGCACAAATCCACCACGACGGCCAAGCAACTGCAGAAGCTGGAGGACCTTGGACTGCTCCCCGACACCAGCCTCTTCCCTCGCCGGCATGCCAAAGGTCAGGTGTATCCGACCCCCAACACCCTTGAGATGGTGGCGTTCTTGGAGTTCTTCCATTGTGGATTCGGGGTTTATCCTTCTGACTTCTTCCACAACATATGCGAGCATTACCAGATAGAGCTCGTGCACCTTAAGCCTGGCGCTTTGACGATGCTTAGCGTTTTTGCCTTTCTGTGCGAAGCTTGGTTAGGGATTAAACCTTCGCTGCTGTTGTGGAGATATTTTTACACCCCTGCATACTACAAGAAACAAGTCATGATCGGGTCTATAGGTTTTTCCTTGAGAGATCGGGAGATCTATATCCCCTTTCCAGTTAAGGATAGCTGGAAAGGATATGAGCGTCATTGGTTTTACATCACTCTTCCCACGGCCTCAGTGGCAAAAGGGAAGTATCTGATGCCCTACCTCAAGGAAGAAACCAAAGCCCTACCAAGGATCACCCCGGAGATGCAGAAGCATATTGATCGGGTCCTGGAGCTCCGCAATGCTGGTCTGACGGCGGTTCATGTAGCAGAAATCTTCATTAGATGGAGATTCATTCCGCTTATGACTCACGACCGCTACGCTTGGACATTTAGGGGCGACAATGACCCGAACAGAATGAAACCCGATGGTGAGTATTTGTTTTTCTGTTCGATTGTTTTTCCGAGTTTGTTCGGTCATTTGAGTTCATGACTCTTAACTAGCAGTTGTCCCAGAGATAGAAGTGGCTGCACGCCTAAAGAAGATGTTTGGAGCTGATCCCCCGGATTGGGAGAACGTCCCAGCACCCTACAGCGCTGACAACCCTCCTCCAGAGGTAAACTGTTATTCAGAAAAAGCTCTTTCTTGCTTAATATTGATATGATGCAACTCTTTTTTCCCGACCAGGCCCCAGCTATTGTTGATGCCCCCGCCCAGAGCGGTGCCATCAATGTTGAGGAGGAGGGAGATCAGCCCGTTGATCAAGGCACCGGGGCCCCGACCAACGAACAACCTGGACCATCACCTGGTTTGGAGAAAGAGGTCCCGAGCAGCCCCAAGGCGATTATCCCCTGAACCCGGAAACGCTCTCGCAGTGTGGAGAGGACAGTTCTGGATTCGGGAGTTCTTGGATCGCCTAGGTCCGCCGATCTGCAGCCCAGTCGTGATCCGCCTCGTCCTGATGCCCAGGTATCGAGCATGATCGTATTCGGGCGTTTATTCGCAGCTTTTGATCGCATAACCAAAGCTAAATGTGATCGGGAGATTTCTCGACAGGAAAATCGTCCGACCGGACAGTCATCAAAGCTTATTCCTGGTGCCAAGAGATTTGAAGTCAAAATCCCGACAGCCGAGTAAGAGCTCTGACAATCTTTGATTATGCATGAGCACTTTTCTTAAATGTTGTTTTCACTGTATTTGATTATTCGGGAATTCAGGCGACCCGATCCCACAGCCTCTCCTCCTGTCAAACCATCTGCCAAAGAGAAAACTCCCGAGACAGACTCGACGGCACAACTTGACAGCTCAGAGAAGACCACAGAGATCGTGGGACCCATCCCGACGCCCCTGGGCCCAATCATTAGCGCGCTCTCGACAGCTGAAGAGCAATGGCGTTCGCTAGACGCTCGTGCCTCAGCTGCAGAAGCGTCTGTGATCAGACTGGGAGCCCAAGTGACCGTTCTCCAGTCCGAGAAAGAAGGTACATGTCTTAAATCTCATGCTTCGCTTATTGAGTCTTTATCTTCGAACTTTTGCTTACACGCTGCCTTTGACCCTGTAGCTAACTCCATGAGCATTGAGGTGCTCGAGAAGAAAAACTCGGATCTGGAAGGGAGGCTGGCTGTTCGGGATAAAGACGTGGCTGATCTGACCGCCCGTCTTGAAGCATCAGAGAAGCGCAGTTCGTCCTTGGACTCCAGGCTGATGGAAGGTGCCTGCGTCGCTGCAACTCACACCATCGGGGCTTTGAAAAGCCACCTCCCTAATCTGGACGTTTCTCTGCTCTCAAAAGGCTTCAAGTGCTCGGCGTCAGAAGCTGAGGTAATGTTTGATAGCCTTACCCCACTGGTGGAACCGTTTGTCAGAAAACTTGATCTCCATCTGAGTGATTCGGAGGAATCACCCTGAACACTGTGCAAAATTCCTGTAATAGGGCAAAACTTTAATGGTTTAGAATGCGATTACATTTTGCGAAACATATGCTTGCATGTTCTTGCGTAAGTCTTTAGAGCTGATCGGTATTTTCATGGATCTTTTTAACTGATAGCTTTGGCATAGCCAAAAAATCCCGTTACCATAAGCTATTTTGGAATTGTTTAGTTGCTGAGACGCGGGCGGCCTTCTGAACTGTGTAATTCCTTGTAGTCATGGTGTTCAGTAATTTTAGCGTAGCTTAGCTTTCTTGAATTAAAAAGCCCGTTTCTTGCGTGGTAATAGTACCGTAGTAGCCCCCGGGCTCTTTTACAGTCATGCTGGTATGCTGAAAAAGAGTCTAGAAGTACAAACCGCAAGAAACTTCCCGATCAAATGGGGAGCCCCCGAGCATAGAGCTCGGGACGCATAGAATAGGTCTGAAAAGAAAATATTCAGCATGGTAGTCCCCGGCTCTTTGTTAGTGTATGCAATATGGTAACAAAGAGTAGAAACAGAATAGAAAATAGAAACCCAGCCCCCGAGCATAAAAGCGAGGGTGAGTAGAGTATATAGAACTTATCTTTTTTTTTTTGGCGCTGTAGGCGACGCAGATGACGGTTTATATCTGTCAAACCTGATGGTCGGTCTTGAACTGTGCACGATCTTCATTGTTTAGGCGTAGAACCTGCGTAGTTGATCCATATTCCATGTGTTTGGCAGTATGTCCCCATCTATCTCTGCGATCCTGTAGGCTCCTGGTCGGGCGATATCTACTACAATGTACGGCCCTTGCCATGGAGAAGACAATTTAGTTTTGTCCTTGGTGCGTTGATCTAGTTTGAGCACCATGTCACCAATGCATAGGCTTCGTTGTCGAACATTAGCATCGTAGTATTGCCGCAATTTTTGCTGATACTGGGCTACTCTAAAAGCAGCTGCGTCACGAGCCTCCTCCAGGAGAATTAGCTCATCAGCGCGTCTGTCAGGCTCTTCAGTCTCTGAAAACATTGCCACGCGAGGGGCTTGTAGTCGGATGTCGGATGGTAGAATCGCCTCTGCTCCATACACCAAGAAGAAAGGTGTTTCGCCTGTTGCCCGATTCATAGTGGTCCTCATTGACCAAAGTACTGTAGGGACCTCATGAATCCAGCGCTTGTCGTAAGCTTGCAATCTGTTAAAAATCCTCTTCTTGATGCCCTGGAGCACGATGCCATTGGCCCGTTCTACTTGCCCGTTTGTCTTCGGGTGATTTACCGATGACCGATCATGCCTAATCCCGTGGTCGTAGCAGAAATCAGAAAACTTTTTACTTTTAAACTGTGTTCCATTATCAGAGATTATCCTGTTCGGGACACCGAATCGTACGACAATGCTCCGTAGGAATTTGACAGCTGCCTCTTTTGTGATTTTCTGAACTGGATCGGCTTCAACCCATTTTGTAAATGTGTCAATGCCAACGAACAGAAATCTGTATCCCCCGACAGCCCTTGGAAAGGGCCCGAGGATGTCTATACCCCAAGTGGCAAAGGGCCATGACAAGGGTATAGTGTTTAAAGCTTGCGCAGGTTTAGTTTGTTTCCGTGCGAAGAATTGACATGCCTCACACTTTTTTACTAAATCGCTTGCGTCTTGAAGAGCTGTAGGCCAGTAGAAGCTCTGTCGGAATGCTTTCCCTGTTAGATATCGGGAAGAAGCATGTGATCCACAGATTCCTCCGTGAATGTCGTGGAGCAAACTAATGCCCTCGGTCCGTGTGATGCATTTGAGGAGCATTCCATTGCGGGTTAGCTTGTATAATCGCCCGTCAACCAATTGATAGTTCTTGGCTTTACGATGGATTTTCTCCAATGTAGCATCATCGTCCAGAATAGCTTGGTTTGTGAGGTACGCCCGGATTGGATCCATCCAGTTCTCCTCGTTTCCAACTAGAGCGGCGGCTCGGGCCGTACCGACCAACATAGACTCCTTGACGGATTCGTTGGTTGTAGAAACTGATCCCTTGGCGGGTTCAGTTTTTAGGTTCGGTAGTGAAACCGACACAGATGGTTTAGTAAGAACTTCAAGTAACACGTTACTTGGGAGCCGTGTGCGCTCTGCAGCTGCCTTTGCCAGCTTATCCGCGTCGTCATTGAATTCCCTCTTCACGTGCCGTACTTCAAGCCCATCAAATTTGCTCTCCATCCGCCTATATGCTTCCAAGTATTTAGCCATGACCTCGCTCGCGCACTGTACTCTTTCATGACTTGCTTTGCAGCTAACTCGGAATCCCCTTTCACGAGCAGCCTTCTGACACCAAGAGATGCAGCTATGCGGAGGCCTGTCAATAGCCCTTCATACTCGGCAACATTGTTAGTAGGAGTTGGATCAACAAAATTGATTTGTAAAGCGTACCTAATGATGTCATTGTGTGGTGAAATCAGGACTACCCCAGCCCCCGCGCCTGCTCTGCAAAATGCTCCGTCATAGAACATCGTCCAGTGTTCGGGATTTTGGGCAGCTTCTTCGGGTTCGGGGTTAGTCCATTCTGCGATGAAATCTGCCAGAGCCTGCGACTTGATGGCAGTTCTGGGTATGAATTCAACGTCGTAAGCCCCCAGCTCCACAGACCATTGCGCGATCCTACCCACGGCATCTCGATTATGTAAAATGTTGCCTAGGGGGTAAGTTGACACAACCCTGATCTTGTGGCACAGAAAATAATGCTTGAGCTTCCTGGAAGTCATTAGTATAGCATATAATAATTTCTGAATCTGAGGGTACCTTGTTTTAGCATCATGTAGCACCTCGCTTACGAAGTAAACGGGATGTTGTGTTGTAGACTTTTCTGTTGGTCTTTCGACCACCAGAACAGTGCTAACAACAGTTGGTGTCGCAGCTACGTATAACAGCATCTCTTCTTGTGGCTTTGGCGGGACCAGTACGGGCATTTTCCGCAGGTACTGTTTGAACGCCTGGAACGCCTCTTCTGCTTCTGCCGACCACTCAAAACGATCAGTTCTACGTAACAATTTGTAAAACGGTATACCTCGTTCGCCTGACTTGGACACGAATCGACTTAGGGACGCCATCATTCCTGCCAACTTCTGGACTTCGTGGCGGCTGCGTGGAGACTTCATGTCGTCGAGTGCCTTGATCTTGTGCGGATTTGCCTCTATACCTCGTTGGGAAACAAGGTAACCGAGGAGCTTACCCGATGATACACCAAAGGTGCATTTGGCGGGGTTGAGCATCATCCTGTTTTTACGCAAGTTGTTGAATGTTTCGGTTAAATCAGCGATTAAATCACCCTTTAACTTACTTTTCACAACAATGTCATCTATATATGCCTCCACATTACGGCCGATTTGGCCTTCGAGAACAATGTGAACACATTTTTGATAAGTGCAACCTGCGTTTTTCAGACCAAAAGGCATCTTTATATAGCAATAAACACCGAAGGGAGTTACAAATGCAGTTTTCTCCTCATCGTCAATGCACATGCTGATTTGGTGATACCCCGAGTAGGCATCTAGAAAGCAAAGCAATTCGCATCCAGAGGTTGAATCTACAATTTGATCTATCCTAGGTAATGGGTACTCATCCTTCGGGCAGGCTTTATTCAGATCTGTGTAGTCCACGCACATCCTCCATGTTCCGTTGGGCTTCTTGACCATGACTGGGTTTGCCAGCCACTCCGGGAAAGGGACCTCTCGAACGAAGCCGGCTTTGAGTAGTCGGTTGATTTCTTCGTTAATGGCGTCTCGCTTCTCCGGGGTATATCTCCTTTGCTTCTGCTTGACTGGTCGGACGCCAGTTCGTATGAAGCTTGTGCTCGATTACCTCCCTGGGGATCCCGAGCATGTCAGATGGTTCCCAAGCGAACACATCTGCGTTTGCCCGGAGGAAAGCAATGAGCTCGAGTTCCTATTTGTCACCCAGGCCAAGGCCCACCTGGGTGGTCTTGGTCGGGTCTGCCTCATCAAGGGTTACCGCCTTCGTGCCTGGCTCGGTGCGCTTGGCCGGTGGCTCGATTGGTGAGGCGTTGGCCGGCGACTCGCCAGCTGCTTGTGACGGCGTCCCCTTGAGTGGGGTCTGGTCCACCACAGTCTGCCTCTCAGCGGCGCGGTCGTCAGCTCCCTGTCTCCTGATGAATCCCTGTTCCCCGATGAGCTCCTGTTCGGGAACTTCTTTCCCTTTGGCCCTTGGTCGGTTCTCAGCTGCTCGGGAGGTTTCAGCCAATGCTCCCTTGGCGGCAGCCTTTGGCTGGTTCTTTGTCTTTTTCTTGGCAGGTTCGGCAGCCTTGGCTGGTTCCTGCTCGTCACCCTTGATCATGTCCAGGGTCTTCATGTCGCACTGGACCGCGCCCTTACGATCGCCGCAGACGGTGATCGGCCCCAACGGCCCCGGGACCTTGATCATGGAATATGCAAAGTGAGCGACCGCCATGAATTTCTTCAGGAACGGCCGGCCCAAGATGCAGTTATAGGCCGACGTGATGTCAGCCACCTCGAAGGTGAGGAACTCTGATCGGATGTTTTTGCCCTCCACGAGGGTCACCTGCAGATCGATCCTCCCCAAGGGAAAGGCTTGAATGCCTGGTATGACCCCGTAGAAAGGCTTCTCCACAGGGGACAAGGACCTCCTCGGGATCCCAAGTTCGTCAAAGGCGTTGACAAACAGGAGGTTGAGGGCGCTTCCACTGTCGATCAGGGTTCGCCCGATCTTGCGGGGCCCGATCCATGGCTTGATGCACAGTGGGAGTAGTGGCCCGTCGTAAAGCGTCTCAGGGTGATCCCTTTGATCGAATGTGATCGGGATTTCTGACCACCTCAAGAGATGCTTGCAGGGCTCGGCGCTGTTTATCTGCCTCTCGACCATCTTGAGCTGGGACTTGGAGGTTCGGGTTGAACAGCCACCGAAAATTGTGGCGATCTCCAGATCTTCGGGAAGATCTGGCTCATCATCACAATCCATGTAGTTTGCCGTGCGAGGGTTGTGAGCTGCCTGGTCACGCGGAGCCCCCTGCTGCTGGCTCTCCTCCTCCTGCTTCTGTTTCTTGTACACCGTGCAGTCCACAAAGTGATGCTTCGTAGATCGGTGAATCGGGCAGTACATCGGGAGGTTGTCCGGTTTGCCTTGGCGCCTGTACGGGGGTTTGTTGTCCACGGCCATGACCTCGTCACCCTCGGTCTTGCGCTTCTTGTTCTTGTGTTTATTCTTCTTCTTGGCTTCCCCAGCTGGCTGGCTTTGTTCGGGCTTTCCGTGAACCCGTGCTCGGGCGTCCGCCATCTTGGCGGTTTCTTCCAGGATACCGTATAGCTCTGCCACCGTCTTCGGGTTTTTCTTGGCAAGTTCCTCCGCCGTTCGCTCGTCTTTGCAACCTTGATTGAAGGCCACAATTACCCGATCATCCACCATGTCAGGGATGGTGTTACGGGTGTCGCTGAACCTGCGGATGTAGTCCCGGAGGGATTCTCCAGGCTTCTGCACACAGTTGAGCAGATCTCCCTCATGTCCGGGGCGTTTGTAGGTGCCTTGGAAATTGGCTTCAAACATCTCCCAGAGATGAGCCCACGACTTGATGCTGGCCTCGGGCAGGTTCATGAGCCACGTACGGGCTGATCCCTACAGAGCAGTTGGCAAGTAGTTGGCTTTGACGTAGTCGTCACCCCCGGTGGCATCGATGATCGTGGAATAGATCTGAATCCACTCGCGGGGGTTGGTTGTTCCGTCATACTTCTCGATGTTAGTAGGACGAAACTTTTCGGGGCACCTGACCTTGCGCAGGGCTGGGGAGTACGCAAGGCATCCCCCCGTGCCTGGTCGGGAGTCATGTGGCGGCGAATCTGGATGAGACCGATAGTAACCCTCACGTGCTCGGTAATCTCGATTGTAGTTGAGAGTTTCCCGAGCGTCGCGAGTGCGACGATTGCGTTCGAGCTGTGTCCTCATGTCGCGCCCCTCGTGTGGGCGATAGTACGGTCGTCCGTTAACAGATCGAGACCGAACCGGTTGTGGTTCACGTGGTCTGTTTGACGGAGCCGGCGGTACGGCAGCGGCGGCTTCGATGCGCTCCTTGGCATTGTCCGCTGCTTCCCGAGCCTTCTTGGCTATGGTGGCCATCGGAGTCCCTTCGGCCATTGCTTCCATGGTCTCCAAGAGGGTTCGGATCTGCAGATTATCCTGTTCGACGGCCCGGAAATCGTTGTTGAGATCTCGGGGAGCCAATGAGGATGCAACCTGCTGTGTACGGGTTCTAGCCGTTTGTAGTGTTGGTGCGTTGCTCAAACGTGGAGGAGGCATGGGTCGGCGTGAGCTAGATGACTCGGCAGCAGCCTCGGTCCCGTTTGCTGTTAGCACATGGATGCGGCGGTCTTCGGATTGTTCTGACCCATTGCTAGATCCACTGTAGTCGAGATCCAACTGCGCAGTGCGATCTGCAATGTCTTCGAGAGTTGGCTCCGTGAAGGGGGCGAAAACTTCCCGACCGGCGCATGTGAGATCGGGATCATAGATCCCTGTCATCTTGAGCTCGTAGTCGCCTTGGTGCTCGAACACGAGATCTCCGAAGCGGATCTCCCGTGCAGGCACTAGATGGCGGGGAGCGTAGAGATCGGAAGCGGAAGCAGAACTCCCGATGGCTTCCGACTTGACAGAACTGGGCATGTAGGGCATCGAGGAACTCGACGCGTCGGCGATCCAGACTCCGTTGACGATCGGCATGATCTTTCTTCACGCAAGGGCCCCTACCTGGCGCGCCTCTGTCGAGGTTGTACTCGTCAGATATTTGTCCGGCAGGCACCCCGCTTCGTGCGAAGATTGATCACGGTGACGAACAGAGAGACACGGGATTTTTATACTGGTTCGGGCCCTCGAGATCGAGTAATAACCCTACGTCCAGTTGCTGCTTGTATTATTTCGTCGAGTACAGATTACAATACGTAACAAGTACCCTCGGGTTGATTGTCTGAGATTGTGGATACCCTCTACGTACAGGACCCCCGCTATTTATATCCAGGGAGACGTGCCATACAAGACAAAACAGACCTAAACCTAGTAGGACTCTAGCTATCTCCGGGCTTTCCTTCTGCGATCTGGCCATCGTGTCTTGTTCGGAGTCTTGATAGTTCAGAGTCGGTAGTCGGTAATCCTCGTGATCGGGCACCCTGGTATTATGGCCTCAACACAACATAAGAAAGAAAACAGTGCGCAGTAGCTAATTTGTATGTTGGTGACTATTTGAGTGGAAGTCACCAACATACAAATATTATATTAGTATGTGTATGACTTTGTAACTACCATGCAAATTGTTAAACCTCTGACTCCAATGCAATCGGTTTAATCCAGCAATCAACATGAAGTGGAATTTTAAGGAGACTTCCATGTACTAGCGATAGTAGTATTACAGACTAAAAAAGGCATCGGTAGTATCTGAAATGAGGCTGGACATCATCTTACACACATATTGTGCCCATAACAAACACTAGCTAGCCAGACAGTCAACAGTATTAGCTATCCTATTGCCAGCAGCATTTGTCATCATTCTGATCATTGGATTAGATGCTAGCTCTGCGACTGCTAACACCACCTATTGTTGCGGTATCCATCTCCTGCCCACGTTCGAAAGCACCATCAGGGAAGCTCCGGCTAACACGGCCATTGACATGGTTGTCTGTTGCGTGGTATTGGAGTATCTGCATGCCGCCAGCATAACCCGCAGTCTCATCAGCAGTAAAATCCCTTCTTGTTGCCGTATTCATCTGTCCACATTCCAAAGTAGCATTAGAGAAGTTCCTGCTAAAATGGTCATTGACATGATTGTTGTCTTCGAAATTCTAAAACCACCAGCATAACCTGCACTCACCTCAGCACTAACACCCCCTGTCGTCGCAGTATTCATATGCCAACGTTCCAAACCACCATCCGGGAAGCTCTCCTCACCAGAAACCGCTGTACCACTTACACCATCACTCACATCAACTTGATAAGATGGCGGCAATAATGGGAGATAATAGGAGTTGTCCACTGGTGGTTCAGCTCGTGCTCGCCAGTAGCGCCAGAAAAACAGCTGCACGAACTCAACTGAGCGAGCAACAAATAGCATTCCAATTCCAAGCTGGAAAAATAATGATAGTCAAATGGACAAATCAGTTAACATATATTTGATTGTAAGCAAAGAACTGTTTGGGGGTAAACGTACCTTGAAACATACTATTTTTCGCTCCCACAAATTTGAGCCAAATGCACACATAGACAACATGGGGCCAAGAGCAGCAGATAGAACAAAAACGAACAGAACAGGATGATATCCATCACTGCTCCTGTTGTATTGCAAGCGGAAGTAAATACCGAATCCAGTAGAGAATAAGCCAAATATTCCAGCAGCTGAGGCTAGTATTCCAGTGCCCAAAAGTGATGCTGGCCCAATCCTCATAAATGGGGCTTTTGCCACAAAGTAAGCTCCAACAGCAACTATTATGCTTACCAAAACTGTGATCATTGAAGATACAGACACCATATTCTCACATCTTTGCCAGAAAAATAAGCAATAATATCCATGTAAAGTAAATCCAACCAATAGCGTAATATAACTCATCCAATTCATGCATGCTTCAGCACCCAATTGAATAGCCCAGCAAAGGTTGGAAATGACTATGGATAATGATGAAAGAGATAAGAGCATTCTCTGTTCATGATTGACATTTGCAATTCCAGTAATCGGTTTTCTGAAACAAATTAGGAATTTGATAAATTAGGAGGAGATAAAATTTAAACTTTCTACATATGTAATCTACTTATTATGTAATGTGAAGACCAAGGTTATCACAGTGCTTCACTAAGTCACAAGGACCTCGGGATACCTGCCTGCTTTGGTGACAGATGATGGAAATGAAAGTAATAAATAACTCAAATGGGTGAAATTTGAATAAATATGCCAATATGGCATCAAACTAAATAAATACAGCACATACAATATGTTTCAAAGCCTAAGCTAACTACAATATAACAAAAAATGTTACTACAATTTAACCTATAGAGAGATCATATTTGAAGGCTGTTTCTTTCCTTCCCTTTCCTGGTCCATTTCTAGCATGAACTTATAAAACAATCACTTTGCGGGCGCCGGGCTCACAGCAGTCAATTCTAAAATCCTAAATGAATTCCTAGATGCTGTTGCTTTAATGTGGCGTTATAGCTATAGTGAATGGTATAGTTGTCACTCACAGTGAGGACGATGGCAACTCGGCAACAAGCACTATTACTAACAAGGATGTAGTGGTACTTTTGGCTGTGCCTCTATCTCAATATCTTTGTTCATGGGGCTTCTATGGCTATTGGTGCTTGATGAGGAGAGGAGGCTGGACAAATGGACACCAAAGCACCAACAGAGCAGCACTAGGGGAAGCTGTGCTAGAGAGGCACTTCCATGTATCCTTATTCCTTACTTAAGATTTGAAAATCTCGATTATTCATATGAATGTGGGTAGATTAATTGCTTCTAGTATAATCTGCATCATGTATGAATGTCTACAGAAATGTATTGTATGAAGTACGTACAATGGTCCAAGATGTGAAATAGTTGACAGAAGTGCTGCTACTGCTGATGCTACTTGTTTACCAACACTGCAAAAATAGTTAGCATTTAGTTAGAACTACCATCAAAGAAATTCGATATTGACTTTAATATGCAAAGAAATTTACCTTGGTTTTATGCATTCAGCTGGTTGAAGTTCAGTTACTTTACATTCCATCTCCTCTTCAATCAAAATTTTGCTGGTTTTAGTTATCCAATCATCACTGGTTCGAATGCCTCTCTTGAATTGATTTTGAACTGCTGGACAGAACATTGTACTATTTGTTGAAACTGATTCAGCTTTCCCTATGAGTATGATCATTATGAGGCCCAATAGGCAGACTCTGACTCTAGATAAACCCAACTGGCACTTGGCAGAATGTCTTCTAATTCTGTTTGGGTTGGTTGAGTAATCCTTCAGGAACATTGAAAATTCAATCAATGAAACAGATGGAAAACCTGAAATGATAATTAGAGGACTAACTAATGTTGCATACCACAAGACATATTGAAATTATGAATCAAATCTATTGCTCAAAATAAACAGAGAACCATTTATGCTGCGTGTTTTATTCCCTGATATTAACTAATTCAAAACAGAGCATGCTAAAAGCATTTACAAATGGCCAGAGGAAGTTACCAAAACTATGGTCCACATGTTCACTCCTTTTTCTAGCAGTTTCCTTTGAGACCTTTCTCATTGACACAACCATAATCCACCTTTAGTTAGAAATTTGAGTTGGCTTATTAGTGATGCAATAACAGGACCGATAGGTGGATCATAGTGCACTTATAGTAAGCAGCAGGTTAGGACGTTCAGCTTCTCAGAATTTTAATCGTTCATATTTTGCTCACATGCTGCTTGAAACTCAGAACTAGATTGGCACTGTTGCACATAAAATGCTTACACATTGGTCTATATTCTAATTTCAAGTACTAAATAACATTACCGAATCAATTATGTACACATATAGTGTTACATAAATAGGTAAAACGATATCTGCACATAAATGATTCAATAATATTATGTCAGTACCTAAAATAGGAATATGTACCAATGTGTATATATCATTTTGCACACAAAATGGAATAGAAATAATGTAGTACGTTAATATAAGAGAAGCAAGTTTCTGATACTAGCACTGTAGCACCAACTGGAAGCAAAGCTCCAAGCAATTCATAGGGTTGCAACAAGATCATTGTAAAGAAGTCTTGCACAAATAATGTGAAGTATAAATAACTTACACAGGGACCAGTCTGCTCCTTTGGAGATAAATAACTATTGCAAGTTTTGTTGGCAGAGGTACTAACAGATGCATGTCCTTTACAACCAACAGTACCACCAGAGCTCCACTGTTTTTTTGCTGGGTACTGTTCAAAGTAATAGTACAGAGAATGTTAAATCCAAAGAGATGTTGAGTTCCAAGAGGTCAACTCTACTTAATCGAAAAATGAGACAACTTTCAAATGAACTGAATAGCATGCAAAGGAAATGCAGAAGGGATGCAGTGTATAATGCCAAAAGAATTCTGATGCCCATCGGGTGCATAACGTTCAACAACCAACAGCAGTGTAAAGCACAAATGACAAATTAATTCTCAAATTAGACCATAAAGCAAGATGAAGTTACAATATGTGCAAATTCGCAAAAAAAAGGTAATACCATGCAATGTAATCTCTACAAACTGCTCAAGTGGCGTACCTCACTGGGAAGAGAAGTTTGGTCTTCAATTGTTCTGTTAACTGACCATGTCAAACTTGTTAATTGGAAGGACCCTGTGGAAAGATTAATATCAAAATAAAATAATGTTCAACTTCTAGCACATTAAATAAAAGAATGGTGCTGAGTATCAATGCTAAAAACATACAGTTATACTCACCACCAACTATGTCTGAAATCATGGTAACGCCAGGTCTTGAAACCAGATCCAGTTGATTTAGTTTTGACCATTGTATCTGTAATTCCAACTTAATATTTAATATCAAGAAAACATAAACCATGTTAAATGTTTACAGAATTACAGTAATAAAATAGTTCTTACTGGTAGCAAATAAATGGCATGTCGGTCAATAGAACGTCTTGCGAAAAACTCCGCACCAAAGTTCAGAAGATAGTTCTTGGCATGGTAAGGTTTGGTATGGTCTCTAAAAAACACAAAGCTAACATTATGACATGATGAATTATAAAATACAGTACATAAGTAAATCATGGTGACCCCATCACTGTAGGTTATTAAAATACAGATACATACTATGGTGTTGTCAAATATATGCACAGGTGTGAAGGAATCTTTTTGCTTTCATGATAAAAATGTCTTGCCATCAGATTTGCATGCTACATGTCTTTCCTTTTGTTTTGGCTTTACCTTTTCCTCTATTAGTTTTATATTTAATTAATACATAGCTGACAGTCAGTTTATCACTTCAGCAGCCCAAAAATAAACAAGAACAACATATCAATAACTAGTCTAAATAGTTTAACAATAATAGTGCTCGAAGAAGATATTGTTAGACATATAGTGTTGTATATGTGCTTGTATTGTATTTCTTGTACCCAAGCCTATACGGCCTATATAATGAAAGGTCACCCCCCTCATTGGGTGAGAGGTGTTTCCCAATTCTCTACATGGTATCACGAGTCCGGGCCAAACCCTAGGCCTGCCGTGCGCCCCTCCCCCCCCCCTCCTTCCGCTGCCCTAAATCGCCGTGCCTTCCCTGCACGCGCGTCCACCCCATCTGCCGCCGCCCCCCCTGTTGGCCGGCGCATCCATCTACAGATCTCATCTGTGGATGTCCTCTGTCACCAGCTCCTCATCCACCGCCGGTGACAGCGCCTCCTCCTCCCTCGCAGGCAATTCCCCTCCCTCTGATCAGCTCGACGTTCCCATGGCGGCCCCCTACGTCACCGTCGCTGTTCAGTCTCACGTCCCCTTGAAGCTCGAGCTCCGCTCCTCCGACTACACCAGGTGGCGCTCCTTCTTCGAGGCTCTGTGCGGGAAGTTCAGTCTCCTTGCACACATCGACGGCACTGCTCCTCCCATCCCCCGTACAGATGCTTGGATTCAGGCAGATTGCTGCGTCCGCAGCTGGCTGTACGGCTCCGTCTCCGACGCCGTCCTTGATTTTGCCATGGAGGCAGATCAGACGGCTCACCAACTGTGGGCTGCCATCGCTGCCCACTTCCAGGCGAACAGGGAACCCCGTGCCATCTTCCTGAGCCACGCCTTCCACAATCTGAACCAGGGCGACATGAGTGTCGAAGAGTACGGCAAGGCGATGAAGCAGGCTGCCCGTGCACTCCGTGACGTCGGCCAGCCTGTCGACAACGCCACCTAGGTCCTCAACCTCCTCCGTGGCGCCAATCCCCGTTACAGCACCACCGCCGACATCATCGCCTCTACTCCCGACATGACATTCGCCAAGGCCCTCGATCAGCTCGCTCTGAAAGAGTTGCGCCTGGCTAATGAGGCCAAAGTCGCCGCCTCCACCGCCCTCGTCGCCTCCACGGGCTCCTCCTCCTGCGGTCCTGACTGCCGCTCCTCCGGCTCTGCGCAGCAGGCGCAGCAGGGCCCCGGCGGCGGCCAGCAGGGCCAACAGGGCTCCGGCGGTGGCCAGCAGCGGCGCAAGAAGGCCTTTGGCAAGCGCAACGGCGGCGGGAACGGCGGCGGTCAGCAGCAGCCTCGCTTCCCCCCTCCAGGCGGCCCGTGGATCTGCTTCAATCCACAAGCCGTCCAGTAAGGGGCGCAGGCCGGTGCTCCTGGCGTCTGGACTTCGGGCGGGCAGCCCTGGCGTGGCGGCCCGGGCGTCCTCGGCCCTCCCCCGCAGGCTCACACCGCCCTCGGCGCTCCTCCTGCAGCAGTGTCGGCCCCATCCCCCTCCTGGGATCAGGCCGGCCTGGTGGCTGCTCTCCAACAGATGGCTCTTCAAGGCAATGCATGGGTGATGGACACCGGCGCCTCCACACACATGCACTCCTCGGACGGTATACTCCTCTCTCGCCTCCCTGCTGCTCATTCTTCGATTACCGTAGGCAATGGTGCACGTATTCCTGTCACATCCCGAGGTTCCTCCATCCTTCATACTGATACGTCTAAATTCGCTTTGAACAATATCCTTGTCGCTCCATCTATCATTCGCAACTTACTTTCTATTCGTCAATTCACTCGCGACAATAGTTGTTCCATCGAGTTTGACGCCTTTGGTTTCTCTGTCAAGGAACCCACGACGGGACGCGTGATTCTTCGCTCCAATAGTGATGGCGACCTCTACACCATTCCCACAGCCGCCCCTGTCGCCCAAGCCATGCTAGCAGCCTCTTCATCCCTGTGGCATCGTCGTCTCGGTCATCCTGGTCCAGCAGCCTTAGATTTTCTTAAGAAGAACAATTTGATTTCATGTAATAAAGCAGATCGCTCGCTTTGTCATGCCTGTCAGCTTGGCAAACACGCGCGTCTCCCCTTTAGTACCTCTAGTTCTCACACTGTTTCTCCTTTTGAGATCGTTCATTGTGATGTCTGGACCTCTCCAATTTCTAGTATATCTGGCTGCTCTTACTATTTGGTTCTGCTGGACGATTTTACGCACTATTGTTGGACGTTTCCCCTTACGCACAAATCCGAGGTTCATCAGCACATTGTTGATTTTATCTCCTTTGTTCGCACACAGTTCAGCCTTCCTGTCAAATGCTTTCAAGCAGATAACGGGACCGAGTTTGTGAATCACGCTATGCATAGTACTCTTCTTGCTAACGGCATCGTTTTTCACCTGTCCTGTCCCTATACCTCTCCACAGAATGGTAAGGCTGAACGTGTCCTTCGTACGCTTAACAATTCAGTGCGCACTCTTCTCCTCCATGCATCCATGCCGCCCAAATACTGGGCAGAGGCTCTGGCAGCAGCGACTTATTTGCTAAATCGCCACCCATCCTCTGCCATTGCCAGCGAGATCCCTCACACTCGTCTTTTCGGTTCCCCACCCACCTATGATCACTTGCGCGTGTTCAGTTGCTTATGCTATCCAAACCTGCAAGCGACTTCCCTCCACAAGCTAGCGCCGCGCTCCGCAGCCTGTGTCTTCTTAGGGTACCCTTCCTCTCACAAGGGGTATCGCTGCCTCGATTTGGATACGCGACGGATTTTTATCTCTCGACATGTCGTCTTCGATGAGCTAACTTTTCCCTTCGCAACCCAACCCTCTACTGCTTCCACTAACTCCCTTGATTTCTTACTCGGGGATGACTTGGATATTGCACCTTGTTCTACTAATCATGCAGCTGGTGGTTCTTCTGCGGCCGCTCCGTCCTCCATGGACGTTGCAGCTGGTCGCTCTCCTGCGGTCGCTCCGTCCCCCATGGACGTTGAGCAGCCGCTACCTGCACCTGATAGGCGCGGTTCAGGACCCCCATCAGGCTCTCCTACTCCGGGCGGGAGTTCTTCTGCTACTGCTCCAGGCGGACTCGCTGCTGGTCTCCCTGCTGATGGTTCAGGCGCTCCGGCTGTGGCTGATCGCTTCAGCTACGTGTACAGCCGGCGCCCCCGTCCGGCTCCTGCAGTCCCTGCTGCACCTGTGGCGCCACCTGCAGCGCCCCTGGCTCCTGCGCCCATGACTGGAGCAGCTGCGACACCTCCTGATCCGGTGGCTGGACTGGTCCCTGGACATGCAGTCCATGGTCCACTCCCTGTTCGACGCTATGGAGCTTCCGCCGTCTCGCTTCAGTCACCATCGCCTCCTCGACGTCCTATGCACAGTGACTCTCCAGCACCTCAGGCCTTGCGACGGATTACTCGTCTTCAGTCCGGTACTATTCCGCCAGTTAATTATCGGAATTTGTCTGCTGATCACTCGGCTCCTTCTCCTGTTCCGGCTAATTATCGCAGTACTCTTGCTGATCCTAATTGGCGGGCTGCCATGGCTGATGAGTATCAGGCTTTGCTGGACAACAGCACTTGGAGACTGGTTCCTCATCCTTCTGGTGCTAATATTGTTACTGGGAAGTGGATTTATAAGCATAAATTCAACTCCGATGGCTCTCTTGCGCGACATAAGGCTCGTTGGGTTGTTCGTGGTTTCTCGCAGCAGCATGGCATTGACTATGATGAAACATTCAGTCCCGTGGTCAAACCAGGGACTATTCGGACTGTTTTGACTATTGCAGCTTCTCGCCAATGGCCGATTCATCAGTTGGATGTCAAGAATGCCTTTCTTCACGGTCACCTCGATGAAGTTGTTTATTGTCAGCAGCCCCCTGGTTTTGTTGATCCAGCTCATCCCGACTACGTCTGTCTTCTTCAGAAATCACTGTATGGCTTGAAGCAAGCTCCTCGTGCCTGGTACCAGCGGTTTGCCACATATATTCGACAGTTGGGTTTTGTTCCATCAGTTTCGGACACCTCTCTTTTTGTCTACACAGATGGTGACAAGACTGCATATCTTCTTCTCTATGTCGATGATATTGTGTTGACTGCATCCTCCACCACATTGCTTCAGGACATCATCAGTCGGCTTCACAGTGAATTCGCCATGACAGATTTGGGAGATCTTCATCACTTCTTGCATATGACAGTAACTCGCTCCTCAGACGGTCTATTTCTTTCTCAGCGACAATATGCTTTGGATATTCTATAGCGTGTTGGCATGAGTGATTGCCATTCTACGACGACGCCTGT
The DNA here is from genome assembly GCA_004135705.1 of Alloteropsis semialata. Classification (NCBI taxonomy): domain Eukaryota; kingdom Viridiplantae; phylum Streptophyta; class Magnoliopsida; order Poales; family Poaceae; genus Alloteropsis; species Alloteropsis semialata. The sequence goes on from CM014274.1 coordinate 42,069,312, forward strand.
TGATACTAAAGCCAAGTTGTCCGCCTCTGATGGTCCGCCTGTGGCCGATCCTTCTGCCTACAGGAGTCTGGCTGGTGCTCTGCAGTATCTGACTCTCACTCGCCCTGATCTTGCGTATGCCGTGCAGCAAGTCTGTCTCTTCATGCATGATCCTCGCGAGTCTCATCTGGCGCTACTCAAGCGCATCCTGCGCTATGTGAAGGGTACTCTGTCCTATGGTCTTCGCATTGGCACTGGTCCTGTTGATTCTCTTACAGCTTACTCTGATGCTGATTGGGCTGGCTGTCCTGACTCCAGACGTTCCACCTCAGGTTACTGTGTTTTTCTGGGCGATACTTTGGTTTCCTGGTCGTCTAAACGACAGACTACGGTGTCCCGATCCAGTGCTGAGGCAGAATATCGGGCTGTTGCACATGCAGTGGCTGAATGTTGTTGGCTGCGACAGCTTCTTCAGGAACTTCATGTCCCTCTTCCTAAGGCTATGCTCGTCTTTTGTGACAATGTTAGCGCTGTTTACATGGCTGCAAATCCTGTTCATCATCGACGAACGAAGCATATTGAGATTGACATTCACTTCGTCCGCGAGAAGGTGGCTTTAGGCCAAGTTCGTGTTCTTCACGTTCCTTCGTCGCGTCAGTTTGCTGACATTATGGCTAAGGGTCTACCTGTACAGTTATTTACTGATTTTAGGCTCAGTCTAGGTGTTTCTGAGGACTCCCCTGCGACTGCGGGCGGGTGTTAGACATATAGTGTTGTATATGTGCTTGTATTGTATTTCTTGTACCCCAAGCCTATACGACCTATATAATGAAAGGTCACCCCCCCTCATTGGGTGAGAGGTGTTTCCCAATTCTCTACAGATATAACAACATAGAGGCGGGAAATTTGTTTACAATAATAGTTTATTTGGTAGTATTAACCTAAATCAGATATATTTCTGTGACCCACTGGGAAAAAAAAAAGCTTCTTCAAAGGACGCAGCTGGTAACATGCATGTATATCAAATTGCAAATTACGTTTGGATAAAATGTATCGGTTAAATCTAGCAATATCTCATTCTCATAACACAAATACTAATTCATCATTTTACAAGTCAGATAAATAAAGCTATTAGTGAGTTTTCTCTTGTTGAACAATGCTAATTTAAAGAATTTTACTTGTGAAATTCATAAAGATCACAACACTTACTTTCTGAAGACAGCACCCCATGGCATAATCTGAGGATTAAAAAAATGAAAGTTCCCAAAAATATATAGCTTTGAATCTTCATGATAAAACAAGACTGGAAATATCCCATCACGCATCACAGCCTGGAAAGTAAAAGAAATCCGCAACAGAAGAAAGTTATATAATGAATGCATTTTACCAATATAGAAGAAACTCATGGAGAAAAAGATCAAGACAGGGCATTGGATTAACCTTGGGGCAAACAAACTACTGATAGACATTAATCCTGGTACTTCTGTGCGAAACATATACTACTACCTCCATTCGGGTATAGATGACATTTTAGACAATATATTAACACTAAATGCAAGCTAAAATGGCTGTATGAGGTGTCATATAAATATGACCAGACTATCGGAGGGAGTAATTGCTAGGCCAAGGGTAGATAACTAAACAGGGCAACTGACACCTTGTTGCAATATATACCTTGTTGCAACTGATAATTAAACAGGGCAACAGAAAAAAAAGACTGCATGAATGAGTGTTTAGGCTTCCCTTTAAATCATATTCTTTTACCATGTTTGCCCAAATCAAATTAAATGGTACAATACACGGTCATGTACCAGCTGAACAGAGACAGAATATATGAAGATTGGCAGATAATTAAATGAAGATATCTAGGAAATAAATACGATCAAGCAGTCAATCGAGGCTCAACCACCCAAGGTTCATCAACTAAAAAGAAACAGTACACAGTAAGATCAACTTAAAAAAGTGCTCATTGTGCAAGACGTAGAGGTCAAATTTACAAATCCAGATGATACAGGGAAAACTTCACATCACAATCATCAGCGAAAAAAGGTAAGCAATGTATGTAAAAGACCAAATGTTATAGAAGGGGACTGAAAAACAATTGAAGCACACTTACCCGAAAAATACTAATTAATGCAATTCAATGCAAACCCAAAAATAGTAGATAAAAAGGCGCACAAATGTGGGTCTGACATAACATTTTTTACAATGTACCTAGCATAAATGCATAATGCACATCTAAGACATGAGTTAGCAAAACCCATCAATCAATCAGATATGAGCACTGTTGTAGTGCTGTTGTCGTCGCTTGTCAGTTTATCACAAGCAACATTCTTTAATATTAGGTAGAGATTATGTCATGTATGACTTGTTCAGTTTGTGT